>RYFJ01001939.1:0-309115 GCA_003991445.1 Oryza meyeriana var. granulata
CTGGATTCGGCAGCGGAGGGAGAGGTGGCCGAGTGGGCCGGAGTGAGGAGGCCCGAGGAACAGTGGAGCTTTACTAATTCCAGGGATTATTTTGGGGTTTCGGAGGATTTGGAGAAAAGGATTTTCAACTATCCAAAACTTTATATTTTGGATCACAAAATTCTGGGATTTTGTATGGGATATTTTCTCTTAGGAATGGAAACATGTGTATATATTGATATTGTTGGAGGTTTTGATTTGATTTCGAGGAAACTTTTAGAGAGACAGTCGAATTGCAAAATTCGAGTCTCGGATTTTAGGAGAGGGTTTGGCCGAGGTTAAGTGTTTCAAGGAGATTCAGACTGAATCCACGGCACTTAGTCCTTAAGCACACACCAAAGATCCAAAATTTTGAAAATTAGGGTTTTTACTAAAATAGTTTTTAACGGCCCGGAAACCGGGGCGTTACAGCAAGGCCATGCCGACGTGGCTACCACGTCGAAGCCACGTGAGCGCCACCTCAGCTTCTTGGTCTGACGCATCTGCCCAGTCAGCCCCCGTGAGATCAATCCGATCGGTTTAATCTCAGCTGTCGGATCGCACTTTGATGAATCCTAATCATCCAATCAATCTCTAGTTTAATCCTAGTCATCCAAAACCCATTTTCCAAACCTCTCGGTGCACCCAATCCACGGTGCGCTAGCCTCCTTTCTCTCTCTGTCCGGTGGGTCCGTATGTCAGCTGTCGGCTCACCCTCTCTCTCCCTAAGGCCGATGTCATAAATCAGTTAAATAAATTTTTAACACATCACCTAACTCTGTTTGGGTGATTCAACTTGCATAATTCTCTAAAAATCAAGATTACCATTAAAAAAAATATAATATTTTACTGTGATGTGTGCTTATGTACTGTTTCTCTCGTTTTGTGTTTATTGCCTTCTAGCTGCGACGTTCCGAAAGAGTCAGGGTTTTACCAAAGAGAGTTCCAGAAGCTTTCGTATAGAGCAGCAAGGCAATCACACAGATCCTAAACACCTTGAGCATGTTATTACCTGATGATTTAAAGCTATGTTGTTACTTCAAATATGTATTTATTTTACAATGACATTAGGAGGAAAACCCTGATTTTTAGTTGATGGCCCTATTGCTTTGATTACCTGTCATTTTACTTATGGGAATGGTGACTAGCTAGCTTTAAATATTGGTTAGCTAGAATAATTCTATGGACCCTACTTAGCCATGGCTTAGAAACTATATTGAACTTATGGGCTATTACTTTATATTACTAATGATACCAGATTTCACATGAAATGATAATTAGTTCATGATGGAGGCCATGTGTGGATAATTAGTGTCAACTAAAACTTGACTAAATGGTGGTTGTAAGCACATGGATTGAAGTTGATGCTATGTGCCTTTTCATGATACTTAAGGACCGGTTCGCGGACTACTTGTTGCGAAGTAATACCCGTACTAACCACAAGTTAGAATGCGTAATCGGATTTGAAGTGTGACACAAGTTCAATAGGAGGCACCAGGGCGTGTTGTGGCATTCAAAAGTCCACGCATGGCAGTCATAAATCCGTGGTTTGGGCGCTGGACCGTCTCCCTACCTAGGAACTTGATCAACCCTACCGGAGACAGGTGGCTCAGCGAGTGGCTCTTCTATTGTGCGAGTTATATAGATGTCCTATCACAACTCTTTCTGAAACCATGGTGGGTATTGAGCCGCATGGTAATGTGTGTGGGGTTGTGTCCTTGTGGTAAATTGGCTACACCTCTGCTAGAGTAAACTTTCGAATAGCCGTGCCCACGGTTAATGGGTGGGCCTAGCAATATTTTGATGATTAGTCCCACACTACTTACTAATTGATAATAACTGGTGGAATTTTGATAGCTCCAGGATGGCAGTGTTTGGCCTGTACTGCTTTGAGAGTTGTACTGTGGTTGTCGGAGGATAAAACCTCGACGGCGGAAGTCGGGTGACCCCCCTTTTGAGATTCGGCCAGGAGTGAGTCTCAGGAGAAAGCGACGTCAGGAGTAGAAGAAAGATATGCAAAGGAGACGATGAACCGAGGCGCACAGAGGAGACACGAGGATTTTATACAGGTTCAGGGCCGCTTGGAAGCGTAATACCCTACTCCTGTTGTATGCTATCTGTGGTGGATGAATGTAGTTATGGTAGTTGCAAGGTAAAGCTAGCTCACAGCCGGAGCCGGAGAAGAGAACAGGGGCTAGAGAATGAGCTCGGGAGCAGAAGACCGGAAGGCCTGTCCCGTTCGCCCCCCTTTGCTCCGGTGGCTTGGATCCTCCTTTATAGAGCAGAGAAATCCACAGTGCCCAGGTTCATGCTGATGGAGAGAGCTACATGAAAAGGCAGTTATGGCTTGTCTTCTCACTTGTTTATCTTGTCGCCGTCTGTCTCACACGTCCGCCTATTGCCGCCTGCTGCGTCCACGCCGGGTAGGTCGGCTGCAGAGGACGGCTGGAGCGTGGAGACGAGACGGGCGTACGCCTCCAAGTCAAAAGGCTCTGACTGTGAACAGCGATTGCACAGTGAAAGGAGCCTCCGTAGTCAAAAAGGCTCTGACTGCACAGGAGCGGGCGACAGGCACGTCACGCCCCGTCGCCCCATCGTTAATGCGGGTAGTTGGGGACTGCTCCGCCGAGTCCCTTGAGTCTGGGCCGAGTCACCCAGTCGGCATCGGGAGCAGGGCAGCCGGCACCGGGGCAATCGGCACCCGGGCAGTCGGCATCGGCTCCGTGGCCGGACATCGGCTCCCGGGAGCAGTCGGCACCCGGGAGCAGTCCAGTCGGGAATCGGCACCCGGGTCCGGGGCGACCGGGAGATGCGCTTCCGGGCCCGGCCAGTGCCCGGGCCCCTGATACTTGGCGGGAGACGGCCGTAGCCGGTCTTCTCTGCGCAAAATGCGGACTCCGGGGTATTTGCTGTGGTCGAAGACCCTCGCGTCCCCGGGGACTGGGGGACCCCCAGTCCCATTTCGCCGACAGTGGTTGATTAATATTGTTTAATGATTATTCGTTTTAGTACTCTCTTAAATGCTTTATTAAATGCTGTTTATGCAAAATGAGCCATATTATACCTTCCTTTGTATACTTGTGCGCTTGCATCTTTGCTGTATGGCTTATGAAGTATTTCATGTATTCATCTTATAATCAACAATCATCATCAAAGGAGTACTTCAGTGACAAAGGATTCTTAGAGGACTGAGCGGGAGCCTGGTCAAGCGCCTGTGGACTTGGAGTCGTCACGTTATCTTTCGTTTTATTCCACTGCTTAGACTTTATCTTTTAAGATGTGCCATTCGCCTTTGTAATAAATATAATTGATTTATGTAAGACATTTAGTCTGGTATCAACTATGTTATTTGTGTGCCTCGGCTAATTCTTGGACGAGGATTACGCACAATAAATCACCTGAATTTTGGATGGAAATTCTGGGTGTGACAGCTGATGACGGCGAAACTGCACTGGCGAATGGCGGTGGGTCAGACAGAGCAAGGCACACCGGTGGAAAGAGGAAGGAGCTCAACGGCTCCGATTGAAAAAAAAGATGGAGCTACGACGGCCTATGGCGGGAGGCCGAGGACGTCAGAGAGAGGGAGAAGCCGGCACGTGACGGTGCACGATGAGGGGAGAAGGAGAGCCAGAGGCCTTGGGGGCACGCGGGGGGGGGGGGAGGTCTCTGAGGGCTCAAGGATAACCGACAGCGATGGATCACCGAGGGAGACCGACGCAGCGCGTGGTGGCAGCGGAGTAAGACCGACATCGAGGGAGCTACCCGGTGACAATCACACTCCCTAGCACACAAGGAAGCTAGTTGGGGTGTCCAGAGGGAATGGCAACAAGGATTTGCACAGGGAGCTCACCGACGAATGGGAAAGGTGGCGGCGGCTTGCGCGAGACAAGGAGTGTTGTTGGTGAGCTTGGGGAGTCTTCATCCATTGCAAGTTGAGCTCAAGGGAGGGGTGGCCGCTGACTAGGAGAGGTGTCGTCCACAGAGGTGGGCTTGGCTCCGAAGGATGGGCACCGAGGTGACCGGACGGCGGCGGCCGGCTTCGGGATAGATGAAGCAGTTGATGGACTTCTGAGAGAGCAGGAACAAGAAGGGAGAAGGGGAGGATCGTGCCTTCTTATAGGCACGTGCTGGCAAGCCTCATGCGCTAGAGAGGCGATGGCGAGCTCACGGGAGCGATTGCTAATAATGGAAGACGAGGCGGTTTCGTGGGCGGTGCAAAATCGGAGTGATGGCCAAGAGGAGGGTGGTGAATCAGACGGATGGATTCGAACCAGAGGAGCGGGGGGGGGGGAGAGGGTGCGGCACAGGGCCAGCTGGCGATAACACAGACGTCGCAACCACTTTTGACCGCCTCAGTCTCGGACGAGAGAGGAAGGGAGAGAGAGAGGGAGGAGAGGAGGCGGTGTCCTGCCAGTGGGATGCTGGCCAAAGGAAAAATAGGGGGAGAGGAGGTAGGAAGAGGAGGAGGAGCACGTGAATCAGATTTCTCCCCTTTGGCGTGATGCAGCTGTGCATTGCCTTGTTGCGGCATTCGATCAAACGGCCTGTGGGCGTGGAGAGAGAACGGGATGGGGAGATGACCGCACGCTAGTTAGCTCAGCGGATGATAGACGGACCTGGTCGGGAGGGAAAGGAGCGGGCGCGCGTGCGGTAGCGGCTCGGGAGAGCGTGGCGTGGGGAGTGGGTGACGAGCATGGCGTGGGCCTAGGTGGCGCTAGCTTGGTCGGCCTGTGGGAGTGATGGGTTGGGCTGAGGCCGAGCGAGAAGAAGAGAGGGTGGCAGCTAGCCAGACTGCCCACTGCGGGGGAGAAGGAGTGGGAGAGCTTGGCTAGCCAGAGAGGAGGAGCGGCCCAAAGAAAGAGTAGAGCTTGATCTTTTCAGGGAATTTATTTGAAGGGATAAGTTGAACGTTTTGAATTGATATTTGAATTAAAAATTGAAATTTGAACTCAGGGAAATTCAAGGAATTCTAGGGATAATTGAGTAAGAAATTGTGATGTTTTGAATGAATTTGTATTTAGATACGGATTTATTTGGGGAATTTAAGGAAGATGAAAGGTGAAAAAAAAAGGATTTGGACTTCAAATTCAAGGTTTGAATTCCGGAAATCTTGCTGGGAGCGGGGGAGAGAGTCTAGGGTCTTGTTCACAGAGTGGGTATTGATGTCGAATATTTGAGGGGATTTGCGGAAAGGAATTTAGGAGAGAATTTCGAATAGGGACATTCGAACTTTGAGATTATTTGGAACGGAGAATTTTTAGAGGTCGATTTTTGGGAATCGATGGAAAGAAACAAATTGAGATCCTTAGCACAATTTACAACACACAAGCAAAGAATGGAATTTTCTTAGATATGTTTTTTTATTAACTTAGTTTTTAACGCCTCATAGAAAACAGGGCATTACACACTCTATACCCGGTTAGTTTTACGGTTGAAGGATGCAAATGAAATTCAACCCATAATTGAGAGATCTAAAGTGGATTTTTTCCACTGTCTGAGTACTTATTCGATTATATACTCTCAAAATATCGGATAGTCCGAATCATCATATTTTTTGAATATGGTATTGAGTACCTGACAAAAGCTCGAATCTATTTCCTCGTATATAAGAGTATCTCCAAGAGAGCTCTAAAAATTAGTTCCAAAAAAATCTTAGATTGGGACCATTCTAAAAAATTTTGGGTTCAAAAAACTTTACCATCTCCAAGAGAGGTCCAAAAATTGGATCCAAAAAATTAGTTTGTTAGCCACATATGATAGATGGGCCCAGCGTTTGCTTGCGATAATTTTTTTTGACGATATCATGCCCCGTGTGAACACCGATCGAGAGTATCCTCGTTGACACCAGAGAACACATCACCGGCCATAGTGTCCTTGGAGAAAGACTTTGCCGTCAGCCTATAAAGAAATGGAAGGTCCTGTTGATTATCTAGTCGATCGTTTCATCAATCGTGGTTGGTGGGGAGGCAGATCGATGACAGCTTGCGGCGGTGTGTGGATTAAGCGACTACGACAAACGGCGTAAAAAAAATCACGTGAGCAGAAAGCGTCGGGAGGAAGAAAAGGTAGGGGTAGAGAATTGCTAGTGCGTGAGTGATGAAATTTTTCTACGGGAGCAATGATTGAGGACGCTAATAAATTCTCTAAATCTGGCTCACTTTTAGGTTAGGATTGGACATGGAGAATTTTTAGAAATAGGCTTGGATGTCTGTTGAAGACCTGTTTTTAACTTAAATCCCAAATTTAACTTTTGAAAATCTCATTAGACCTCTCTTAGATATGCTCTAAATAAACTCTTATCATAATCTCTATCCCACCGAATTTAGGGTAAATCTGCTCAGATGTTATCTGATCTGATCCATCCTCATTGTTTACTATTGTTAGCTGAGGTCAAAAAATATCCACGCTAATCTCAGTCTCACAATTGTTCCACTCCTATGATAGTCTCACAATATGAACCTCAAAAAAGAAGAAGAAGAAGATAGTCTCCACTCCAATAAACAGGGGCGGTTCTAGAAAATTCATACGCCGGTGCTATAACGTTCTTGTCACTATCATCACTTGCTAATCATGTTTAAACCATGACGTTATATTCTACACATAAACAATTTAGCTATGGGTTTTGGAGAAAGTCATTGGAATCGCCTGACCACGACCATATTACTGTAGATTTGTCCATGCTAATAAAGCAGTCAAGTAGGAATCGAAATAGCGCTCAACTGCCAGAGTACTTGTGTGTAAAAACATAATAGGGTCTAGTATATTTCACACTCTATGCCAGTGATTTCGTTAGCCAAAACCATGCATGACAGACAAATTGGCACTAATACCGGTGAGCACAGGTATAAAACACGTGCCAGATTTAATTGTTTGTTCAACTACTCCTTACATCCCATAATATAAAGAGTTATACCATTTTTTACAAAGATTAAGAAAGTGGTAAAAGAATAAATCATGTTATAAAAGATAATAGTTAGATAAAAGATGATATGTAAGAAATAAACTATTACTACAAAAGTTAGTTAGTAGATGAAGAATAAACTAATATAAAAATTGGTTGATGGAGAATAAAATATTATCTTAGAATCATAAAATCCTTTATATTTTAGAATATATTAGAAAGACAAAATCCTTTATATTATATTATAGAACAGAAAAAGTATATATAGTCTGATACTACATGGCTTCTATGCGTTGTAATGGACTATTATAACTAAATAAAACCCCCTCTTCTACCGACCTTTACCCCCTAAATCCCCCCATCAGATGTACTTTCGTGTAGTAGCAGCTCTTCTGGACTGCGTAAATATCTTTTTAAGCCAATCAATACGGAGGAACGAGAGAGGCAATTTATTGTTAAGAAAAGTTAGCTCCTTCTTAAGTAACCATGGAAGCTTATCTAGATAAGCCTGTGATGAAAGTCATCACTATCTCAAAAAATTGACTGTAGATTCGTACGTTACGATTAACTCTAGTACCACTCTTTAGACTAATAAACAGAACAAGAGAAATGAAAATAAGTTGACTGACACTACAGCTTTATATTGGATCTGAAGCTGCCGGCAACAACCTTTAATCCAAGAAACAAAAACACGTAAATGAAGTTAAATAAAACGAACCAATGCGGTGTTATTACTTACTGAAGTATCAGTGTAAACATAGCCTCCGTGACATAATACGCGGTGACATAGAGCAGAGCTTTCAAGATCGATCTGTATACACCTCAATATTCCCCATTTTTTAAAGTTAAACTGAACCCACACCCGGCCAGAAAACGAATCCTCAAAACCCCAACTCTTAACGAGGAACGCGAAACGCACAGGCATCTCGCTAATCATTCCCGTGTGACAACACCAGATTGAGATACTCCTAATTGGTTAATGACCGCCTCGCCAGGTTGCGTTGATTCCTTTTCTTTTAAACCATATTTATTATGGTCAATGAAACAAGAGTTTTATCACATGATACACAACCTAGACTGTTATGGTTCAAGAATTTTACAATATCATTAAATAATTTAACTTGTACTATGGCAAAATAAAAATATTTAATTTTAGATAGATACAACTTGTATATGACGTGTCAAATAAATTATTATTTTAATATAATTTTAGAACTCATAATTACGGTGGATAAAAATAATTAGTCAATAGTGTAATTTTATAAAACTCTAGAATCATAATACCTGTGGTTATATAACACATATAAAAAACCATATGTTTTGTGTAAATTAGTCTATAATATACATGGTTTTGTGATTTTTTTTTTTGTTGTTGAGAGAGGTCGCTTTGGTTTACCTGATTGCTCACTCAAGGTCAAGTACCCCGGCCTCCGAGCTACCGGAGGCACCGCCCACCAATCACCAATCCTGCAATCCACACATCCAACCGCTTTGCCACCCGCCGGCGCCGTGCACCGGTCGAAGGGAGACCGCGTCGCGGTGGGGGTGGTCCGTGGTCGTCCTCGTCCCGTGCGGTGCGGATGGGTGTGCCTGGCGTGCAAGCGACGCCAAAAACGGGGACGGGGCCGCGCGCTGGGGGCGGATCCACCAACGAGCACAGCGAATCCACCCAAAAAACCAACGAAACGGCGGCCACGACGAAAAAATATCCGGCTCGTCGGCTAGTTCCCCGCGATAGATCATGAGACCCAACCCAACCCAACGCAACCCATTCCACTCCTCGCCCATGAGCTGAGGCGCAGCAACAGCCTGAGAAATAAAATAGTTTACGACTAAATACATACAGTAACGCAGAGAGGAGAAGGATAGATAGAAGAAGAATCATCTAATCACACTCCATCTCCAAAGACTAAAAGAAAAGGGGAGGAGAGAGAGAGGGAGGGAGGGAGGAAGGAACCCTTCGTCCTCGTCGCATCACTTTTGTCTCCCACTCCTCGTCGGCGGCTCGGCTCAACAGGGAGACCAAGGAGAAGGAGACGCGGAAGCGGAAGAGTGGGGGGTTTGAGGGGTTGAGGTGAGGGATGCAGCGGCGGCGGGCGCAGACGTGGGCGGGGGTGGGGAAGACGGCGCAGGCGGCGGCGGCGCACGCGGCGCTCTTCTGCTTCACTCTCTTCCTCGCGCTTAGGGTCGACGGCCGCACCGCCTACTCCTGGTGGTAACGTCCCTGCTCTAAACCCTAGCTAGCACCCCTCCTCCTCCTCGACTCCCCGGCATCGCCTCCGCTTCGATCTGGCTGATTGGGGCTGGTTAGTGACTTGGTGGTTCGTGCGAGATTGCGAGCTGGGGGTGGAATTAGTAGCTGGTGTAGAGGTTTTTTTGGGGGGTTTCCCTTGGATGCAGATGCAGTCGGAGGGGAATCGGGCGAGTCCTGTGCTCACTTTCCGTGCGGTTGAGAGTCGTCGGCCGCCTGTGGCAGACTAATTTTCTCCACCGGAACGAGTCTTTGTGTTTGGACAGTGATGAGTTGATGTAGTCATTTTGCTCACGCCAGGCAGTGCTTCGGTTAGTATTTATATGTTGCTGGCCGCTGTTGCAGGTTTATGATTGTTCTGGACGCGTACTGTTATAGATTTTCAGCTGAATGTTGCAATTTTGAAAAGACTTGTTCTTGTTCTTGTCACAAGTAGGAGATTCACAAGACATTGTTGACCAGTTTATCTGTGACAGTGGCAAAGTTAATATTGAATGTTAATTGTGCTATTTCCACCCTGCAGGATTATATTCATTCCTCTATGGCTATTTCATGGCATCGTTGCCCGTGGAAGGTTTTCAATGCCAGCCCCTTCGCTTCCTCATGGCCGTCATGTAAGATTTGATAATGATTTCTCTAGTTATTATGCATGTGCTTACCTCACATTTTGGTCTGATGGGCTTCTATCTGTTTGTAGTGGGCACCCTGTCATTCAATTGTTGCAGCGCCGTTGCTTATTGCATTTGAGCTGCTGCTTTGCATATATCTTGAAAGTTTGAGAGGTAGGTTCTTAGGTTATTTAGATGAGAAGCTTTGGCAGCCATACATGAATTTCCTGGAATTGCTTACACCTTTTCTTTGTTTGTTTTTGCGCAGTTAAAATTTATCCGGCTGTTGATTTGAAGATCGTATTCCTTCCTCTTCTGGCCTTTGAAGTGATTATTCTCGTTGACAATTTTAGGTAATGAATCTTTTTGGACGCCTTTAATAGTGTACCAGTAAATACACAAATGCACTACCAACTGGCATGATGTATCCTGCAACTCTTAAGCGCTGAATATAACTAGTTTTTTTTTTCCAAGATTGTTTTTTGGACTAAGCAGTTAGCACTTATAAAATGTTCCACGAACTCATAATATGCCCTCACCTGTTTCTGGATACATCTGGGATTGTAGTAAGATAACCTGGCCTATTGTCGAATATGGTATGCACCGACAAGAGCAGCTAACCCATTTTAGATAATAAATTATTTGCAACCAAAAGAATTCAATTATCTGGTGTTCTGTTCTCAATGGCTGGTTCTGGTGTCTTTCTTTTCTCTCCTGGAAAGAATACCGAAATTACCCAACCGCCTCCTTTAGTTTCTACTCCCTCCTTCCCAAAATAAGTGCTCCTTCTAGCATCCAAAAGCCAAATTATGAGGGGAGGGAAATGACCTAGATGCCTCTTATTAAATGATGGGTGGTTGGGAGTAGGGCTGTTCGCGGGTTGGGTACAACCCGGTCAAACCATCGAACCAACCTAGACCAGACCGTACGACTGGTTCCGCACGGGCTGAGCTGGTTTAATCTACAATCCGTCGAAACCGCTGTCATCCCTGCTGACTCCATGTCCCCGTCGCGCCGTTTCTTGTCTTGTTAGCCTCCTTGCCGCGCTCGTCGACCAACAAGGAAAGCGTCACACTCATCATCATCAGCGGCCTCCTTGCTGTGCTTATCGACCATGGAGGGGAGCTCCATGTCATGCTAGGCGCCACACACCGTCATCGTCGGCTTGCCGCTGTCGTGGGGCTCCTTGCCATGCTCATCAACCAAGAAGGAGAGTGCTTTGACCGGCTAGTCGTCGCCCTACCGTTGTCCGACAAGGCTACAAATGTTGATGGAGCAGAGAGGCAAAGACACACAATGGCAATGACGGCGGTGGCGGTCATGAGCAAGAGGAAGCGCCGGCGGAGAGGAAGACGAAGTTGGCAAGGACACATAGCTTCTTGGCGAGGCTGCAGCAGCAGGTCCAGCATAGGGACTAGCACCAGAAGTATGGTTGCCCACTGCCAGCCTGCTGGCGCTGGAGTGCCCATCCATAGCCAGCCACAGCGTGGTGCCTTTGAGCTGTAGCGCTTGGTAGCAGCGGTGGATGGATCTGCATGATTTCCAAGTGCTTGCATTATCCGTGGGAATTTTTATCTGCTCGCCGAGGACAGCTGCCATGACCATCTTCCTTCTCTGTTCGCTCTCATCTCAGAAGAAGACAATGAACGGTTTAACCTGTTGAAACCTCTAGACAGAATTGTCTAAGATCCGTCGCTTTGGGTTGGGCTGGGTTATTGCGAGAACCCGCCTTAAACCGCAGATGAACAGGCCTAGGTGGGAGTGGGAGGGTGGTTGGGGGTAAGATGGGGAGAAATTTGAATGGGAGGTGATTGATGGAAGTAGTACTCTAGAAAGAGCACTCCTTTTGGGACAAATTTTGGATCCTAAAGGAGCACTTATTTTGGGATGGGGGAGTATTTAAGTTATAGCATTGATGACCATATCAAATGTGTTTGAAGCTTATCTTGTAAGTGTGCTGTTTATTGTTGCAAACTGCTTAGTCTGGTCCAATGACATCATATGGCTTTTCTGTTGGTTGGAAAATAAATTAATAATGATCATTATACTTGGACAACGTGGTATGTAGAGGGTAGCATTAAGTGCTTGTTTACCATTGCTTATTTGATAGCAGGTTGGATGATCTCAACTACAAAATACACTGAAGTCTACTGTTGATATTATGCTTTGTTCTGTTATTCCATGATATTTTATTTGCTAGATAATAATAAAATTGTGGCATTCTATCCGCAAGTTACAAATGGTGTTTGTTAAAGGTAAATTTCGAAATACTGCACTACCATTGCCAAAACTATTGCAACAGACACATGCTTATTAACAAATTTTTAGATTTACACTTTTTTGTTGCAAAACGTGCTGCAAAACTACACTCCCTATCAGAGATAACAAGCCTGACAGGCTGTGCCCTCTCACCAGTCACCAGTATTTCATCCAGGTTGTTTCTGTTTCTGATGCATGGGTGTTGGTTACACAGAAACAGCCTACACATGTAACACTGACTACAGTGGGCCTAGCGCCATAGCCTGTCAGGTTCATCGGCTTTTTTAGGAATTTTGTTTTCTGAAACTTTTTGCAACCAAAGGTGTAGTGTGTTTGTGATAGTTTTAGCGATGGCTGTGTGGTTTGATGAAATCTAGTCATTGTTAAAATCTAGCATTGTCACACCGTTAGTAAGTACTCTTGTTGGTATTCAATTCATAAAGATATGTGCTGACCTAATGGCTAATCATGAACCTTAGTTTGGCCAAAAATATACAGAGATATTAGTTGTAATACAATAGTTGTGCTACAGTTAATTTGAATATTAACCTCTAGTTTTTCCTTGCGTTGGTTTCGCTGTTCAGAATGTGTAGAGCTTTAATGCCAGGAGATGAAGAAAGTATGAGTGATGAAGCTATTTGGGAGACACTTCCTGTAAGTATACAATACTAGTAATTAATGCTGCTGCTTTTTAAGAAAATATCTCTACCTTCAATTTGAGCTTAACCTTTATTTACTATAAGTAACCATACTTATGCCTAACAATCATCCATTTCGTTATAAAAATATATTAGATGCTTTTAAATACGAAGATAACTAAATTAGAGAGCTGAATATCATGCAGCAAAATACATTTTTTTTTCAGTCTATTGGTAGTGGAATACAGGATTGAAATAATTTATTGATGAGAACAAATCAGATGCATGGTTGAAAGTAGAAGAACATGGCAGTCAATTGATGTTACGTTATCTTCACATTATAGAGCCTCTCATGGTGGACCAGATTAATGTGAGTTGATGATTTATAAAGTTCACGCAATAAAACATATACAAGGAACAAATTATCAACTAACCAAACATAATGAAGTAAATCTTATTCAAATTTTAAGAGAATTGAATCTTGATCAGGGCTCGCGTTTATCAAATTATGATTCGATCATTTCATTCTATGTGATACTCTATTTGGCACAGCAGAATTTTCCAATTTACATTGTAATATTTCATATCAATGTAAAGTCCATGAGACCATGAATGAATAACATTGTGCCATGAATGAATAACATTGTGTGTGGTTCTTCTTTTATAAGCTATATATGTTCTCATATTTCTTTTCTTGTGCTGAGTTCTAGAATAACGTACTGTACACTGATCTTTTCATCTTATATGACATGTCCTTTATTTGCTATCAGCACTTTTGGGTTGCAATTTCTATGGTGTTTCTTATTGCTGCTACAACCTTTACACTTCTGAAGCTGTCTGGTAAAGTTTCCTGAATCGCCTTTTTGGTTTTTTGACATCCATTATTCTCTTGGTGGTTCTAAATAGCATGTCCTATGTGTTGTGTGCTTAAATTTACGGTCAACAAAAAACGGCATGTCCTATTTGTTGTGTGCTTTGAATCACTATAGAGTTAACAAGCTTGCCTCCTTGCACTTGACTAATATTGTTCATTTGTTTACTAAGGCTTCATAGGTGGTAGGGGATGCCTAGGCTTTCTCGAAAGTCACTTCATTGTTTACTACTGGAATGACTAGTCACAGTGACATTCTTCTAAGAGCGATTAGGTAGTTGTAAATGAGACGATAGTTACTGAAACAAGATTAGATTGCCGATTAACCATAAAACCCAGAATCATTACATTCAGCAGCTTGGTTTTGAAAACCAAGCAATTTTCTACTATTTGGAAATGGCTGGTGATTTCACTTGAACTGGTTGAGTTTCTATTTTTGGCAGTTTTAAAACATCAATTTGCGCAATTTAAAACTATCTTTAGTATACTCAAGGGCAATGCAATGTTGGGCAGAGAGCAAAAAAGATATTACTAGGGTTCACGTGATGTGAAGTCCCACCAGCTGATTTCCCATTGACATCAAGCATGCAACATTTTTTCATGGTTACTCACTCTAAAGAGTGCAATCTCACAATTCCCACCATGAAATCTACACGCTGAACCAGCGTTAAGCGGCCCTAAGAATGGTGCCGTAGCTCTTCCTGGAAAGATTGCAATGGCATTTCATGTGTTTGATTTTCTTCCGTTATGCTGTCCAATTTGGTGATCCATTACAGTTCTGAGTTATTCTAGTTACTAGGGGCTACTTTATCTGTCGCCTCCGTGAGAGTGCTACTTTTAAATCAAACCATTTTTTAGTTCAATGTGACAAGAACGACGTAATTAGCAAACTATCTTAGATTGTAAAGTATCCTGGTTTTAAATTCTCTTGGGCCTCCTTTTCCTCTATTCTAGAATGTTCTGTGATATTTTCTTGTTGCATGACAGGTGATGTTGGTGCTTTGGGATGGTGGGATTTGTTTATAAATTATGGGTGAGACTAGTCTTAATAACATTATTTTTTACTGATGAGATCTGTAATAGTCTAATCCAGCACTTTTTGAACAGAATTGCGGAGTGTTTTGCATTTCTTGTTTGTACAAGATGGTTTAATCCCATGATTCATAAACCTCCTAATCCTGGGGAGGCTAGCTCGTCATCAGCGGCAATTAGATACCGTGATTGGGAAAGTGGTCTTCTCCTCCCATCACTAGAAGATCATGAACAAGAGAGGCTCTGTGGTCTTCCTGACATAGGAGGTCATGTGATGAAAATACCTCTGGTGGTTTTCCAAGTTTTGCTTTGTATGCGCTTGGAGGTACGCGCTGTTCAAATCATATATTTCTATTAGGTTGCATGTGGTTGATAATAAACTGGTGGATGCAATGGTAGACATAGACATTGGATGGATGGGGAGCTTCCAGGAACGTTGGAATTTCTTTTTTATTTATGTGACAAAACGCACTATTTGGAAATATCGAAAACAAGAAAATTGTCCATTTTCTGAGTTCATCTAGGGGGTCAGCGTTTGTTAGCTGCTTTTGTCATGAGCTGGATCAATAATTGGCCTCAAAACGTCATTAGTCATTACTAGTAGTAATTTCCTTCCTTGATGTTAATACTTTAATTACTTTTGTTTTTTTCAGGGTACGCCACCTAGTGCTCGATATATTCCGATATTCGCACTGTTCTCCCCACTGTTTATTTTACAAGGCGCTGGTGTCCTTTTCTCTCTAGCAAGATTGGTGGAGAAGGTTGTTCTGCTATTACGAAATGGACCAGTTAGTCCTAATTACCTTACAGTCTCATCAAAAGTCCGCGATTGCTTTGCTTTTCTTCATCGTGGTTCAAGGTAATATTTGATAACTACTATGAACTACTGTTCTGTATGTTTGTTTTCTACTTTTCTTGTTGTCTTATCTTTTGTTTTGCACAACCATACAATAATGTTTCATCGTTGTGCAGGCTTATAATGATTTGACCTTTTTTTTGCTTTGTGTAACACACAGGCTTCTTGGTTGGTGGTCTATTGATGAAGGCAGCAAAGAAGAGCAAGCCCGATTGTTCTATACTGAATCTACTGGGTATATGATAATTGACTTCAGCCTGCTCATATTGTTCTTTTAGATCCTATTAAGTTGGTCAATTTGTTTCTTTTCTTCCATGTTTACATGTTTTTACACCTGCACATCTGCCTTCTATACTAAATTCCTGCCTGGCTCCCTTTTGGTTGGAAGGTACAACACATTTTGTGGCTATCCACCTGAGGTTGTCAAGAAAATGCCTAAGAGGGATCTTGCAGAAGAGGTTTACATCCTTCTCTCTTTTCGTTATATTATTATTTACCTCATTAATATTGTACGCACTATTTTACTCCATCATAAAATAACCATTTTCCTATCTCTTTCAGGTATGGAGGCTTCAAGCAGCTTTGGGAGAGCAATCAGAAATTACCAAATGTACCAAGCAGGAATTTGAAAGGCTTCAAAATGTACCATCTCCTTGTGACTTGTGATTTGTTAAGGCTCATCATTTTAAATTATAGCAAATTGGCACAATACATCCTTAAACATGCTTAAGTCCATTAACTTGAGGACATGACATTTAGGTTGCTCAGCTTACACAAGTGATCACATTTAGAGCACTGATAATAATCTGTTGGTTGTCTCACCACCTCCTTTTTCTTTGTTGACTAAGTACTTCCTTTTCTATTTCAGGAGAAGGTTCTTTGTAGGATTTGCTACGAGGGAGAGATATGCATGGTCTTACTTCCTTGTCGGCACAGAACTTTATGCAAGTATGTTTGCACTCACTTGTTTAGCTACTTTGGATGCTCTTCTGAACTGGCATTAGCACTGAGCTCGTGATCATATCTTACATATTGATTTGAAACTGATATGTTTTTTGTTCGTTCTGTGATAGGACTTGTTCTGATAAGTGCAAGAAATGTCCAATCTGCCGTGTGCCCATTGAAGAACGCATGCCTGTATATGATGTTTAAACTTCACTAACTCAGATGAACATTACAAATTTGTACATGTTGGTTGTGCAATGTCGCGCCATGTAGGCTCAATCACAACTTTAAGCTGGTTGAGGTTTGCACAAGTTCAGAAAGGTTTACCAAATATGGAGGAAATATAAAGTATATCATGTCTAACCAAAAGCATGCAAAGGTAGTTGAGCATTTGGCCGGTTCCAATTATCTACTGTAAGTATGTCACCAGTGGCTTTAACTCTTCCTTTTCTTTTTTGGAGATCAATAGATGCTCCAGTTAGATTGTGTAGCATCTTCTTAAAAACATGCATTGTCTGAATGTAAATAAGAACATTGTGTTGTTTTGAGTGCAGTGCTCCTTGTAGAGAAGAGGAAAAGAAAATATCTCCCTCCCCTGTTTGGCCGGTTAGCACTCTTTTTAGTCCCTGCGTCCGATAGAACAAAACTCTTTATCGAGCTCACATTGCCCAATTGGTTCTTACTCCCAGTGAGGGGCCATATGGCTTGTCAGATTGTGAAGGGTTGCCTTGTGCATGCATTGGATCTGTGGTGGTTTGCATCTGGTCCAAAGCAAGTAATACGTCCTTTCTTGCCTAAAAAAATTAGGGTTATTCTCTCAAATTCTGGTTGGTTAAGACACGGTCTTATGTAATTTATGATTGGTACTAAAATGCGAATGCTACTGTAAAGTGTATGTCATCCGGTTGCTTTGGTCGGCAGAGCTCTCAACAAAGTCTGCGCGCTAGGATCTGGGTGGGCGTATGGTGGTCCCATCCAAACAGCAGCGTCGGCCGTTACTAGAGCATTTTAGACAAGTCAAAGCAACTAGTACAACATCCAAACAGCAGCGTCGGCCGTTACCCGAGAATTTTTGACAAGTCAAAGCAACCTAGTACAACTGTACAAGGCTACTACAACAGATGCCTTCTTATCACGAAGTTTGCAGCCGGCACTTGGAGCATCTGCATGATGGACGGATGGCACTCTTGAGGAATCGCGTATACTTTTTCTGTGCGACAGAAGAATCTTGTTACTACTAGTAGAACCATATGGACTTGAAATACTTGATCAACATCACAGACTCAGTACATGAGATTTCATGAAAGAGAGTAGAAACTAGTTCCACGTCCGAAAATAGAGGAAGAACTCTGCACTAGGTCAAAAACAACGAGTACAGCATAATATAAGGCCCTGTTTTTGGCGACTGTAGCTACTCTCAAAGTTTACGGTTCCTCTCAAATAATTCAGAATTCTGAAACTTGGTAGCTTAAGATTTTAGAAAATAAATTAGTAGCCAAAACTAGATAGCTCTAGCTTTTTTATATTTTCATCAGGTAAATGCTCACGAGATGTTTCTCTTAATTTGTAGCTCCCTAAACAAGACCTAAACAATAGAATACATTATGCACTTCTGATAGAGTTTGTCTGGATAGGTCAGGCATTTGCAGTCCCTCCCGTATGCGAGAGAAGTTTGGATTAAATGTTCATCAATCTGAACCATGCTGATTTAGGAGTTCTTTTGACTGCCAAACAAAATCTGAAGTACTAGCCACGATGAATTGCAACAACTAAGCAAAGGAAGAAAAGCTAATTTTAACTCTCATGTTGTGCACTACGATCACTTCAATCCCTAATGTTTCATTTTGTGCAAATTTATCCTCCAAATATTTTAACATATTACTCAGGTCTCCTTAACCGCCATATATAGGCAAGCTGACCCTGCAAGCTCGTAGTTTTGGTGGCAAGGTACTTCCTCTGTTTTTTAATTACTGACATTACATGAACGACTCCAACACAATGCGATAGATGTTCCTGCGGTCAAAATTCATCCAAAAAAAATAAGATAGAATGAAAAAAAATTCTGACCATATGTCTCCGCTATTTAAAGGCTATTTTTTTTCTATCTTATGCTTTTCTCTACGACTAATAATCGTGCACGTGCAATATACTTTTTCACAAAATATATCACAGGAATACATAATCACACCTAAATTTTAGAAACGACATCTACTGAAATATAATAAAAATACATAAAAGGTACCAAATTATATCCTTGTGTAACTGTGAAAATAAAAAAAAAACCAACTTTATCGGTACATGGTTATTTTTAGCCTAATCAGAAATGCATGAGAAGTATTCAAGCAAAGATATTGACTTGTTATTCTCTTAGCACCTCATCAACATAAACTTTCATCTACTCTCATGCATACTACCAATATATGAACCACAATCAAATGAAGTAAAATCTTTGCATTTGTTGGACCTTGAAATGAGGAAACACAAAAATTATATGTCAGTAAAGTAGGAACCAGAGCTTCCACCACCGGCGGCTCGGGGCGGCATGGTGCCATGTCATAACATTGCCAAGGGCCGTGCGCACAACTTACGGCTAGTACGAAGCTATACTTGGAATCCTCCAAGTCTAAGAAGAAAGATCCCGAGCTCACGTCCCTAAAGGGTAAGCTCAGGGCGTGTCTCGAGCTCGTGGCCTTGCCCTGCACTCGAGCTCGGCTCCCCCGAGCAGCTCGGGGAGCGCGCGGAGGCAGAGACATTAATGGCGATGCGATGGAGCATGCTGCCTCGCTTTGGTCTCCCACGTCTCTCCCACTAAGGGCGACAGGACATATATCTACCAGGCGTGAGGCGTGGCAGATAGGGCGGCTCTGTACCCCACGTTGAATGCCATCATCACCTTTTCCTGACAAGGGACGTGGGCTGTTAGGTAGCGTGGTTGACTACCGCGCCACCTGCCCCAACTCACTGTGTCTCACCTACTTCTATGGGAGGTTGATAGATGGGTCTTGCGGCCAGCGTGGCGAGCCCAAGCTTCCCCAACAAGCTCTTGACGGCCACACCCAGACGTATGGCGAGAAGCCGGTGCCCCTCTCCAGACCTGCTCCAAGAGGGGCCCACAGGAGGACTGGCAACCGGGCCAACCGGTCAGCAGAAGATATGACCAAGCATACCTAATTCTATAATGACGTATGTAATTCCCATAGTGCAGCCACTATGGTATTCCCCGAAGAATTATAAGGAGAGAGCCAAGGCCAAGAGAGGGAGGATCCTGATCCGACTGACAAAACTCTCACAATCTAAGTCTTAAACTCCTCTTGCAAGCAACCACAAAAGCAACTAAGAACACAACAAGATAGGGTATTACACCACCGTGCGGCCTAAACCTGTCTAAACACTTTGCCTCATTTACTCACGCAACAACCCACGACAAATGAAATGCATTCACCTCCCGGCCGAACTCACAATAAGGTCTCTCCGGATCCCTGCATTCAGTGTATCCACACCGACATTATATATGCTTGAAATTTTTTGGTGTGACTTTACATCATACCTACGAATTCAAGGTTAAATAAAGAGTATGGTATCTAAGCTTTCTTATTCTGCATAATAGAATTAAATGGATACATGCCCTGTAGAATCATTATCATAATTAGTATTTTATGATGAACAATTGGCTTTACAAATGACTTATTTAATGAAATTTGGTTTGAAAATATATGTGAATGTTGGTGTGAGTGTGTATAACTAATGTGGGTCAGGTTGTGATATCTGTATCCAGAAACGGTTGTTTTATCTATTTGTGTACAGGTGACTTGAGGCCTAACCTTGGTCAATGATGAGAACTGGGACTACGCTCAGGGAGGAGCCGAAGTCTAGCACGGTCGGGATGCCATGTGACAAGGTTAGACTAAAGTCAATTTGTCTTGGAGTCAATATTGGTCAACGGTAGGATTGTGACTATGTTCAGGGAGGAGCCAAGGTCCAAAACGATCAAGGATGCCGAGTGACGAGATTGGACACAAGATGGCTCATGGTGGATGGACACCATGTGAGAGGTCTTCACAATGGGCTTTGCAAATTAGATATGCAAGCGTCGGAAAAATTGTAGATAAATTTAGAGCAAAACCGAAGAAGGAAATCGAAAACCATCGCTACAGTGCACGAACCAGATTGCTTTAGCGCTCGGACTCGTTGCTACAGTGCCAAATCGGATCGTACAGTACTCGGGTTACTGCTACAGTGCTCGGACTGCTACAGTGATGCCTGCATGTGAGGGAGTCTGAGCTGGCTATAAAAATAAGAATTTAATTTGGTAAATTGTAATTAGATTTGGTAATTGAAGGTTTGAGTACTAGTAGGACTAGGAGTTCTACTCCTACTTTACGTAGGAGATTTTAGATATAAATAGACGAGGGGTTGAGGCTTTAGATGTATAACGTTTGGAAGAGAGAAAATCTAGGGTTTAGTTTTGAGAAAGAGGAGTGTTTTGTATGCACCTTGTAAACATATCTTGATACAATAAAGTTAATCTACTTTGAAGAGCATCTTCGGTGTATATTCTTCTGAATTCCAACGGTTCATCCGACAAGAGCGCAGTGGCGAGGCGGCGGTCAGACCGGCGTAACAGAGACAGGTCTGACCGGTGCACTCTATCCAGGTTTGAGGGTTTTTTTATTTCGCAAAAGATTTTGGTTTTTGGTGTTCCTACCATTCACCTCCTCTCTGATAAGCTTGTTTCTTGTGTTCGATCCTATAATCAAAATTCAGATGGATAGGGTAGTAAGCTGCCCTTCTGAGACTGTAAGCAACAAAATTATCCCTCATATTTCAGCAATACTATAGAAACTTTGAAAAGAGATATTAATGAGTGCTAAGAAGCTTGAAGGAACAGTTAGTTTGGAAATTTGGAAGAAATTTCATAGTTTGTGAAGATGACCTGTGAAGCAATGCAAATACAAAATTGGAATGCTTTGCAAACAAAATTCTTGGCAAGAAAAAAAGAATGGTCAAAATCATCAGCACATGCTCTCCTACTTCGGAACCGTAAACTGCTGAATCAAAACAGGAAAAGGAGAACTTTGTTGAGAGACATTCTATAGGTTAATTAGGAAAACGATCTCTGTTTTTCTAAAATATAATATGCTTAAAAAATACAAAATAACGCTCTATGAAGAAACGATCTGACATATAAGGATTATGTAAATTGTTAAAATGGCAAAATAATATGCATCAAGCAAAATTACTGACCGAGAAGGAAAACTGCACTTCGTAAATTGAAGAGAAGGCTATGTTCTTCTTTCTCCAAGATCATGGACCAAAAGGAGTCCTATATAACTCCCACTATAGCTATTTAAAATGCATCAAGCTCACCAATTTAAAAGTGAAGTAAAGAGAAAATGTAATACAAGAGACACATTAATGTGTTGTAAATAAAACATTCTGTCCTGTCCTCATTGACATTCATCTGGCTGCATGCAAAACAAACGGCACTACTACAATGTTACATATTATAGTTAGTGGTTATAGCTGATCAAATCGTACGGGTATTAACTTAAGAAATCAGGACTTGAAGTGATTGATCAACAGATTAATAGAGCTTCAACTTTATTGAGGAAAGGGCATAAGAAGTAAACATAATTGAGACCATTCAGGATAAAGGTAGAGAACTTAAAAAGTAAATGGTGGCAAATGAAAAACTTTCAACCCGGGAGGGATAAAAGTCAGCCTTTAGGTTCCAGTAATCATGCTGTGAAGTCCAAAAGCTGAAGACAACTAGTTTAACCCTCTAGCCTCTGCAAAACTTGAAAAAAAAGTGTGCGTTTTCAGCAGATTGATCTAATTAATAGTTGTGGTCAGATGAGTCTCAAGGCGAAAGTGAAACTAACCACAAGGCATTACCACGCTATTCTCTGGTAAATCAAATCAATTAGATGTCGATTGCATTCCATCTAACATTCTCAAAAATTGTTATCACCAAAGGTGGTAAACTGATTTCTTGCACAAACATTAATCAAAACAGTATTTAGCTGGTAATGAGCCAGCCAAGCCGAGTGGGTTGAATCCAGTCAGAGATTGATCAAAATTCAAAAGTAGTGCACTATTTCATCAGTGTCTGAATCTGGAGCTATGGAGCATGTTGGCTGCCTTTGTCATCTCCATACAAGACTACAAGAAGAACATGAGGCATGATCAGAAACAATTATAGAAACCATCGATCATTGAATTATTTTAGTAGGCAGCACTGCCGCATTACTCAGTCATGCAACAGCATCAAATGGAAAATTATTCAAAGTTATCATGAAATAAAAATAGCACAAGTTAGTAACACTAGCATATATAACAGGTAGAATGGATAACACCATGTCATCATGGAAAACATGGCCTATCTATCTCCTTGGAAGCAAACAGCAAGTAGAAATGAATAGCATAAGAACCAGATCTATATATGCTATCAAATTTAGAACTGTACATAATTGCTGGAGGACAACATCAAGTGCTCTATTTCTTATGAGATAATCAAGTCATCAACTATGGCAGCCAAAGCACAAACAAATCTATGTAACTGGAAATTAGGAAAAAAAATCAGGGCTACTGATCGTAGCCGTGCTCTAACTTGCGTCAATGTCCCTCCCTGGACATTATGTACAGTAGTCATGATGTGGGGACCTTCATCACGTCTTTATCCATGGATCTTCTACAGGCTCTGATTCCATCTGTTAGAGTGCGTAGCTCGGTCCACCAACCATGGGCAACATAGGTCACATTGGGCCTGCTACAACCACTGGTCCAACCGGAGCCACAACTTTAGGTCCTGGGCCTACACAATCCAAAAAGACTAGTCTGATGGGTGATGACCGCCCCCACCTTATAAGTTGTGCTTCCCCAACATTAATTATCGATGTGGAACTATACCCAACAATCTCCCCCGTCACACATCGGGCCAAACAATCTTCTCCGTCATATCAACCCATGTGACCCCGAAGACTTAGTTCCGGACTCTCTCATCATGCGACCCATGAAAACCGTTTTGGGTTTCCAAACCTTGGGCTTTGATATCACTTGTTATAAAATCAGCAGTGATAAATCATCAATAACCGAATGGAGAAGCACATCATAGAAGATCCAAACTTGATGACGACATCGAGACACAATATTTGTTAACGAGGTTCAGCCAAAGCCTGCATCTCCGAGGCACTGATTACGGGTGCTCCTCCCTGATCCAGCATAATTATAGCGTATCAGGATATCCACATCCATCGACTGGTATGCCGCTGGCTAGTCGTTCCCTCGCCTATACTAAGCCGCCATGCAGTTATAACAGGTTCGCCTCTCTATTTAAGATAGAGCCTAGGATAGAGTTTGACTCTAACTCTACCCTATACCTATTACAACTCCAAGTCCTCAATGAAGATCTAGAAATGCTTGTAGGTGTGATTGTCGATGATCAAATTGGCGGCGTTGGCTTTGGGATCTGGGTCACTGACTTGTCTAGTTGCACCAGTTTGCTGTTATGTTAGATGAACAGAGATAGTGGCTGATACTCATTCATATACTTCTAAGCGTGCCGGAGTTGGTCAACATTATGGTTGCGCTCGTCTACTTGTATATCTTAGGACGTTCCAAGATATGAAGGCTCTTTATTTTGTTTCGATGGTTTCTATTTCTTGTATTAACATGGTTCTAATCTTTTCTAATATTTAATAGAGTAAATTGCTTTCATGCTGTACGAACTTGTATGATGGGTGCAAGTAGGTAGAATAACTTGCAAATCGTTCACTTCAGTACAACAACTTGCCTAGTTCATACTAACATGGTCCAAAGCAGTCCACGTAAGTGATGATTTGATGTGGCACTCATGGATGACATGTAGGCATGCAGTATGCACGTATCCCAACTTAGGGTGGTCAATAGCTAACCATTACGTAATGAATAATTGGAGAACATTATGTTGTTGTTTATAGGATGTTGATGTGCAGGGAGCAGAATTGCAGCAACTTCGTGCAAAAATGAAGTAGAGCACGGATAATGCTCATTCCGTATTCGTTTTCATATTTTTAGACGGATACGGAAACGAATACGAATAGCTCGGATACGAATTATTGCGGATACAAGTAAGGATCGAATATGATCGGACACGAATACAGAAATAAATATTTCTCGGAACATAGGAACCACTCAAACTATTCGTAGAGACAAATAGCACACATATATGTAGCTAATTTAATCTAACTATTCGCCATTTTAAGACACGTCACACATTAAATAGAGTGCAATAAACAGGCTGCAACATCATCATTCATCCATTTCTTCAACCAAAACATCATCTTGCTCCATGTCATCATCAATCTCCTCTTTTTCCTGTAGGAATTCAATAATATTGTTGTCATATAGGTAAAATAAGAAAATAGCTCACCATTATCAGTAAGTTTGCCAGATGCCTCTCTAAGCTTTCAATGTCCAACTCATTGATGATAGCCTGACTCTTGTAACCTAAAAATGATGCCAGATGAGACCATGGATCATAGATTTCAAATCAGCTACATAGATAAACAAGAATGGCCAAATAAGAAATGAACATAAGCACAAAGTGTACCATTCTTAGCTGCTAAATTCTAATCTTTGGTGCATACTAAAGCTTGGACAGCTTCTGGATCAAGACGGGTGCGAAATGGATCAAGAACACAACCACCAGCACTAAATGCCAACTCAGAAGCAACAGTTGACACTTGAATGCATAACAAATCACGAGTAAGTTTGGAGAGGATAGGAAATTCTGTTTGTTTGAGTTTCCACCAAGACAAAATATCAAATGTATCTTTGGAAGTCCATTGTAATAGTGGCTGCTCCATGTAAATTTCTAACTCACTTTTGTCACTATGAACTGGTTTGCTTCTTTCAAGCAAATATCTTTGAAGATGTTGATCAAGATCATAGGTACTGTCATTCTCATTAAAGATGTCATCAAACTCGTCAGTATTATTAACAGGCTCAGGTTGCACATGAGATTGAGGCACATGCACTTCAGCACTTTTCTTGTTTGATGTTGCAGATGTGCTAGCATAAATACCAAATAATTTTTTTGACAATACTCTTGAACTCATCAATTTTTTCTGTAGCTGTTGTATCATAAATCTGAAGAGCATAATACTCTACTGAACTTGTTTTGTAACATGGATAAAGAAAGCATGTAACAGCAAGAGCCATATTCTATCTCCTAGTACTTATCATATTTAGTTTGCATGGAGTATGCCATAGTTTTTATTGTTGGATCTCTACTCTTACACCAATCAGCAATAGCAAGCTTAATACAACAAAACTTACCGAAAAATGATTAGCTGTTGGATATGTAGTACCGGAGAAGAGTTCAGTTGCCTTATGAAATGGCTTCAAGCACTTGCATAATGCTATTGCCATACACCAGTCTTAGTGGGACGACACTTTGCATACTTTGTACCATGCCGAAGAAAAAGCCTATTGAAAGCATTTCTGTAGTAAATAGTATTCTTCAACATAAGAAATGTGAAGTTCCATCTTGTAGGAGTATCCAAGGAAAGACCCTTTGTGTTATCCAAATTAACTTCTAAGGCAAACTTTTGAAATGCCTCAAACTGCAATGGTGAGTTCTTCAGAATTGAAATAGTATTTCTGATATTTGATACTGCTCATGCAATTTGTTTTAGACCATCTTGGACAACAAGGTTCAAAATATGATTGAAACATCTCACATGAAAGAAGATGCCATCGTAGATTAAAGGAGAGATTTTACTAAGTTTTAAAATAACTCCCTTAACACAAGTAGCATTAGCCGATGCATTGTCCAAACTAAGTGCAACTAGCCTTCTATCAAGATTCTAATCAACTATACTGTCATAAAATTGTTTGCACATATTACTTCCTGAATGATGTCCTTCTACATGCATAAACTTTATGATTCTCTTTTGCATGTTCCAAGTGTCATCTATCCAATGAACTATGATGCACATATAACTTTTATTTTGATTAGATGTCCACATGTCCATGATTGTACTAAAACAGCATGAGAGTGTAAGAAAATGCTGCCACATTTTTTCTTTTCCTCTCCATATATGTTCAGTCTGTCCTTTCTCATAGTAATGCGACTCTTACTTAGAAAACTAGAGCGTAAAGACTTGATAAAATTCACAAAGTATGTATGCTCAACAATATTAAAGGGATATTCATGCATGATGATTGCCATGTAAAATTTTCTCAAGCTAACTGCCTCATCATACCTATAAATTTCAACAGCTCCTTCACTACCATCTTCACTCTTGTTCATCTCTAGCAATAGTTGACCTTGCTTGATGTGGTGCTTGTACGTCAAGTGATTCCAGAAAACAGAAGTGATACAATTATTCACACTGATGTTTATATGAGCACTTGCTACATTTAGCATACTCCTCTACAATCACAGTATCACCTGGTTCTTGCTTGCTTATCTTAAACTTGGTGTAGTGCTTCCAAACTTCAGAACTACACTTCTTTTGTCTTTTCCTAGCAGGGGGTAAAATCTCACCATCATCATTAGTTGTCAAATCAATTGCATTATTGGGTGCCAAAGCACCAGCAGCAGGAGCAGTGTCCTGCGTATGCCAGAGGTGGTGACAGTTGCAGAACTGGAGATGCTGGAGTAGTACTTACACTTGCACTTGTGCTTGCGCTACTTGCACTAGCAGACTCATCACGAATCTGGACACAAAATAAAAGGCACATCCAAGATTTACATGAGTTTATCAATCTCATGAATGCACAAAACACAGGCTACAGGAGAAGAACAAATTAACAAATTACCAGCGGGATTAGATTACAAGCTTAAGGACGAGACTCAACCGGCGGCCGGGTGACTGGCGAGGCGACAACTCTACCGGCGGTGACGGCTGCCACGATTTGGGCTAGAGCCTAGAGGCCGGCTGTGCACTGGGAACTGGGAAGCACGGAATAGCAGTGGAGGGATCGCCGGCCAACGCCCAGCAACGAGATCTAACATTCTCGACTTGTCACTGCTATCGGCCGTTGTCGAGATGCTGTCGCTACTGTCGTCAAGGCTTTGTGGCGGGCTGACGGCTAGGGTTTAGATTGTGAGGCAAAGGGTTGTGAACTTGTGATATATCCCAGAGACACGGACTATTGCTGATGGGCTGAAGTGGGCTGGAAAATACATAATGGCCTGCCTAATGTCATGTGTTTCACGGATATCCACGTAGCAAAATCTTCGGATATCCGGCTCCGTATTCGTATTCGCCGGAAACTGCAATAGCATATTCATATTCGTATCTGGAAAAAATTATCCGTATTCATATCCATATTCGAATTATCCGAGAATTATCCGCTTCGAGTTATATCAGTATTCATTTTAGGCCGGAGCGGGCGGAAACTATCCGCTCCGTTTTCAGCCCTAGGTTCAATGTCTGAACTAACTAGGTATATAAACAACTGATGTGTGTACTACATGCCTACATGTTGATAATGCCACCTCAGATGATTTCTGCCTACGTGGACTGCTTTAGCACCACAGTAAACAATTTGCAAGTTATTATATCTATTTATACCCACCACATAAGTTTATACACCGTGAGCATAATTTACTCTATTTATATAATCTTCATTGTTTTGGAAAAAATGACCAAAGTGACTATAAGGAGTAGATTTTGTTTCTCACATATTTTGAGACTTAATGTTTGATTTACAAACTAATTGTAGATAGGTTTTAATTTTAATTTGTATTCTAGCAATGAAAGTGACAAATAACCCCTAAAATTAATTATAAATTCAGAATTTAAAATAAAAATTTGTTTTAAAATTAACCACTCTAAGCTTGTGAGTCCAGTTAGCATCAGAAAAATATTCAAAATTTATCTTAAAATATAGTAATTTCTCTATCTATTATCTCAGCATAACTAATCACAGCCATCTCTATTTTCTATTTACCTATTTTTTATCTTAAACAATTTGAGATAAAGATAATAGACTTACGGCGTGAAGCATCCATTTATCGATCTCCCATGAATCACCCACACACACCTTCACATTTTCCAACGTGGTTTGGATTTGAAAAGTGCGGTAAAATCTTTCCTAGAGCTAGATCCCGGCCCCACTCTACTTTCCTTGCGGGCTCCGTTGCCCTGTTACTGAATAGTGGCTCTTTTAGAACATGGAAATCGCTGTTGATTGCTCTTCCACACGTTGTCACACTGTTTTCTTTTCCTGTCAAGCTGTCCCTTTCGCATTAAGAGGCTACGACTAGCAGTGGGTAAAAAACTATCTATGTTTGAATTGACTTATTATATTAACTTATAAATCACACGTAAAATAAAAAAATATCATTAACATATAATTAATTAAATATTAACTATTAAAAACTCGATAAAATTAATCTATTTGATTTTTTAAAGATATTTTTATATAGAAATTTTTTTTAAAACAATACTATTTTACGTTTTAAAAAATATGCTAACAGAAATCGAAATATAAGCCATAAGCAACAACCATTTAGGTGCTGTTCGGCACTCTAGTGAGGCATAGCTTATTTTTTTTGGATTCTGCGTGCACGTTTTCCAAAACGATAAACGGTGCGTTTTTTGCAAAAATTTTCTATATGAAAGCAACACTAAAAAAGCAAATAGATCTATTTTTCAACTTTTTAATAGTAAATACTTAATTAATCATACGCTAATAACGTTTCTCGTTTTACGTGCGACTTATTTAAGTCACCTAATAAGCACTTAAGAACATACCCTCAGTGGGATGCTTGCATGGCTATAGCTAGCTGCCTGCTGGGTAGTGAGATCAGGCATATACTACTACCCTGAAGTGACTTTATTAGGCAACTGCTTTGTCAGTGGGGTGATGTCTTATGGGTTTCCTCTCGAGGAAGAGACGTCAAATTGAAGTGCTTTCTCTTCACCCATTAGGATTTCAAATGATTTGAAGTGAGGTATCGGCCATCATGGATCACTGGATAAGCATTGTCCATGCATGGCTTTTTGAAGCCAATTTTTACCCTATCAATGTTTTATAGGTTTAATAATATCTCGTATATATTTGGATTTGTATCAAAACATATCAAAATCAATAAAAATGGAGTTATTTTACCATACTAAAATTTTGTTTGAGCACCAAACCAAATAGGCCCTTTATTTCCAAGGAAATACCTATTGAAGTATAATTAAGTGCATTGCCCAGTCGTTCTTATCAACTTACGTTTCATGCGGAACGTAAAAAATTTTCAAGGATATTCGTAACAATTGAACTAATTTCTACTCCTTTTGTTTTAAAATATAACATTTCTAATATTAGACAAAAGTATATGAAATTAAATGAGGATTGTGATTATTTAAGAAGAGAAATATATGGAGAAATTAAATAAGAGATGATTGTGATTATGTAAGATAAAGAAGTAGATAAAAAAATTACTATATTTTGAAACAAATTTTAAATACTATTCTCTCTATCCTAAAATATAGCCTTTTTAATTATAAAACTGGACAACCCTATCCAGATTAATAGCTAAAAGTAGCTATATTTTAAACCGGAGGGAGTAAAAGTTACTATGTTTTTGGATGAAAGGAGTAGAAGTACGATATTCCTGTAGAATTTCTACGTTCTAAAGAAGTCATTAAGTTTTTAGGTTGAATTAACTGGTGCAAAGCTGTCTACTTCAATTTCAGCTTTGGTGAGGCCCGCTTTGGAATGTACTGATAGAAACACGTAGGAATAGGAAAAAAAATTGAATTGGTATGTCGTTATAATCCTGTAGAAACTAAAAACACAAAAAAGAGAAGAGAAGTCCTTTAATTGCACCACATGAAAAATTGAATCAAAAGATATTCTAAGAGTTCTAATATCTTGTTTCTATGAAATTGGGTCATAGAAATGCAATTGTGTGGAAAATTTTCCTATGAAACCAAAGTGATCTATAGAAAAAAATATTTAGAAAATTGAATCCTCTAAAATTCCTTTTTTAATCCTTGACCCACTCAAAAGGAGGCCTGAGACCGAGAGAGTCTCCATGCAGGAGTAGTGTTGAAGTATAAGAAGTGAATTGTCCACTTTTCAATTAATCCACTTATATTTCATCTTTAAGATCACGAGAATCTCCACGGCGTTGAACTATAAGTAAATAAGATTATTTATATTTATGGTTTCATATTTTTCTATCACTTTCTTTCAAGCTTAATCTTTGATTCAAATTGGTTGGTGCATAACAGTATCCGGTCCATGCTAGACCATCGGAAGGAAATTGAAGTCCATCTATGAGCGGATCCGGTACAATAACGATGTGAATCAGAATCATTTCTCGGGAAAAAAAAAAAGAAAAAATAGCCATGCAGACAGAGAACAAATGCTGGCCGGGTCCGACACAAGTACACTCTCTCTATGCAAAAAAAACTCTATTTTCAGCTTATCTTATCCGGACCAATACAAAAGTCTAATGTATTTATTCATATACTTTAGCATACTTCAATTCATTTATTTCTTACTTTAACAAAGTCTAATGCATTTGTTCACCATTTGTAAAAACTTTTATATATCTATCTCTCACTTTCACAAACGCTAACACATTTGTCCTCCGCTTTCATAAACTCCAATGTATTGTCTCCAAAATGAAGTTTTTTTTGCAACAAATGAAATAGGTAAGGGCTCCTTTGGAACAAATTATTTTCATAGGAAATTTTTAGGATTGAAATCCTTATAGGAATTTTCCCTATGGAGCCCTTTGTTTTGACGAAGGATTTGGCTAGAAAATTTCCATAGGAATCCTTACTTTCCTTTACTTTTTGGAGAATTTCAAACATGAGCTCAGACCTCATGGTTTCGATTTCCTTTGAGAAGTCTAATGAGCCATCTCTCTTTATGTAACGCCCGTGTTTTAGAGTCAGGGAGAAAAATTAATTTAAATAAAAATTATTTGCGAAGTTTGGATCTCTCTCGAATTTTTGAAGTGTGTGCCATGCGTGGATCTCAAATTTTTATTCAAAAGTTCAAACCCTAGAACCCTCCCAAAAATTTTCCAAAAACTCTAGAGCCCAAAAATCGAATTTTATTTAAATTCCAAGTTCAAACTCGTCAAATTCCCTCCCAAATTTATCCCTCGGAAAATCACAATGATTACTGTTTATTTGGTCCATCATTCCCTTTTCTCTCTGGCCTGCCATCCCTCTTCCCCTCTCTCCTTTTTTCTCCTCGCTCGGCCTAGTCCGGCCCATAGCCTGCTCGGCCTCTCCCCGCACTGACTGCCCGCGACGCGGTTGGATCGCCGACGAGTGTTCCTCGAGCCACGTATGCCATCCGATCTCCTGCAACACCCGACCGCCTGCGTTCACACTTTCGCGCACACATCCGCCCCATACTCCCCCTCGCCGATACCCTAGGCCCGCCTGTCAGCCGCGCAACAAGCGCTCGCCAGCACGCCCACGTGAAGCCGTCTTCTTCCTCGGGCAACGCCCGCCAGCTGCTCGACATGAGGGCGCGTGGCCGCGCCTCGCTCCCAAGCTGTGCGCGACGGCTCTCCTCGCCTATGGTGACCCCTGCAGTGCGGCCTTCGTCGCTGTCGCCTCATGCCTTTGCAGCCCTGGGAGCCCCGCCTCTGTCTCGCACCGCGAGCACCGCTGCCAAGATGCTCTGTCCCGTCCCCTTGCTGGCAAGCTCGCGAGCTATGCTTTACTCGTCCCATTGCCATGACCACGCCTTCCTCTTCTCCCCGCTCGGCCAGCATCATCATGCCACCGCCGCCCTTGCTCTGCTCCAATCTCGCCTCGGCCAGCCGAGCTCCGCCGCGCCGAAGCTCGTGCCACCACCTTTGACCGCCGTCGGCTAGCGGTGAGCTCCGGCTATAAATAGCCTTGGAGCCCTCTGCCGCCCGCACTCGAGCTTCACAGCTCTCCTCACCGCATCACCAAGCTTCATCACCGCCGTTGCCCAACCGCCTACGGCCCCAATTCCCCTAACCATACCCATCACCGAGCTCCCCAGAGACCCGTGATCATTACTCACTCCTCGTTGCCACCTAGTTACCACCAACATAGAAATCCCCAATTTAGGTCGCCGCCAACCGCCATTGCCGCCACCTCAAATCCCCATCGCTGCCAAAGGTATAACTTCCTTTCTCTTCATTTTTCTCTAATTCACACAACTACGCATCAAACGCCGCCCTCCCGAGCCCTTGCCACCGCGGATTTGGCCACCTCCAGCGAGCTCAGCCATTTTTTCCCTCTCTGGCAAGGTTCGTCATCGCGTTCTGCCGACGTCGATCGCCATCGATCCAATCTGAGCCACTCAGAGTGATCGCCATCACTTCCTCCTCCCGTCGCTATGCTCTGTTCGCCGTCGTTCAGTGGATTGACATCGAGCGTCGCCGGCCATCGATCCCCCTGGCCTCCCCTCCCTCACGCCGAGCCACGCCAGCCGCCGCAGGCCACCCGCACCACATCGGGATGGCCTGGGCAGGCCGTCCGCTGGCCTCTGGGCTGGCCGTGGTGGCCCATTTAGCCCGAAGCCGAGGCCGCCGGCCCAACGCCTCTCCAGCCCACCTCAGCCCGATCCACTTTTCTCTTCTTTTCTCTCTCTAGCAATTGAACCCCACATGTCATCCTCTGTTCCCAATATAAATTCTTTTCTGAATATTCTTTTAATCATTTTTATTCATAGAAAATGTCTTAATCTTCAAAAATTAATATCTTTTTAACCATAACTCCGTTTGAGCCCATTCAACTCTCAAAATTTTTCTAAAAATGAGATATACACAATGACACTATTAGTTTACTATATTAGGTTTTGATTTAGTGTCTTTTTGTGTGTTTTTATTTATGACGCATAGGAGACGAGTCCGAGGAGTTGTCGATCGAGGAGTTCGTCGAAGACGCTCAAGATCAAGATCAAGGCAAGTCACACCTTGATCATGTTGAATCCATAATTTTTATAAAATATATTGTTTGCCAATTATGCATTTTTAGGAGCATAATTTTGGCTGTGGATCGCAAGTCGATCCGAGAGGCCCTATCCTATTTGCTGCATATTAAACTTTTCTTGATGATTGATGACCTTGCACCCTTGTCGCCCCTGTCGTCGTCCTAGTACCTGTATTTCTCGAGTACAGGTATCAACGATGTCCCAAAACACATATCTTTACGATGGAAAAATTATGGGATTTTTATAAAGTAATTTAAAAAGCCGGCATGCGATGTCGGATGCTTTGCAAAATAAATGTTTTTCATAAAACCTGGTCGTGGGTTGTCATCGTCTTTGTGGCCTGACTTCACATGACATATAAGGACCGTTTCCTTGGGGATTTCCACTGATCATAAAATCGTACGACCACATGGGTGGAATGGGACACCCCTGGCCAAATAATTTGGGGAACTAGGGTGAGTCTGGTGTCGATGAACGTAGAGTTGTCGGGGTGGTACTGTGGTTCGTACCCGTAGGATCCTGAGTACAGGGAGTTTGGGACTTGCCTGGTACTTGGTCTGGGACCCGTTTATTTGACATCAGATTATCCTAGGGATACTTTGGAAAGGCCTCATCGTAAACCTCCTAGCACCAGCCGTATCTGATCAATATGTGTTGGGTGTCCGGAATAAGCTTGCATCATATGGGTAAAGCGTGCATCCTTTGCAAATGCTATAATCTGTTCGAACAGCTGTGCCCATGGTCACGGGCGGATGCGAAGTGATCTCTTAGCGTAGCTTTGTTTTATAAAATGATTGAGAACTATGTTTGTGGTTGGGAATCGTTACCAGAACTAGCCTGAGTGGCAGGTGTAAGACCTGAGTGGTCTGAAACGGGACTGTGTGTTTCGGGGTGTCGTGTGTCACCATAGTTAGAGTTGAATATGTAAAAAGATGAAATATGATTGAGAAAAGTTTAATCCACCTAAAGGGAGGTGATGTTCGGGACAGTACACTCTAGAATTGAACTTGTGATAAGTCGTTGCAAAATGACTTGTGGAATGGGTTGACACATGAGTCTCTTCCTGATAATTTTGGTAGGTTGTTGCAAAGCAACTCACGAAATGGATTGAGATATGAGTCTCTTTCTGACAACTTAAAGAACACTTAGAATTTTACCAAATATTTTCCAACACGTAAACCGTTTTCGAAACAAAACCAAAAACCCATCTTTGATAAACCTTGCATTCCACATTAATTTCGTGACTTACTGAGTACTTCGTGTACTCACCCTTGCTAAATTAATTTTCACCTCAGAACCATATGAAGCCGAAGATCCAATCATGGAGGAATACTTTTAGAAGCAAACAGAATATAAAGATTTTTAGGGTTTTGATTATGGTTCCAAGCCATGCCATTAGGTGTGATAGGCCTAGCATGTGCTTCTACTGCAGTTTTTTTAATGTATTGTTGCATGCCCGGGTTTTGTCCGTGGCCGCAACTTATGAAGGAGATCTTTATATAATAAATAAAGTAGTTTGGTTGTGATCCACCAATGTCTTGTATGTACCGGTTAAATTCCTGAGACTGATACATGTAATGCAGGTAAATACGTTTCATTCTTGTTGACTTATATTGGTTACAGGAGAGGAGCGTTACACTTTATCTCTCCTCTCGACTTTATTCTAATAATATTTTTCCTCTGAAATTTCTATGGAGTATACAGACGGCACATATGATAAATTTCTGTGTTTTTAGTTCTAGTAGGATTGTATATGCCACGGTATCTAATTTCTATATTTTTTTAATTTCTGCATTTTAAAAGAGCCCTAAAAGATGAAGATTAGTGTACTACTCCTACACTCTACACACATTTAAAGGCCATACATGGCTGCACAATATGGAACAGTACTACGTAGTAACTGCCTGTTTTGTGCGCGCCGGCCGGCCGGTGTTTGGGGTCCGCGTCGTCTGCCCGGCGCCCGGCGGAACGCGCGGGATCGGCCGCTGGTGGCGGGGCCACAGATGGGACGTCTCACGTAGCTAGCCGGGTGGTCGCGACGACGACGACGCGCGCGTATCGGGCGCACCCGCGGCTGCATGCATGCCTACGCTCGCGGCGGAGCTAGCTGACTTAGCTAGAGGCGTGGCGACACTGCGCGTGGCAGCCGCTGCCGCACGCACGCTCTTGGACCGAGACCGAGACCGATCAGGCGATCGTTCGCCGAGATCGTCGCCGTCGTGCCGGGCCCGGGCCCCCTACCCGCGCCGGCCGCGCGCCCGTTCACATCGTGCGTGCGAGAGAGAGAGATGGCATTGACGACGACGCTATACCTAGCTAGCTAGCTGGCTAGCTGCAGCTACTGCACCACATGCAAGAAAGAGCTTGCTGCAGCTAGCTGGTGTGCTCCGCTGTTCATTCTGGTTAATTAATCCACATGTATCTTCTCTTTGTCGACCGTTAATAATATCATTTGATCGATCTCTCTGATGCATGTGGTTGCATTATATATATTAATTGTGGCCAGCTACCTTAGTGATGATTAATTCCATTATTCGATGGATCTCCATAGCTTGAGAGAGCTACTCCTGCTTGGAAGGCATTAAGGTTCGGTACTGATAATCGTCGTCGTCTCCGGCGGTGCTTTGACATCTATAAGATTCAGTGAGAGAGCTAGTGCATTTTAGAATTAAGGGACGCCGGAATATGTACATACCACATAGTTAATTTACAAACATCTATAAGTCTGGTTGCGTTGAAATCCATTGCGTATGAGCATCATCTTCCACTCCGGCACCGACGGCTTTTACCCGTCATTTGTGTTCGTGTGTCTCGGTATCCCCGGCTTTTTATCTATTTCTTCCACACGATGCCGAACGATGCAACTAATGGAGACCTCCGCGCACGCCGTCTTGAATTAATCTGCTATCAAGTTTATCTGCTCAATTACTATTCCTCAACCCGCGTATAATCATGCTAACTAGACGACTCTAACAAAAATAGTATTAAACATGTTTTCTTTCATAGTACCCTTTCATGCTCATTTGCAGACACAAGACTCAAATATCATTCATATGGATCGTCTATATCTGTTGAACGGACCGTGGAAGAATTTAATTAATTTCTATACAGTGTAGAAACAATAATATGGGGCACAAAATCTTTCGAGTACAAATGGAACTGTATACAAATAAGTGGTCCTAGACCATCTCTAAAAATGCATTACTTAATAATAATCTAGAACCCGAGCATTGTACATGCATGGTATTGTTATTAACATTTTAATCATCTATTGAATACACTGTTATTCTTTTTTTTTTTCAAGGGTATGTTGATTACTTTTTGAATTATAGTGGCTTAGGTTAAAATGAGAGTCTATGTCAAGTCGTCTATAACAACTTGCTAATTACTACTAGAAGTACTTATATTTTGGAACGGAGGTAGTATTAAATTTTAATTTTAAAATTAAATTAATAAAATATATAGTAAATTGAGAGTCCACAGGTGGATACGATAATATTTTTATTCAAATTTAATTTAGAGATTAGTAAATTTTAGGATAACTAAAACTAAAGAGTTCATAGCAATAAAACTAATTAAAGAGTATCTTATTTTCAATAGCATATTTTATTTAACACAAAACTTAATAGGATATACTGTTATGATAATACGATTTACATAACCAAATATCATTTTTTTCTAATTAACATGGAAGTTTCCTCACAGTGCTTAATCAATACATATCGGTATAGATAGTTCTAGTATTGAACCGTATCCAATAGAGTTTTCATGTATAGATGATTCAGAAACCACCCCCACCCTCCCCCCTCCCCTTCCTCCCCCTAACATAGACATAAAATTGAGACAATTTGTTGAACCGTTTGTGATGATAGTTATGAACCGTCTAACTACCCCTTCCTTGGTAATGTATATATAACCTTTGATAATGAAGACGTGTTAAGGTGACACGATCATGGGTTCATGCATATGTAATGTGGTGCATATATATGTGATGGTGCAAGTGTGGGCACAAAATCCTCGTGATTAAAAACTTTGCTGTTTTTACATCTTGAGGCCACATGCACTTTGTACTTACATACCATCAAAATAATTACCAAAATTTTTTAAAACAAATTACAATATAAATTATGATATCATCTACCTCTCTAAAAATATGCAGGCTGGCTAAATTTGATCTACACTACATCCATAAGATACATAAACAGCTATGAATGTGCAATACTATGCACAACTGTTTTTCTGTGTAAATCAGTTTTGGTTTGGGTTATTATGAAGGTGTATTTATGGCACCGTAGTATATCTTATTAAATTTTTTTGAATTTTTCATTACTATATTTGGTTGGCTTGTAAAACGAGGGCATGTGACTTATAGTGTGAAAATTCCATTTATGCAAAACTATAATACCACAAATTAATGTCCATGCAGATCTTAGCACAAAAATATATTTCAGGAAAAAAATGTAGGCAAATACATGTCAATGCAATTTTATCACAAATCCTTAAAAACCATTACATTATATCATCTATAATTTGCAACACGTGATTCCAACATGAATTTATAGGAAATACATGCCATATCTGGCCAGCCATATCTTCTGGGCTCCGTCTACTTGACCGACTCAGGCCTGATGATATTTTCATCAAGAAAAACTCCTACAAAAATCTTAAATCTCAGTTAGAGTAAATCACAACATTTTACATGGGGCTTTGAAAGTTATAATGGCACGGGCCCACGCCGCTAGCCAAGGCATCATGTGCTGGCAAGTGACAACCAAGCAAGCCTGTACTATTGTTTCTGTAGGTTTTATCGCTCGTACACCCTGGAAGCGACCGTTCCTATTTGTGTTGCTTTATATTCTTTGGCCTAACAGTGAAAGTTGTCTTCATCCCCCCCAATTCTATCCAAATCCAAAGCCATGGAACGTGGCCTGCATTGCGTTTCTTCTTCTTTTGTTTTCTTCTCTGGAAAAGAAAGGAGTATCTGCAGCCTTTTCCACATGAGCTTTGAATCATTTCGCCGAGAAAACACAAGGGAGGAAACATCACGCCAGTTGGGACATCGTATATCCATTCAGGATAACCTTCTGTTCCCCTCTTGAGAGAGAGAGAGAGAGAGAGAGATGGGGGAGAGGGGATGGAATGAGCAGGAGAAGGAGAAAGAGTGAGACTGTGTGTGTGTGTGAGAGAGAGAGAGGGATGGAGAGGGGATGGTAGCTAATCAGAGAGATCAGTGTTCACTTCTCTCCTTAATCAGTGTCAGCTTCTAATCAGAGAGAACCTGCAGCAAATTACTCCATGGCCGGCGCAGGTAATTGCTCATTAACCCTCGCCCGGTCTCCTCCTCTTGGCATCAAATCATGCTTCACTGAATTGAAGTCCAGTATCCTCTTGTTTTTTTCTTCTTGGAGTTCATGGCTTCCTGTTCAGAGAGATCCAATTATTCCATGTTTCCTGGCTTGTTTTTACACGAAATGCAGAACAGCCTCCATGTTTACTTTTGGCGATCTCGCAGTGACACCTTGCAGGATGAGAAAGCTACGTTTTAATCGGTCAAATCAGGCACACGAACGCAAGAAAGTTCTAAAGTTAGTTTTTTGACCAATCCGCTTCTCATGTACGTGCACGTCAGATCGCGCGTTCCTGCTTCATAATCCTCCTGCGTAATAGTCTTTGCTTAATTGGTTGCATTGCAGGCTAGTAATTTTTTTAAGCTAGCAAGAGTGGTGCAGTACTCCGCAATACTGTTTCACTGCTCGAATCTTTTTGGAACTTAAGTATTTTGAGGGAACAGATTAAACCCCTACATACATATGATGGCTACATGTTAAATCTGAGCTGCGATAGATGGCTCCAATCTTGGCTTTTAGTTCTAGTATGGATTTCAAACACATTTACACAGCTAAAAATGGGCGTGCGTATCAATATCTCATCTTCCTTAGGCTGTGCTGATGAATTTAATTGGTATTCTGTGATTCTTATTTAATTTTGTCTTTAATTAATATAACAGCAAAACTAGTTGAACAGTAGTATTAAATCTGAGCTGGGACGGATGACTACTCCGATCTTGCCTTTTAGTTCTACTATGGATGTCAGAAACAATATTTTTTTGAAACACAGTAAAAACGCAGACGCTTATATACACGTGTGAACATTCACCCTATTAACACATCAGTACACTCTACGTCTATGAGCACGCCCGATAGACTGAGTCGGCATATCTTGATATTTACATTATTATAAATGGGTGTGTGTTTCAATATCAATTTCCTTTCACTAAATTTAGCTCTTGATCATATTCTTTGATTATTATTTAATTTTGTCTTTGGTTGATGTAGCACCAAAATTGGTGAAACACTATTAACTTTGCCCAAAACTATATTTGACGCTCGTGGTATGGCAAGTCACTTACCATTTTGTTGAATATTTGAAGTACAACCTGTCATATATATATGAAATTAACATCATACATATTCCCCCTAGCTAATAACATATATATTTTCATTGTTTAGACAGATCAAATACCTATAATATCAATATTATCTCTCTGCCATTCTCTTGAAGGCTTATATGTGACAGACGATCATAGATGTGATATTTTTATGCATTTGCTCGTTATGAACTGGTTCACAATTTTGTCCTCCTTCAATATTAATTTTTCTCATATATCCATTATTTTTATAATGTAATCCAAATCGGCTCATCAATATTATTAGTAAATTGGCAAAACCATATATACTCAGAAGCTAAAGTGCTAGACGAAGATATGGTGGGAAGAATACCACTATTATCTATTTACTAGTAACTGAATATAATAAAATATATAGAACTTGGTAACATTTAACTGATATAAAGTAAGATATTTAATACCACATAAAAACAGAAAGTAATTACGATAAGAAAAAAATTGAACAAAATCGTAAAGTTTTGAATGCATAACGATATTTTCTGTGTTGTTTTGTTACATTCATCAGTAATAATAACATTCATCGTACAATTAAGCATTGATATATTCTTCAGTCGTTTTGTTCTAAGTTTTGAATGCTTTGGTTTTCTCCCCTCTGCAGGTATAATACGCTCTGAAATGTGTTCCTTTTTCCTCTGATATCACGGGCTTGGAAGTGAACATCCATGCATATATATATGAACAGTATGAGAAGCCCGACACGAAACTCCCTCTTCCAGGCACGTTTTTCTTTCCTATATTAGCAAGTTGAATAGAAAATACTAGACATTTGCAGGCACATACATGCTTTGTTTGCTACTAGTAGTAGTAATTAATCATGGTCAATTAATCATATATTTTTGGGGGACATGTACTATTTGGATGTTAGGTAAGGTAATCGACAGCTGGTTTGGCAGGCAAAAGAAGGTTCCAATGGTTTCAGGTTTGGCACATATAAGTGGATTAGGTATTGTGTGGATGATTTTCAGTCAGTTCAGTTGGTGAGAGGAATCAAGCTATCAAAACCAAAATTTTGCAAATCAAATCTGAAACAGATCTGTGCAGGTCTTTCCTTCACTTTTTCAGCAGAGACTGAAAACCTTGGACTGGAAAACAATCAAATTAATTGAGGTTTGTGACTTACGATTGGAAAACATTTTTATATATTTTAGATAATGGAATATGCTTATTTATCCTCAGTACACATGTCCCTAGCTAGACAATTATGCCATCAACATTAGTTAATCCTGAATGTTCATTTGTGCCAGACCCCTACAAAACTAAAACCGGATGTGCTAATCTTGTACTTGCTTTTTTTAAGTGCTAATAAGTAATTTCATGCAATACATTTATCAGATATTGGCCAAGCTAAAACTGCTTGAACGTAGCAACAGTGGCTTTATAATCCATAATTCATCTAAGTACTGAAACAAATTTGTTGCTAGCTCCATTTTTCTCCTTTAGTATATATGAAGTGTGTAAAGGCCCCATCTGAAACCCTATAATTCTACCAAAATTTTGTAGGAGACGAATTCTTTAGGGCTCCTTTGGATTGAAGGAATTTCAAAGGAAGTTTGGAGGATTTCAATCCTTAGGAAAATTTTCCTATTAGCTCCTTTGGAACAAAGGATTGTGATTGGCAAAAATCCTATGGATTTGCTTCCTTTGCCTCAATTTCATAGGAATATAAGTATGAGCTCCTGCCTCATGTTTTTATTTTCCTTTGAGAAGACCCATGCACCCATGCACTATCTCTCTCTTTCTCTCTCTAGTATCTCTCTTGCACAAAACAATTTCTTTCAAAATTCCTATGTTTTATTTCCTACAGGCCATCCAAATGCACAAACTTTTGAATTCCTGTGTTTTGAAACCCTGTAGGACTTCAAAGTACGTGACATCCTATTCATACATTTTTCCTATTCCTGCATTTCAGAAATCCTGTATTCCAAAGGAGCCCTTAGTGTGAAATTCGTAGCCCTTAGTGTGAAATTCGTGTGTTCCAAATGTGTCCTAAATTGCAACAGTTATGAGATTTAATTAGTACTTCTTGGAGAATATGGAGCATGTGACCATGCAACCATGTTAGGCTTTTACTACTGCAAAAGAATAACCATCTCCGAGTCATCCAACTTTCGTAGACTTCGCCAAATTTTGCTACACCGTTTGTTGATACCAAAATTTAGAAGAGGATTCTGCTTTCATTTTGCGGTGGAATTTCGTGCATTCTGCTGCCAAATTTGTACAAGCATACATATTCCATGCTAACAAAAAACGTGTGGTCAAATTTTGATGCAGGCTGGAATGGTTTTCATTTGCAGATCCAGATCAATCGGTCATAAGAGGTTAGATACATTGTCGACCAAAACAATTGTAAAATCCATGGGTAACCAAAAGAGTGTTGTCAAATCTTGTACAGGTTTTAATAGTTTGCATCGTGCAAATCGATCACCGGCGATCATAACAGGTTAGATATAACACATTATATTGTGGACCAATCGAAAGGTTAATGTTTTCACCGGGCCATGCAACTGCTGCAGTAAGGGTTTCACATTAATTATAGGTATCTGTGTGTCATATGCGCTGTTCTCATGCATGTTACATAATGTACATATATACTTATCATCCTTTTACGCGATGATCTATAAAATTTTTGCCTGTAAATGGTATGGAGAACCAATTGATCATATGCTGCAGTAGATATGTTTTTAGTGTTTGAAATTGTGGCATGCATGCATGCCTTATACAGGGGTTCAAACAAAGCGTTTTATTTCTGGCGAAATTAATAAGATCTGATTCTGACGATGCTCGTACTGAAGTTTGTACAACGAGTTGCATGCATATATATGGGCAAAACGCATGCACGATACTGATCGCGAGTATGTACACATCTTTTGATGATGGAAATTAACTGCATTCTACGATTGGGTGATGAAACAGTAGCCTTGCACCGTTACTGTGTGCGAGGTGGTACTCAGTTCATCAGATCAGGTACGTATTGACTGTGCATAGATACAATTGCCTTGGTCTTTTTTACACCAAGTACTTCAGAATGACATGACTAGATACATGTGCACACTGTTTGTCCTTAGTCCTCTTGTAGTACGGCATATGACCTTTGTGGTCGTGCCTGCAATAAAATCGTTGTACATTTTACGTGCACAAACAGTTAGTTTTACTGCTACCGGCCGGCCCATTATATTGGTGGTGACAGATCAATCGCAGTTCGTGCTGTAGGGACGAGGCGGCCAGCGGAAGGAATTTTGTTGGTAAATTTACAGATGCCCACCATCCCTTACTTTCCACTAGTTTATTTTTATTAATAAAACTCCATAGCATTTTGGTACTCGATCCATTAATTCTTTCTGTTTCAGGCTGGCAAAATGCCTGCCGTAGTTCCTGTCAAAAAAAAAAAAAAATCTTTCTGTACGTTCATCTGTTAACTTCTCGGGATATTTAGGAGACGGCAATAAGCATTTTACTCCTCCTATGCATTTTTGCAAACGCTGTTGGTGTTTTTTAAAATAAAAATCAATTCAGTCTCTACATCAAAATGTATTCATCCAAAGCACCAGTGGATTACTGCTGTGCAATAACATAATAAAAATGAAATAGCCTTGCTACCTGGCAAAATAATATATAAAAATAGCAACAATGAGTTAAACAAAAAAGTATATAATGTATAAAATAATTATGATAGACAAGGGGCTGCATTGATCCCTGATGTAAAGTATATTATTTGAAATTTTGGTAATGGAAGAAGATATAACTCGAAAAAAACCCTAAAATCAACTCTAAAATTAAGTTTTAAAATTTAAATTTTGACAGCGGCTTATAAGCTGAAGAGCAAACGGTGAGGCTGAAAGTGTTGTTGGTAGAAAAAATTGGATTAGGAGAAAGGTATATTGTAGTACTCGAAATAAAAAAAAGTAGCATATACCTTAGCACTGTAATGAATCCAAATTTATTCCCTGCTGACTTAACACAGAGATTTCGGACATATTATATTGAAATACATACAAATGCATGACAATAAAACATCATACATGAAACATCAGTCGTATCATACTCAATAATATCAATTATTGCATGTTTTTAACCTGATGCTCTGCTAGCTAGCTACTTTTATATGCCCTGAACAATAAATAATTCTTCTCACCTGCAGTCCCTTCATTTCACAAGTGGGAAAATGATCATCTCTACCAATGAAGTCTTCAATATTCAAGCCAGAACTTAGGGTTTCATTTTTCTATTATAGTGATGGATTAGTTGAATTTTTTTTCTGGTAGAGGATGAGATGTATAGCTCCCCCTATAGGGCTGTAGAAAAAATATGAGTAATTGTATTAAGCTTTTTATACTTATTAAGGGCAGTACTTTCATGTATACTTCAGTTTTGTAGTACCAGTAGTTATTCAGTTGGCCGGAAGACGTGTGTGTATATAGTTACAACTTACAACACGTGCATTTGGCTTTTGATTACCGATGGAGGTATTTCTGTTTCCATGGTTCTTCATACATATATTAAAAGTGAGCTGCATTTGTTGGCAAAATCAGCATCAAAACATTGATGTGCCTATGCTAGCTTAATATTTAACTACCCTTCAGCAAACAGATGCTATGAAGTGTGTCCATCAATGCATGGAATGGCATATATGCATAATGCAGCATGCACCTATGGAATATGCATATAATTGATGTCCAGTGAGTTTATATATATCTGAGAACCATGACTTTTCAAACTATCTTACTTACGCCTGCTAGTGATGAGGCAGCCGAAAGATTAATAAAGATTGGGAGTATAAAGCAGAAGACATACCGTAGGTATAAGTTTGAGACAATAGGTTTTTATAATTAATCGTAATTATTCAGAAAAAAATCGATTATTAAGGTCTCCATGAAAACCAGGTAGATCGAAGATATTGAACAGAAAATAACTTCAAGGATCAAATGAGTCTACTTTAAACAGTAGTGAAGAAATTCGAGGTAATTTTACCACCACTCATCAGGAAATTAGTGCGGAGTCAGTAAGAAAACTAGCTGAATCGTGGAACTTACCATGTGAATCAATCAATAAAATGATCAACAACCTTTTCCAGAGGCACATCAATTGTTAATCAGCAGTTGGTACAGAAATTTCATCTTACATGCATGTCAAGTATAATTATTTTATGAACATCTGATGATGATGAACTAAAACACTACTGCAAGTCTGGGTCATATCCACCATATGCTCCCTCTTATTGATGATTGAAATTGTAAAGTTATTGACCTAGCTTCAGATCTGACCTAATACAGTAATAAGTCTCAACTTTTGCAAACTATAAACCAGCCATTTTTCACTCATTCAGGAGAGGAATCATTTGATACCTGCTCGATCGATCGGGGTTCCAGATTATCAGTCACAGAAATAACATGCACAACGATTAATACTAGACTTACTCCATTGATGAATCATCGATCACACGATAGTGCTAGCTATATATGCAATGCACACCATGCGATGACCAAACCAAGTTCATCGTCTTCACAGTCAAACTCCGGAGATAAGGAGAGAATTAAAGAGGGAATTAATACACACCCGGATTAATTAACACTGCAAGAATTATTACTCTTGATCGAGAAGCATGGATAATATGTAGCTGCAGGAGTTGTCGATCTAGTGCCGTACCGTGCGTGCGTGCGTGCGTAGGCAGCTGGTAGGTGCCCATCCATGGATCAGTAGTGCCGCGAGCTGGCGAACACGACGCCACCGAGCTCCCACTGATCCTGCTGCTGCTGCTGCAGGTAGTAGTTGCTGCTGTCGCAGTACGTGCCGTGGGCGAAGGCCATGATCACGTCGCTCGGCTCGCTCGCCACCGAGATTTCTTGCATCCGGCCGCCGCCGCCGCCGCCGTTGTGGAGCGTTGACGAGGACCCCTCCTCCAATTCGTTGCTCACAAGGTTGGTGGACGACGAGTGGTTCAGGTTGTTGGGGCTCGTTGGTGACTTGTCCTCCGCCGCTGCCACCGCGGTGGCCGCCTCGAGGCTGATTGCCGAGGCGAGAGTGACCCACCGCATCCGGTTCTTCTCCCTCGTCCGCTCGCGAGCCCGCTCCCTCGCCTTCGCCCGCGACTCCTTGTCGGGGACGGGGTGCGCATTGCTCAGCCGCCGGGGTGGCTTCGGGGTGGCCGCTGCCCTTCTTGGCTTGGCCGGCTTCTTCCCGTCGCTGTGGCTGTGAGCGCCCTTGTGGTCTCCGCCGACTCCGGCCTCCGCCGGGTTGCCGTGCTGCTTGCCATCGACAGAGAGGCTGCTGGAGCCGTCCCCCTCGCAGACCGACGAGGCGTCGTCGCTCATGATCTCCCGGATGGCGGCCTTGGACATGTTGAGGAGCCATTGCACCGTCTTGCTGGCCTTGTCGAAGCCGAGCATGTCCTGCAGCGCGAAGAACTTGCGGGCGACGTCGAGGGACAGCCGCATCCGCCGGTCCCTCATCCCGCCGGCCGTGCATATCTTGCTGTGCCGGTCCTTCCTCGCCGTGGCCGCCGCCGTGCCGTCGTGGCCGATGGCCCCCGCGACGCCTTGCTCATTCCCGGCGCCGTCGTCCGCCGCCGCCGCCGGCTGCTGCTGCTGGTGCTGCTCCATGTCCATGAACGGGTGCACCACCGGCGAGCCGATCGTGTCGCCGCCCGCGGTCTCCGCCGGGCAGCCGGCGGCTGAGGCGAAGGAGGCGCCGGCGGCGGCGAAGGAAGGGGAGTAGTAGAAGAAGCTGGATTGGTGGTCTGGCTTTGGAGAGGGAGGGCTGAGCTGAAGCTGTTGGTAAAGCGGTATGTCCATGGGACTTGGGGAATCGCAGAAAGGAAACATGCTAGCTAGCTTTAGTGATGGGACTCCTAGCTGCTGCTGATGGCCTCCCTCTCCGGCCACCTCCTGCCTCTCTCTCTCAGCGTGCAAGGCGGAGGGGAGAGTAGTGGCCTATGATCAGATGTCTGGCCATGCACGAGGCCTAGCAGGCAGCCTACCAGCGGCAGCTTGTGCGAGAGAGAGAGGACGAGCTAGCTAGCTTGGCTGCTTGGTCTCATGGCCTCATCTCATGGTAGAACACTCATGTGTAGCAAGGAGACTGGCTAGAGGCGTGGCTAGGCGGCAGCAGCTAGCTAGAGAGAAGAAAGAATTGTGCTTGGTGCTTGGTTTGCTTAGGATGCTAGTAGCTCTAGCTAGGAGTTTGGATATGAGGCTCGGCTCCCTCCCCTCCCCTCCCTCTACAGCTAGCTAGAGATGAGGGGGTGGTGTTGCCATCTTATAGAGAATGAAATGGGATACTATTACTACTACTGCCTCCTGCAGCTGGTGGTCATCAGTCATCACCGAGGGGAGGAGAAATGGAGGAGAATACAAGGCAAAGGACACTACTATTGGGGCAAAAGTTGTGCGTGTATGTATGTTGAATCGCTATTGGCTACAAGTGACCTAGGGCATTTAGTATTGGCTGAATGGGAGGGCTGGAACGGATCTGCTTCCTTTGTAATCCTCTTCTTCAGGAAACGACTGACTTTGTATTTTTGTGTATATATATCCTCTCACTAAGCTCACAGGAATTTGATCGCGTGTATGCATACATTGAACCATTTCTGCGTTTCTGGGGTAAGGACCATTAGCCATATGTGTGTGTGTAAGTCCTCTGAACCCTACTCGACATGTGGGGCCTTGGTGAGTTGTGATATAAAGCTCATCAACATCGAAATATATTGGAACAAAACCACATAAGGTCCCTAGATGAAAAACGTACCATTCTTCAACGAATAGTTGGTAGTTTTTATTTAATTTGCAGTTGATCAAAGGTAATAATAAAGAGAACAAAATTCTCATTGGAAGATCTTCCGATCTTTTTGGACAAACCATTTTGATATTAATCATGTTTTACATAGTATAAGGCATCTTTGAGAATAGTAGGATATTTGCAGTGGCGGAGCTAGCGGCATTGTCTAGCCTGAGCGATGAAGCGTATTTGCTTGTGATCAGTAACTCTTTACCTGTGTTGCCGATGAAAAGACAATAAAAACGACAGCGGCGGAGTCCGGACGGCTGCCCGATCTGTCTGGGAGGTCACTCTCCTGCTGGATTTTTGAATTATTATATTTGAACTGAACTATTGTAAAATTCATGTGTTCCAGAGGGGCATTATTTTTTTTTTTGCCTTAACAGTATCTTGACTACTTGAGAAAAACCCAGTCAGTGATGATGACATACCTAACATCCACGCTCGCTACTGCCCTTGACTGTTCGATTTTCATTCGAGCTCTTTCATGGATAATGTTGCAAAAGTCTCCCACCACTCAACTCCAAATTTGCAATATAAACTGAAGTGGCACATCATTTGATTTCTACATCATTAAATGGCAGAGAGTAGATCTTGCTATGTACTCTCTCTCTCTCTCTCTCTTAAAATAAAAAAATCAGTACTAGATGTAACATATTCTAGTAAGCTCGGTCTGAACAGAGAGACTGTCCAAATTTATAATACTAGTATGTGTACGTGTCACATCTAGTATTAGTTTTTTTTATTTTAAAGCGGAGGGAGTAGTAACTTGTTCTCTTCACCATAGTTGTGCAAATTAACTGTATCACCTTGAGGTATGAGATCAACAAAGATTTCTTTATCTAAAAAATGGTTGTGCAAATTATCATTTCTTTTTCATTAATTTCTTCATTTCGTTTCCTTTTCTAGCTTGCATGACTATCTCAATATTTTTCATGTGAAGCATAATCTTACTATTGAACTGTTCAAACATAGAGTGGGCTTATTTACTTTTGAACCGTTCAAACATAGATAGTACTATTGTTGATATGTAAAATCGACTAAACTTCGGCCTTGGACTTGTATAATACACCAGGCCCATCTCGTGTGTGCCACCTCCTCTATTTTTCCTAATAAATAGTCGTGTACTCCCTCTAGAACAATTGGAATTTGTTTAGTTTATTTTTTTTGAATTATATGATTCGTCTTGTGTTTAATCCTCTCATTATGGTTTTAGATTTAGAGCCCCATAGTTTTGCATGTCGATTTATCTGGTCGATTGTACCTACTGCTTCAATCCCAAACTATACTCCTCGTGCTTAATGCCTAACAAGTAAATTGCGCTTGAGATATAAGAATTAATAGGTGGGTGCAATTTAATACAAGAAATTAAAAAATAAGCATATTGGTGCAACAACTTGGCTAGTGCATGTGTTTCGGTTAAAGACATGCTATGTGTTTTTTTTTTTTTTTGCAATGCAGCCACCTCGGTAGGAATGTACGAATAATGCTAATTTTTCACAATTTTGGAAAACAAATACTTATGTGTCCAATTTAGCCTCCATTCACTATTTCATAGAACAAGTCCTCAAGCAAATCCGAAATACAAAAGGGTTTTTGCAAAATAGTCATTGGAGACTAAATTTGCTGCTAAAGGTATTTATTGCAAAATTTTACATGGAGACTAAGGTCTTCATTAGAAAAATACGCAAAGTCAGTATGTCATGTGTGCTCTCACCAAGGTGGACCACTCTCATGCATGTAACCACAACTCCTAGCTGCCCCTTTTTATTATCGAAACACATGTATTAGCCAAGCTGTTGCACCTGTATGTCTATATTTCAAGTTATTAAACTGGATCACAAACATCTACCAAATTCTTGTATCGCTAAGATAATTTACTCACTATTAGTTAATAGTATTCAGATAGAATCTGACTTTGTTCTTTCAGAGTTCTTATGTTTGCATTGTGGAATACGTCAACTGTGCATCATAGTTGGATGACATCGTGTAGGATGTAGCGATTGCATAACATCCCTAGACTTATGCTAGCTAGCGACTTCATCGACATCGCAATTAATCAAAGCAAGAGTGTTTTAGTCTCCATATATATCCTTAAAAAGAACTGTCTCCGTATCCTTTTTCCGAACGAACTGTCTCTGTATCCCAGTCCTTTGGAATGGTTCGGCATGTCCGTACCTTCTCACGACATAGATCGACCAACGACACTAATTCAAAGAATCTAACGATCAATTTGAATGTCTCTAGCTCTGACTTGGACCTTTTTGGGCGCAGTTGATCTGATCTCACCCTTAATCTTCACAGCAGCTTGTAGGCCCCAACGATACATGCATGCCGACCCGCATGCATTGTACATGGACCACTGACCAAAAGAGAGTACGTGCTGCTAGTTCGCTAGGACGTTTTGCCAAAGAGTCTGTGAGCGCCTTGCATGGCCGAATAGCTGGACAAACCCACCACCCTTGTAGCAGATATATTTGTTGAGACTAGTTGAATCACTGTGCTTTACTACGGATATATATATATATATATATATATATATATATATATATATATATATATATATATATATATATATATATATACACACACACACACACTAAAATAAATAAAAAAATATTTTTTATGAAATATGTTGGCCATGTTTTGTTATTGAAAATATTCATCTTAATTTGATTTTATGTAGCTATCCATTTAGATTTGATTGGTTTTTAATATTAAGAAGTTCAAATGATGATTTACAAAATTTACGATAAGAGTAGTTATGGTGCATGACAAAGTCATCGTCATCACCACTGCAACCTTTTAAAGTAGTATGAATCACTATAAAAAAACACAGGCGCCCTCTTCAAACCACATAGGCGGAACCAAATATGGGTTGCCTACAATAAATTTGGCAGGGGAGAGAGGATGGGTCGGCAAGGGCTGTCTGTGAAAAACATATATTTTCACGGACCTTTAGTCATAGACAGGGTTATTAAGTGTTTTTGTCACCTGTGATATGTCCTGTTTCGTAGCAGTAGACAGTAATAAAAAAAGGTTGGCCTAACTAGCCAGCTAGGTGTGGATGACCACGTGGCCAACTGATTTCAGCCACAAGACAATAAATCTGTGTCCTTTTCAACTCTGACCAGAGTCAACAACACATCTAGCTTCGTGCTAGTAACTATAGGTAACTGCATGGCAATTCTATAGAGTGAGGTTGTGCCGCATATAAGGCTGTCAAAATTAACTTGAAGCAGCACAGCATATCAAAGGTAGTAGTGCACTTGTACTCCCATGACTGCAATCTCGTACTACCCTGGAGAGGAGGGTGAATAAAGTCAATTAACCCTAATTAACCTCCTTCAACCATGACCATCTGATCATATCCAGATGGTTTGGATTTATGAGGATACATGCCTCACCATTTTATACCATTTGACGAAAAAAAAACCATTATGTATCTGTTGGAGTGTAGAAGGACGCCGACCCTAACAAATTTTAGTTATAGATGGATATCACAATATTTCTAGAAAAACCGTCTTTGGTGATTGAGGCATCACATGTAATTTTTGTTAAAAATTATCTATGACATTCCTCACAGATTGTTCTAAGCATCTCTGGTAATATAATATAGACAATTATACTCGTCGTGAGAATACAATATATGTGTTCTAGAGTTAACAATTATGATTTGTGCAAAACTCTAGTAGTTAATATATAAATCCGAGTAGCGAGACAACTATCATCTCTACAGTGAGGCATCCAGCGAGTTCAGTTTATTTAGTAGTTAATAAATCCCAGGTCTTGAGACATGCATGTGTACCCCAACATGATGTTTTGCATTTTGTTTCGAAACCCATGTTTTGAGGTAAAATGTTCATTAAATGATTAAATCCCACATTTATATATGCAAAGTACTCATATATTATGATTTAGTATATACTCAGATTATAGGCTCGAAATACGCATCCCTATTGTACACTCTGTCTCTACTTACTCTCCCATTGTATGATGGCAAAGAAAGTAATGTGAACCCCGTATAACAACAATGCACTAATTGGTAATGTAAATGCACAAATGGCCACGCTAATGGCAACCAAGAAACAACCGCTAGCTCTTAAAAAAATTGGCTATATGTGTATGTCCTTATTAAATAATACTACAATTGATCTATTTATTTTTGCAGTGGTTTACAAGTGTTTATATACGGCCATACAGGTATGTCTGAATTTACTTTTTGAGGAATGCATTGTTCTTATAATTATATTATCTTCAAAGTAGAGAATTTGTATACATTATGACATTATGTGCTTTATTTGTTTCCCATGTATATTTGTTCTTTTTGAAAATAATGTAAAATATGTGCCAACTTCTGGATTCTGGTAAAAAATAGAGATTATAGGTTAAATTAAATCAGCTTAACTCTTTTATTTTGGTGTAAAATATGAATAAAATATCTCACCCTAATAGCACTAACCTATTATCACACCCCAACCTGACATCACCGTAAAAGATGGCCCCAGATAGGGCGTTCCGCAGAGGACAGCGAACCATCCCCTACGGAACCGCGATTATTGGTATCAGTCCTAGGATTTCAAGTCGGTACCCATGAAAACAAAATAGAATTCATTGCAAATCTATCGATACATTATACCTTGTTGCATCTTTGGATAGATCCAGAGAAGCAATGTCCAAGCAAAAACAGTAACGACGGAACTTAGCACGGCTAGCACATCAATCCACAGACAATGGCTTGGGTTTAGGGACAAAACCAAAACCTTCAACGTCTTCAACCTAAACATGAGGGAGGAGAAAAACAATAACAAAAGGGAGAGTGAGTACTTTCGTACTCACAAGCCACAGGAAATGTGATTATGCAGGCTTCAAAGAAAGGCTGGGTTTATTTCATAACATTTTATTTTAAAACATTTCTCGAAAACTCTATATGTGGGTTTCTATAAAACCAATCAAAAAAAGACTCTTCGTTTCTTCTCGTCCATGAGATGCTTTGCAATAGCTTAAGCGGAAAGAACAACATTTTAGTTTATTATTAGTGTTGTATCACCTTCTAGTTCCATCCATCACATCATTATCACAAATAGTCCAACCATGTCATATCGTTTCTGGTCCGAAAAACCTTAGCACTTTTCACAACATCTTTTATCCTTTGGCTCATCGAGCCATCCATCACACATCAAACCTTCAGCTTCTTCTCGGAGCCAACCTACACCTCTTTCACTTCCACTCGGGAAGACTACTCTATAATGCCTTTTCGACATCCCGGGTCACACAAGCCCATTTCAGGCCACTCAGGTCATTCATCAGTCACCAAGACTGACTTTGGTAACAGTTCCCATACCACAATTCTTTTTCACAAAGTACATGCAAACAAATTTACGCTAGGAGAATCACCTTACATCCGCCCTTAATCGTGAGCACGACTGTTCGAACAATATAGTTAAGCTCTGTAAAGTTTGTACGCTTTACCCACACGACACAAAGCTGACATTGTTTACCCGTCGGCAACGGAAGTTCGTGACAAGGTCTTTTCAAAGCTAACCCATAAAGATCCCATGCCACATAGTTGGGTCGAGTCCACGAACCGAGCATCAGGCAAGGACATGCCATCATCTACTCAGGAACATCGGTAATGCCTCCTACACCTATCCAATCGCCACAATAAAGGCAGTGAAATCGCCCGCAAAGGGCAGTATGTTACCCACGAGGGGTAGTAAGATCCACAGCTCCGTCTTCTACATTTTCGGCAGTCCACAACCATTGGCATACAAGATTCCGATGTGCTAACGAATTACTTAGCCAGAGGCATCTCATAAACACCTGTGTGGTCACACCGTAATATGCTCGGATGTACATCCCCAAGGAATCAGTTCTTACATGCAAATACAAATACAAGCCACGGAGGCGAGACCTGTATCGCAAACTTTTACAAACCATCTTTCTTATTTCAAACCCACCGACTACACGAGTCGGGTTTCGCAAAAGGTTTTCCAACTCTAAAGTTTCCATTTTCATCAAGCGACGGAGTATAAGGGGCGATAAAGTTTCTGCTCAAAGAGCGAGGACATTACAGCACCACTATGGTGGAGTTACAAGGATAGGGTTATCAATGACCTATGGAAAGTAATGCAACTACTAGATGGGTCCGTTGGTTGCACATGAACCGAGGCCGATCAAATTATTTGTGCACACTAGATATGCAATTTAAAATCAATCACATTTTATAAAGTAGGAGCAATATGGTCAAAAGAGTGATTTGCCTCGAAGACGGCCTTCAAATCTTCTCGGTCCTCATGTTCAACGAAAATCCTAAACGTCACTACACGGTCAACACAAAGTGATCCTAAAGAAATCCTACAAATAAATAATAATTATTATAAACTAATAGTGCCATTATATAGATCTCATTTCTAGAAAAAAATTAGGAAGTGGAACGGAGTCAATCAAAGTTATTATTGATATGAATTTGTGAAGGTTAAAAGGATTTTGTGAGATTTAGGAAAAAGAATTAAACTGAGAAAGGAGAGAATATTCCTTTGGAATATAATACTGACAGGTGGGGTCAAAGGTGTCAGTGGGTGTGGGATGAGAGAGATTAAACTGGAGGGGGACCAAAATGTCAATGATTCATGATTTAAATTGAACTTAATTAAATCAATAGGTACCGAGGCCCACATGTCAGTGAGTGCAAGGAAGACAGGATTACGTGGCCTTACTATACTGGGGATGGTGGGCCTGGGCTGACAATGACTCAGGGGGTCATCTTTCTCCTCCACTTGCTGCATTGGGCATGAGCGCCGACGAGGAAGCAGCAGTGAGAATAACGCCGGCGGCTCGGGGTCGGCCAGGGAGAAGGTGGATGTTCGCCGACGTCTGGCCACTACCGACGGTGAGGGGCGGCGACTCCGGAAGATGCGGCGCTGAGGCACGGCACCGAGAGAGAGAGAGATAAAGAGAGTGACAAGGAGGAGTGGGGCAATGAGAGAGAGAGAGAGAGAGAGAGAGAGAGAGAGAGAGAGAGAGAGAGCTCAAGGAAGGGTAGGAGGCGCGGGGCGGCAAGGTGGCGGTGTCGCCGGATTCCAGGGCGAGGCCGAGTTGGCGATGGTGGTGACGATAGGATGGCACAGCAGGGTGTCTCCTAGGAGGGGACGGTGAGGTGATGACGGCGGGACGCGTGTTTACAAGGGCGTGGGATGGGACGGTGGCCGGTAGGTTTCCTGGGTGATGTGACGGCAGATAAAGCGAGATCCCAGGGTAGTGGCGTGGCTTGCGGAGCAAGGGCGATGCGGTGTGCGAGGTGAATAGCGATGCGAGAGAGGGTGGGAAAGCGGCAGCTCCTCGGGGATGTGAAGGAGAGAGGACGATGACACGACGTGTTCGCGAGCAGGTTTCTTGAAGGAAAATCGGGACATGGTGGCGGCGAGGCGTGCGGCGCATGGTGATGCGACGGTGGCGTGACGCATGAGAGAGAGCAAGGGTGCGGCTGGAAAAGTGGGGACGGAACACATGACACCGGGTTCCCTGGGAGGCGATGGTGACAGGATGGCGATACGACGCATGGGGTGTGGGTTTCTCGGGACGGATGGCGGTGTGGCGCTGTGTTCTCCGCCGGGGAAACCGGGAGAGAGAGGGGGGATGTTGCGGGATTGGTGGCGTGGGAGAGGCTCGGCTCGCTCATGAAAGCTTGGTACATTGTAGGCTTGGCTCGACAGGACCAGCGAGCTAAAACTAAGGCTCGGCTCGGCTCGTGCTAGCTCGAGCTAGCTCACTAACCTGCCAATAGATAAATCTCTAGGAGTGGAGGACCAGAAGGAACTAGTTAAAACTGAGCAGGCCATGACGAGGAGTCACCGAGTCGGTGGCGCGCCGATGCAGCATTGTTTGGACAAGGCCGCCTAGGGGGCCAAGAGAGTGAAGGTGTGGGCAACGGCCGAGTGGTGCAGCGTCGCACAGCCATCGGCTGCCACAATTGCACGAAGGGACGGGGAGTCGGAGAGATGGGGACGGATTGGAGGTAGGTAGGACCGTAGGCACCGTAGGAGCTAGGAAGCTAGGGTTTTCGTGTTGATTTACCGGATAGGCTGGGTTGGGCTGGAGACTTGGGTTACTACGTTAATGGGCCACAACTCACTATAGCCAACCCATTCCATCGAGCTGATCGAGCTCGCGAGCTAGCTCGGGCTTGGCTTATGTGGAATCCGAGCCGAGCTCACAAGCCTGAGCTTTTTTGCCCACCCCTAGGAGAGGGGCTTGGCGCGACGTGCGGCGCACGAGCATGGTGGCTCGGGTTGGCGTTCCGTTGAACACGATGCGGGTGGCGAGGGGAGGGAGACGACCGTGGGGGCCGAGCAGAGCGAGTGGCCGCGGGGCAGTAGACGAGGCTCAGGCAGGGCCTGCGGGGACACGTGGGGAGCGGAGGGGTGAAGCGGGCCAGGCCATGAGGAAGCGGCGCGTGGCGCCAGTGGGCCGACGGCCTGCTTCGGGGGAGTAAGAAGGGAAGAGGAAGAAAGAGGGAGAGAGAGGGAGTTGGTCCGGGGTAGAAAGAAGATGAAGGTGGCCCATGTGAACAACAGCTTTTGGCTTTTTTCAAGGATTTCCATATTTGAAAATTAGAGAGATTTGTATAGAATTTGAATTTGAATTGAGCTCAAATTTCATATTTGGACTTAGAAAAATGTAGGGAGTCCAAGGAATGTTTTTAACAAGTATTTGAACCTTTTTGAATTGAATTTGATATTTGGAAAGAATTTGAGAGAAGGGAGAAATAAGGAATTTGAATACTTTGGGATTGGATTTGAATTCGAATTTAGAGATTTGAACTCAGTATAAACAAGGGAATCAAAGGAAGGATTTTGACTTATTGAATTCAAATGTGATATTTGAATTCACAGGATCACTAAAAATTTAGCGAAAAGTCTTTGATGTATTTTTGGGTAATTCGAAATATTGAGTGAATTTGGATAATTTGGGGAGAGAATAAATTGAGGGTAAAAGCAAAGAGAGAGAGAGAGGCCAAGGAGGTTAAATTCAAATAAAATATTTGAATTATCAAATGTTTTCTAGGAAATCAAAGGAGGGCTTTTGAGATAAAATTTAGAGGAGAGGGATAAACGAGGGGTTTTTAATTTGATTTTTGAAGGTTCCAAAAATCCAAGGATTCAAAGAAGGCTTGTTTATTCGATGAATAGATGCGGGTTTTGTATTTAGGACTTAGGAGAAAAATTCAGAAAAAGGTTCGGAAAGAATTCGAATCCCGAGATTTGAGGGGGATTTTTGAGTTGTGGTTCTTGATGGTCATAAGGAGCGATGGAAAATTAAGATCTTGGCACCTAATATACACAAAGATCCTTATATTTGAATTTATGTTTTTATTAAAATAGTTTCTGTGGCTACACTGAAAAGCAGGATGCTACATCTACCAATATCTCTAACTCAAAAAAATTTTGGAGCTAGAAAAATGAAACCTAAAAATATTTGGAGTACCCAGTCATCTATCCCTATCGGCCCACCAATATAATTATTTTTTCTAACAGTAAAATATATTTTTCTAACCATTTTGTGGTCACAGGGTAGCTCTCAAGTCTAGCAGTAAGTTAGAGTTGTGCCAAATAAGATCTATATGTACGGATTAGTACATCGACCTGTTCCGTGATGTACTAATACAGGGAACGGATTGAGGACAACCCATTCAATTGAATCTTTTATTTTCGTACCCCTACCCTGTATTACTGAGCGTAACCAGTTGATCGAAGGAACAGGCCTTCCATACATCTTCAAAGTTTTTGCTATTCACTTGGTGGATATTATATATCTCGAGCAGTAAACTTAATTAATTAAGTAGCGTTCATCGTATATAATAAACATGTCATTCCATTCAATCAAAGGTGATCCGGATCCTCTCTCACTTTACAAAGGAAAAGTCGCACAGTAAAAACGGTGTGAGAGAAAACAACGTACTATGTAGCATGCACTGAGCACTGTAACAGCATTTGACTGTAGCTCTAAGATACTATTTTGGATCGGTATTTGTGTGTAAAAATGTTATTCTACCCATTCATCTTAGCTTGGTTTACCATATTGCGCTTCTGTAACTTGCCTCTTACGAATCACAGAATCCAAGTCCAACGTGGATATGTTTTGTTTATAGTCACACAAGATTGTTAGCGCCCGCGACCGTATCCGGGCCCTTCCCGGGAACTCGCGACCGTTTCCGGGCCCTCCCGGGAACTCGCCCGCGCCCTCCTCCGTGCTCGGGCCCTCGCCTGGAGTCAGCCGAAAACCTCCGCAAACAAGAACACGCTAGAGAGAGTTTTGTGCTGCAAGTACTGCCGCAGCTTTTCTGTTTTCCTCTTCTCCTTTTATTCTCAAACTACAGAAACGTGTGTCCGGCCATTCCGCCATGACAGCGGGGGATCCGCGCACGACGCAGCTCTACATACACAGCCTCACGACACAGCGTGGGCGTATGCGAAAGACTCGGTCTGCTCCAACAGACGAGCTCCTATTTGCATGGAGAAAATAACAAACAAGCGAAAATAAACTAACTAGATTACCTAACATTACTCCCCCTAATCTAGTTGTGATTGATGTCGACGACGCCGAGCTTCGAGCGCAGGTGCAGAAACCTCACCCGGCCAAGTGATTTGGTTAGAATGTCCGCCAGCTGATCGTCGGTATGAATCTTGTGGATGGCAACTTGGCCACCCTCGACGCACTCCCGGATGTAGTGGAAGCGCGTTTCGATATGTTTACTCCGGCCATGGAAGACCGGATTCTTGCAGAGCTGGATTGCCGATTGATTGTCGACATAGATCGCTGCGGCGCCGGCGTCTCGTCCATAGAGCTTGCCGATCAGCCGCCTGAGCCAGATTCCCTGGCAAGCTGCCGCGGAGGCCGCGATGTACTCAGTCTCGCACGACGACAGCGCCACCACCGGCTGCTTTTGGGATTGCCACGACACCGGTGCGTCGCCGAGGCAGAACAGGATGCCGGAGGTGCTCTTGCGATCATCCACATTCCCGGCCATGTCCGCGTCGCTGTACCCCTTGAGCTTGATGTCACCGTGCCCCTTGGAGTAGCACAAGCCGTAGTGAATTGTGCCTTCTACGTAACGCAGTAATGCTTGACGGCGCTCAGATGCTCCGTCGTTGGATTCGCCATGAACCTGCTCACGTACCCGACCGCGAAGCTGATATCCGGCCTAGTGTGCACCAAGTACCGGAGACTTCCAACCACGCTACGATAGAAAGTAGGATCAACAGGTGGATTGGAGCTCTTCTTACTTAGCTTGAGGCGAGCCTCCATTGGCACTTGCACGGCGTTGCAGCCTCCCATGTCGGCCTTGTCCAGGAGCTTTGCCGCGTACGTAGCTTGGCTCGTGGTGATCTTCCCAGGCAGTTGCTTGACTTCGATGCCAAGGTATTAGCTCAGCTGCCCGAGGTCGCTCATCTTGAATGAGCGCTTCATCTCCTCCTTGAATGACTCGATCTTAGCTTGGTCGGCGCCGGTGAGGATCAAGTCGTCGACGTACACACCCAAGAGCACACGCCGGCGTCCAGTGCCGCGCGTGTACACACCGTGCTCCTCCTCGCAGCGCGTGAATCCGAGTGCCACCAACGTGCGGTCCAGCTTGGCGTTCCACGCTCGAGGAGCTTGTCGTAGGCCGTAGAGTGCTTTGTGCAGACGCAGTACCTGTCGCTCCCGTCTGGCGATCGTGAATCCCGGGGGCTGAGCAACGTAGACCTCCTCCGTGAGGTTGCCGTTCAGGAATGCTGACTTGACGTCGAGGTGATGGAGCGCCCAGCCTTCGTGAGCTGCCACGGCTGCCAGTGCGCGCACGGAGTCAAGCCGCGCCACTGGCGCAAACACCTCGTCAAAATCCACGCCGGCGCGTTGCACGTACCCTTTCGCCACAAGACGCGCCTTGTGCCTTATCACTGAGCCCTGGGCATCCTTCTTGAGCTTGAACACCCATTTTAGGCCGATCGGGCGATGTCCAGCCGGGAGATCCACCGCCTCCCACGTGCCATTATCTTCAATGGCCGCCATCTCTGCTTCCATCGCGGCGCGCCACGCCGGATCGGTGGCCGCCTCGTCAAAGGAGGTGGGCTCCTCAGTCGCCAGGTGAAGGTGCTTGTCGGGCTCGCCATCCTCATCGGCCTGGGCAGCCACTGGCTCCGTGGTGGCTAGCACGTTGGAGACGGTGCGGTACCGACGATGGCACCCGCGGGAATCATCATCAACCACGTCGGAGACGTTAGCCGGCGGGGACACGAACTCGATGTCTTCCACCCCTGCCGCCGCCTGGGCGCTGCCAGCGCCGGCAGCCGAGACGCCCGTCGACGGCGTGCCCGACGTGGTCATGGCGTGAGGTTGAGCATTCCCTGCTCCAGTGTTTGTAGCGGATGGTACAGTGTACTCGATAGTGAAGGAGCCACCGGAGTCAGCCACTGTGCCGCCAGCCGTGGTGTCCCAGCTCCAACTGGACATTTCGTCGAACACCACGTCGCGGCTTACATGCACTCGCTCGGTCGCCGGATCATAAACGCGATACGCCTTGCTCCCGGGCTCGTAGCCGATGAAGATCATCTTGGTGCTGCGATTGTCGAGCTTCTTGAGGTTGGGCTTCGTGTTCTTCACATGAGCAATGCACCCGAAAGTGCGTAGATGCTGGACATTAGGCCGGCGCCCATGCCAGGCCTCAAATGGCGTCTTGCCACTGACGCTGCGTGTGGGAGAGCGGTTTAGCAGGTACACCGCCGTGGACACCGCCTCACCCCAGAACGCCGGCGGCACCCCCTTCGCCTTGAGCAAGATGCGGGCCATCCCCACAACCGTCTAATTTCGGCGCTCGACGACGCCATTCTGTTGGGGGGAATATGGTGCCGTGAGCTGTCGCTGCACGCCTAGCTCGATGCAGTAGGCGTTGAAGTCGCCTGAGGTGAACTCGCCACCTCGGTCAGTCCGAAGCACCTTGAGTTTGTGTCCACTCTCCAGCTCCGCTCGCGCGATGATTCGCTTGATGGCAGCCGGTGCTTCATCCTTGGAAGTGAGCACGGCTACCCACATGTAGCGGGTGATGTCGTCGACGAGCAGCAGGAAGTAGCGCCGCCCACCGAGCGTTGGGGGCGTGATTGGACCACACAAATCGCCGTGGACCATGTCAAGCAGCTGATCAGCTCGGTAAGCCGACGCCTGGGAAAATGGCGTCCGCCGCTGCTTGGCTGCGAGGTAGCTGTCGCAGACCTGCGTGATCTGCTGCACCTCCGGCAAGCCGCGCACCATGTCGCCGCGCGCAAGCTTGCGCAGCGCCTCGAAGTTTAGGTGTCCGAAGCGCGCGTGCCACAGCCAGGCTTCATCTTCCAGTCGCGCCGACAGACATACAGGCTGTGCCAAATTCAGTGGAAGCACATAAAGGCGATTCCGACCACGTGTTACCTTGGCGAGGAGGACTCGCTGGCGATCCCACAGACGCAGCACACCCTCCATGATCAGCACCCGGCAGCGATTCTCATCCAACTGGCCAATGCTGATGATGTTGCTCTTGAGACGAGGAATATAGTAGACGTCCGTCAGTGCACGGTGCTCGCCGCCGCGGCACTCGAACAAGACGGTTCCCCGTCCCTCGATCGTGACATGTGATCCATCTCCGAATTTGACAGAGCCGGTGATGCCGATGTCCAGCTCGGAGAAGACGTCGCGCCGGCCAGTCATGTGGTTGCTGGCGCCCGTGTCCAGGTACCACACGTCGTCGCGCGCGTCGCCTTCGCGCTGCAGCTGCACGCGGGCTCGAACCTCGTCGAGCTCGACGTGGTGTGGCGCGTTGATTGTGCTGACGGCGAGCGCACAGCTCTGCGCCATCAGTAGGACCGGATCGTCGTCATCGTGGTGGCATGACCGGGCGAGGAGGAGCGCGGGGTCGTCATCGTCGACCTCGGCCAGATGTGCCTGGTCACCTCGCCGGGGCTTGCGGCAGTCCCTAGCCCAATGCCCCAGCTTACCATAATTGTTGCACTTGTCTCATGAAACATCACGGGAGGCAACCTTGTTCTCACGCCCACTCTCGTCACGCGATGCGGAGTCATCCTTCTTGCGCGATCGCCCACCGCGCCGGCGGCGGTTGCCCGCAGACCTGGAGCCTGCAGACAAGCCCTGGCCAGCCTGTCGGTCCTTCATTCGGGCGGTCCACTGCTCCTCCGTGAGAAGCAGTTTACTGCCGACTTCCGCACCGCTCGGCCACCGGTCTTCCACCCCCTTGAGTCGTCCCGTGACATCCTCAACAGTCAAAGTGGACAGATCGAGTAAAGTTTCAATTGCTAGGACGATTTGAGAGAACCTGGGCGCGGCGGCGCATAGATATTTAGCGACGACTTTGTCTCCTGGCTCTGGATCACCGAGCGTCTGGAGTTGGTTGACGAGCCCGTTGAGATGCACGGCAAAATCGTCGACGGACTCGGTGTCGCCGAACTCCAGGGTCTCATATTCCCGTCGTATCCTCTGGACGGTGGCCTGACGGACGCGGTCCATGCCGACGCGCATCTGCGCAATCGTGTCCCACGCGTCCTTGGCAGTTCCCTTCACAGCGAGACTGGAGATCATGTCCGCCGGGACTGCCCGGAGGATGGCTTCCAGAGCCATTCGATCCTCCTGGAACTCTGCATCACCATGTTCGATGGCGTCCCAGAGTCCCCTCGCTTGGAACATCACCTTCATCATCAAAGCCCAGTCGGCGTAGTTGGTTTTCGTCAGTGCCGGATAGTTCGCCGAGCCCCCCACTTCCTTGACGACGCGCCGGACAGGAGGTTCCGGGTCGCCACGAGCAGGGCGGCGACCACGACGCGGAGCAGGGGACGGCGAGACGCGACGCGGGCGGTGTGCAGGACTCCTCGACACACTCGGCATCGAGGCCGACATGGCTCTGATACCAAATGTTAGCGCCCGCGACCGTATCCGGGCCCTTCCCGGGAACTCGTGACCGTTTCCGGGCCCTCCCGGGAACTCGCCCGCGCCCTCCTCCGTGCTCGGGCCCTCGCCTGGAGTCAGCCGAAAACCTCCGCAAACAAAAACACGCTAGAGAGAGTTTTGTGCTGCAAGTACTGCCGCAGCTTTTCTGTTTTCCTCTTCTCCTTTTATTCTCAAACTACAGAGACGTGTGTCCGGCCATTCCGCCATGACAGCGGGGGATCCGCGCACGACGCAGCTCTACATACACAGCCTCACGACGCAGCGTGGGCGTATGCGAAAGACTCGGTCTGCTCCAACAGACAAGCTCCTATTTGCATGGAGAAAATAACAAACAAGCGAAAATAAACTAACTAGATTACCTAACAAAGATCACACTTAACGTAATTATGTAAGCAGTAAATACGTGTTGGGTGTTCCTTTGTTTATGGCCGCGTGCACTTTTGTGGCATTATTATTCCCTACCTGCGCATGAGTAGCTCTAAGACTTGAAGGATATGGGATTGTGCTGGTCGGAAATATGTACATTATGCCACATGATAGTACGAACATAGATAAGAACCAGGGTTTAAGGCTGTAACCGCACGGGTACCGTGATAACCACGGGGAGGTATGGTAAGATTATCAGTAGTAGGGTTTGATGAAATTTATTTGAATTCAACCGATCACAGCCATCTCTTATTAATTTTTCTATCTATTTTTCAATTTGAACCAATCATAGCCCTTTCCCACCTCAATCTTAATTACTAAAAAAATTCTAAAAAGATGTTTGGGGAGCTTTTGTCAGCTCTTCTTCTAGAATCTACAGCTGGTAGAAATTCTCCTAAACAGTTTAGGTTCTCATTTAGATTTTAAAAATATGTAATTATAGAATTTAGAAAATAAACTAGAACCCAAAAACTGAAAAACCCAGATACTCATCAGCTACTTCTTAGAATCTCAAACTCTCCAAATAGAACCTAAATGTCCTCATATTTCTTGGATGGAGGGAATACTAATTTAGTTTAATTATCCAAAATAGTTAACCTAGCATGCCGCGCGTACACCTTAATTAATTTACTTAGGTGCCGAAGGATGAAGATGTCCTCGACTCCTTAGCTGGAAGCTAGCATTAAGAGAAAAAATGGTGCTTTTAGACTTCACTTGTTCCTGACTTACAGTTTTGCCGCATCGGTCGGTACTGATATCTTGGATGTATATTTACTGTACAGTCCATTCAAGATGCTGCTTCATTGACGTGATGACAATGTTTTTTTGCAAAGCAGATCAATCCATGTCTTACGAGTCAGACATACACTATTGGGAATTTGAGACCCAAGTGCACTATCCCAATTGATTTGTTGGAGAAAACTTTTTTCTACTGTAATTATCATGCCTACCTAGTTGTGTTAACTTCACTGGTGGTCAGGTACAAAATTATAGTTTGGCAAAGGCAATGTTGGGTGACAACTGACAAACAAGCTGTGGCATTTCTTTTTGGGACTACCCTGTGATTGACTGGACAGATAATTGATTTCTTGAAATAAAATTGTCATTTGGATTGGTCCTTTTGTTTTAAGAGGAAGCCAGTGAGAGAATGAGTGGACCAATCCTTTTGCCCCTCCAAACTCCAAAGTGGAATTTGCCTCTAGTCTCAATGCCGTTATTGGGGCACACGTTTCGGGATGCCAGAGGGAAGCAGACACTGGCTCTCCTGTAGCCTAAAGTAGCCATTGGAAAGTGATACGGAGTACTATATGCTTTATGCTCACATGTCACAACTATTGATGAAAACTGGCAGGCCGCCAGGGCATCATCCGCGCATCCGCGCTCGGATGTAAGTTTTGAGATATAATAGGAAGAAAGAAATGCCCAATTTACTATCTGAAGTATACCTGATCTATCTATTTAATCCTTAACTTTTATTTTAACTCTATCTAGCTAATTCAGGTGGGCGCATATGCCGCTAGGACCGGTTTTGGTTAATTGCGTCGATATGCCACCGTTTTTTCTCTAATTGCTCAAAAGCCCCTAGTTTCATTTGTAAAAACACCACTCCACCGTTAAATATGTTAACATTTTTTGGCCAATGGAGTTTAACCATTTTTATGACCAATATTCCCCTAGAAAATCAAAAAACAAAAGGAAAAAAAAAGAAAAAAAGAGGGTCACCCTCTAGCCTGTCTGCATCTGGTGGCCTGGCATAGTACAAAGTCCGGTGGCCCGATAGCGCCCCTAATGACATACCCCAGATATGATGCCGCGGACAAGCGCACGGTGGTAGTGTGAAGACGACACGTGGACCAACGGCAATGCAAGAACGATGCACGGATGACAACGGCGCGAGGAGTGGACGGTGGCATGGGAGCTCAACAATGCCACAGCATCATGAGATCAAGGAGGCTACTACTCGCATTAGCTCTACGATTCGATGTGTGAAGAAGAGTTCACCCTTCTGCCCTAGGCTCGATGCCACAGTCCTTTGCCCAAATCCGGCCACGCATGCCGAGAAGCTCTGCATTGACCCATCCATGAGAGCGCCATGACCAGCCTCGCTGAGATAAAACTCCGCCTCGACTCCTTTGACCAGGGCCCACCACCGTGCCGATGAGCTCTACCTCAGCTTCTCCACACGAGTTTGCAACCAGTGCTAGGCTTCACGGTGCTCGAGGAGCTGAAGGGGACCGACGAGAGGTTGGTAGCGTCATTGAGCTGTGGCACAGGGTGTAAGTTCAAGTGCCATTAAGTTGATTTTGGTGATTAATGACAAATTCAATTATATAAGACTAATATTTTTATGAGTATTTCTTTGTTTAGTCTCATATTGGATATGAAAATGGAAATGGTGAGAGGTATGTGATAAACTCCTCGTATTCTAAATTATCTCTCCTATAGGTCCAAAATGTAGAATAAACTTCTTCATTATCCTTCATTAAATATGTGCATATGTTTTTTTTATATTCATGTGTATACACATATTCAGGGGAAGCTCATTCTATATCATCTACTCAGCTCTACATGTTTTATATTGGGTTATCATCCATCACTAAAAAGAAATAGATTAAAATATCTATGATCAACAATTTGTGTAATTTTTGTTTTGGTGATTTATGATAAACCAGCTTTGTGGGACTAACCTCTTTTCACAAGCTGGCAAATAGGTCTTCCCAAACTTCATATGAGTTGAAATAGAAATGTAATAATTGATGATGGATCCTAATGATAACAAGCATGAAATGCATGCAGATCAAGTTATAAGTATCACTCCTTCTCTCCATCAACATGTTAATATATTCATATATGTGATTTCCATGTCATTGACTTAGTCTCTTTACATTGAGAACATGGAGATAATAAAGGGGGAGTAAATACTATATCTTGTTGTGCATGTATTTGATCCAAGTTAATCACTTACTTTTAATTGAGATCTTTACATTTGTGCACACATGTGAGTATATGATAATTATGGTGTTGATAAATACTCATCAATTTACTCACATCCTTTATATACAATCGGTTGGTTAACAAGTGGTGATTGACAACCGAAAAATTGGGACTAACAATTTTGTTGAGGTGAATAAAAGAAATAGATCCCCAAGAATTGGAAATGGTGTTGATGCCTGAGTAAGATCAAGACACCTAAAGACTCAAGAATGATTTATAAAAGGCAAAGAATGGACGGCATAAGTTGAAACACATCAAGTGGCTTGAAGAAATGAGAATGACCGGACATCGTGTATTGATGAACATCAAGTCAAGTCTTGACTAAAGAGAGTGATGTCCGTTGTCAAGTCAAGGCCACGAGGATGAGCACAAGGCAAAGGTGTAATGAAGCAAACCGTCCTTTTCTTAGACTTTTACCGGTCTCGGTGTTTTTAGTAAAGAGAGGATTGAGTATAGGGATGTCGTACTATTAAGAGGGATGCAACAATGTTTGCTAAGTTATGTCTCATTACTCAAAATGATCTATTCTTGTGTGAGTTTGAGAAACCTAAGCCTAAACAGCAACACCGGTTTGTTTCACATGTCACAACACATACACCAAGTTTATTTGCAAGTTTTCTTTATCTTTGAGAGGTTTTGGACCATGCTTTTTGTTGGATTTGATAGCCCTCAAAACAAGCTTTCCACAGTGTCCAAGATCATCGAAATCGGACTTCAGAGTAAAAAGCTATGGCCTTTTTACTTGAGCTGGATCAGAATATCCGACCCTAAATCGGAATATCCGATGTCCCGGATAATCTGAAATTTAAAAGAATTCAACTCTTAGTTGGAACAACTTTTTCAATCAGAATATTCGACCTGGTAGTCAGAATATCCCATGGTCCGGAATGTCCAATATTCTGAGAAACTTAAGTCTCTTTTTGGTTTTAATTCTCATATCGGAATTTGCGATGGTAACATCGGAATGTTTGATCCCTTGTTTTTACAGAGATCTGGGATTTGAACTTAATCATTGGGGCATTTTTATATGGATCGGAATATCTAAGGTAGGACTGGAATCCCCTCCCCTAACGGGCAGATTTGGGGGTTTCCTATTTAAACCCCAACCCAAACCCTTTCTAAGGTTAGGGAGTGTTTGGAGGTGCATGTTGCGGCAAGTTTCTCGTTTTCCGTGAGCACGCTTCCTAAACTGTTAAACAATGCATTTTTTGTAAAAAAAAATTCTATATAGAAGTTGCTTTAAAAAATCAAATAAATCCATTTTTTTCAAGTTTGCAATAGCTAATACTCAATTAATCATGTGCTAATGACTCATATCGTTTTACGTGATCTTCTTCTTCTTCCTCTTCACTCACCTTCAAACTCACCCTTATCCCTTCATTTCTAATCCTTGTGACTTGTGGCTTGGAGCTTCGTGGAAAGTGCTTAATCTCTTGAGCTCTCTTTCTCCCTCTCTAATCCCCTTCAATCTTTGTGATTTGGCTTTTGGGTGTGTGGATTTGAGTTGGATTTCTAATGTGGGCACAAAACTTGATTCTTGAGCACTAGAGTTCATTTCCAAGCAAATTTCGTAGGCATTTGTTTCTCTTGGAGATTGAGGTCTCCTAGACGGCTAGGAGTCACTCGTGAGCACCCGAAGATTGTGGTGTGCTGTGGGAAAGTTTGTGAAGACTGGATCTCGCCCCTGCAAGAAAAGAGATATCCTTAGTGGAGGAGGAGTGCATTTGCTCAGCCTCGTGAAGATTAGGGTTCAAAGAGACCCGACTCTTTGTGAGCTCCTCAAGGAGACATAGGAACCTCTTTGTGAGGATTCGAACTTCAGAAAATAAATCTCTGTGTCTCCCTCTCAGTTATTCCTTATCTCTTACCTGCAATCCCTAGCATACTTTGTGATATAATCTATTGCTTTGTGCTATTCATCCATTTGCTATATTGCTTATCATGTTGTAACACAAAGTTGTTGATCTTGTTGATAGATTTCATATATCATAGTTTAAATTGTGCCTTACTACATCGGAAGTTCCGATATACATTAGAATATCCGGTGTCATATTGGAATTTCTGATTTGCTTCTGTGTATCTTCTTTAAATTTTGTAATAGCGCCTATTCACCCCCTCCCTCTAGGTGACATCGAGGTCCTTTCATAGGGAAGGAGCATGAAGTGGCGTCAGCAGGCTGCAGCGTAGGGGAGGAGCACAAGGAGGCCTTTGGAAAAATTTTTGTGGAGATGATTGGCCTAAGGAACCACCTGCACTAATTGACCCATTCATGCAGGCGGTTGTCTTAAGGAACCAGGCTTCACCACATGCGGTTGCATATTTCACCCACCTATGGAAATGAATGCATAGGGCCTGCAAAAATCATTTATGTAGTAGTGGGATGCCCTACGTCAAAAACAATAAACAAATTAATAACTGGTAAGCATTGTGCAAAGGCAACATATATATTTGGTGCAAGATCCTCCGAGAATGCTATCTTACAACTCATTCAGCCTCGAACAAATGAGGTCAAGGCAATTGGAACTATCTTATAATTATACTCCTTTCGATCCCTTAAAAATTATAAGGTGCTTTTTTACTATGAAAAAACAAGTTTTGACCATAACTTTCTCTTCTACTATTTTGCTTACGGATACAAAATCGTAGTAATGAGAAAGTACTTTCATGGCAAAAACTAAATATTATTGGATTACTATCTGGTGAAGCTAAAAATTGAACAATTAAAATACACATTATATTTCTGAACAAAGGGAGTAACATATTTTTGTATAGAGTCCCTGGTCTAGAACGTCCTGCTGGTTTTTGTCCATGGAAAGCCCTTTCATCTCTCAATGTCTCCATCCCCTATTTGTACATTGTTCCAAACCACGTTGAAGAAAATACATACGATTGATTGTTTATATGTGTCTTTAGTGTTTGGCCCCCATTACCGGATTACCCATGAAGTATCACTATTACCATACCATATGGCTCAGAGTCAGATCTGAGACCCTAACTAATTTGGAACGACAAAACACATGTACAGTAAAAGGTGGAGGCGACATTATATATGCCTTTTGTAAAAGCTTCATTTTTTTCTACCATTTTGTTTATTAATAAAGATGATGAATTGCATCCCTGCCTTCTGTATTTTGGGTGTATCTACCTGAAGGAACTTACATGACTTTAAGGGCTACATGAACTTACAAAAATTTGGTCATCTAGACTCTAGATGTTGGCTAAGAATCAACGTAACCAAGAACTTTAAATAAAGAGTTCTAAAAGGGAAGAGCTTCAGGTTAGTACTCCCTCCGTCCCATAGTATAAGGGATTATGCAATTTTTTGCAAAGATTAAGGAAGTGGCAAATGACAAATCATGGTACAAAAGATGGTAGTTGAGGTAATAGACTAGTACAAAAGGTGATATGTGAGGAATAAACTAGTACAAAAGTTAGTAGGCAGAGAATAAACTAGTATAAAAGTTGATAGGTAGAGAATAAAGTATTGTCTCGGGATCACAAAATCCTTTATATTTTAGGACATGCTAGAGGGGCAAAATCCCTTATATTATGGGATGGAGGAAGTATAACTTAGGGAATTTCTAGCAAAGAAGACTAGTGTCTAGCTACACCCACTTTGGACTCCAGAAAGATATCTACATGTCGACCATGTAGAATATGATGTTGCATATATGTTTTGTAAAAAAGACGCCTCTTTGAGAGATCTATAAGTAAAACATTTGTCTTTTATAGTATATATTATCATATCTTTGCTCATCTTTTGTTTGTAAACATATCAATATATATGTTTTACTTCAATACATTTTTATAGAATTTTTGAAGTGCACAAATGCAGATTCTAGAGTGGGTGTAAAAATTGTACTCTTTTTGGCATTAATCACTTTAACTTACTGGTAGCTCCCAAGAATCAAATATACAAGCAACCTTTGTTCTAGATTAAAAAAAGGTATAGCTTCTAGACTCTTATTAGAATTGGAGCTTTGGTCCCCTCAAATTGTTGCGTATTAGAACTTGGGGGCTTTTATAAGAAATAATAATTTCCAACCGGTATTCCACACTACTACAATAATTATTTTCACGGACGCTCTACCTTGCACTTAATTAGGGATGGCAATCATGCCCGATTGGCCGTTACCCATGGGTAAAACCCTATTGGGGTTAGGTATATTTTTCATTTTATACTCGTGGGTATGCTATTGGATCAAAACCTATGCCCAATGGGTAAATGGGCATAGGCATGGGTAAGGACTACCCATGCCCGCTTTACCCATTTACCCACCAAACCCAACCAACATATGGGTCCTAGTAGTATTAATGTTTTAATATACACTTAAGTCGAACTCTAATTTATATGTTGCACCATTATTTGTTCCTTTTATGTTAAACTCATGTTTAAATTTCTTAAAATTGTTTTAGTTGTTAGTTAATTCATGAGTGAATCATTTAACTATGTATTCTTTCTATTTTTGCTATGATGTATGGTTCATGGGTAAATGGGTATACCCATAGGCACATGGCGGGTAATGCACATGAGCAATGTTTCATGGCCGTCATGGGTAAGAGGTATGCTTGTGGGGACAAAATTACCTGATGGGCATGGGCAAGGGTATGGGTATCCACTACCTATACCCACCGTGCCCGATTGACATCCCTACTTGCACTACGCAAGTGGTACATAAGGGAACACACCTATGTAGCATACCAGAGGGGCTAGCGTTGCGGACCACCTATTGAAACCTATTTCCACATGCGGTTGCTTTCCCGCCTGTGGAAATGTGTCGATGCCATGAGCCCCGGGTACCTCATGAGAAGCTATTGGGCCACTCGGACAGAGGATTGGCCTAACCTTGTAATTAGGGATACAATAGGACTCGGCATACATAACCCTGTACGACAGGAAAAGGATATAGTCCTAGTCGGGCACATTGTATTCCTAGAAGTAAATCCCTTGGTCGGAGTTCGACTGGGATTCCTACTCTGTAACCCTGTCCCCCAGTATATAAGGGGAGGCAGGGCGCCCCCTGAGGGCAGGATCAACAAGATCACCAAGATCAGAATCATACAACCTCAAAGGCAATACACCACAACTGAACATAGAGTATTACCTCATCTCGAGGGCCTAAACCAGTATAAATCGTTCGTGTTCCTTTGCAATTCATCAAGTTTAGGTCTCACAAGTAGCCCCATATATTTATTGCCGATACAAAACATCGACAGTTGGCGCGCCAGATAGAGGCATCGGCGAGATCATCTTCCACAAGCTTGATGGATCTAATCACCAGAGTTGACACATCAACTTCTCCCCCGGGGAAACAATCACCTTTGGGAGCCTTGACTTCATCACCGACAAATTCGGTAACCTCACCCTGTCCGATTCGGACCCGATCTGATCAGCCAGGGACCAAGCTGACTTCGCGCCAATCGGCCCACGTAATGTTGCAACAACCCTCGTCGATTTGCTGCGGCAAACTTCAACATGCCCGGATCTTGGGACAACTCTTTCTTTCAGTGTTCGACTCAGACTCGGACTCGGCCTTGAGCCAACCGAGATCGGGCTAAGAAAGGAGGAGATCATCAAACTCCCGTTCGGACTCGACAACGCCGCGAATAACTGCAATCAACATCTGACGTGGCAGACCCGATCCCCTAGGGTTCGACTCGGATATGGCCCAGAGCCACTCGAGATTGGATTTAGGGAGGTCAGAGTCGTCATCACCCCCATCAACTACTCTGATTCCGACTCTAAGTCGGACAGCAGTTCGGCAAGCTTCTCCCCGCCACAAGAAATTTTCATGGCGTCCAAAGGCACTACTCCTACTCAGGAGGCACGCTGACTACGCGAGCAGTAAGAGGAGGAGGCCCGCCGACTGCGAGAACAGCAAGAGGAGGAAGCAAGACGCCTGCACGCCCGCAACGACGATCTGCACAGGGCTGGGCAGACTGCTCAGCAATAAATCCTCCAAACCCGAATCGGCGACCACGACGGCTTCGTTACACCTCAGCAAAACATCGTAGCCGCTGCAACTCTGCTGGGCACACTCCAGTTTAGGCTTGATCACCAGGCCACCCCTACTATAGCAAGGATAAAAGCCATGATTACCGCTGCGGCATGTCAGCAGAACCAACAGTCAGGCGATATCCTCATACCGACCAATCGGTCGGCTTCTCCAACGGTAGTTTCATCCGCCTCGACTTGACGCCAAGCGGCCGGCTCAAGTCAGCCGCACATGGAGTCACGCCAGATGTCACTCGACAACCCCAATAACAACCGACAGTGTCAAAATGACCGTCGGGATAACCAGGATCTCCGAGGCTGACTACGGTGCGACCTTTGGCAAGACATCAACGCACAGTGCCGTGAACAAGAGGAAGATGAGCAGCGCCGACTGGAAGATGAGAACGAGCGCTTCGGCCTCCACCACGAGCGGTTTCATCGCCGCAGTCGGAGTCCTCATGCAGATGAAGGAGTACCGGCCTTCACCCAGGAGCTGCAACAAGTCAACTGGCCGACAGGTTTCAAGTCGACTGGGATCGAGAAATACTACGGGAAGACCAATCCCGAGTCCTAGCTCATGGTCTACACTCTGGCAATTTGAGCAACCGAAGGAGATCACAAAGCCATGGCCAACTACCTCCCAGTTGCTCTGGTCGACTTAGCCAGGACATGGCTAACAGGGCTTTCGAGGAAGTCGATCAGCTCCTGGGGAGAACTCCAGGAACGCTTTATTGCCAACTTCCAAGGAACTTACGAGAGGCCGTCTTCTGAGCACGATCTCTATTAGCTGCACCAAAGGAAGAACGAGTCTCTACGTGAGTTCATCAAGAGGTTTTCCGAGAAGCGAAATTCAATCCCAATGATCAAGGACGAGGTCGTCATCGCCGCCTTCCACAATGGAGTCAAAGATGCCCCGTTCATTGCCAAGTTCACTCAGAAACCACCTTCTTCTATCAAGGCTCTTTTTGATATGGCGAACAAGTACACTGACTCAACCGATGCGGTCGCTCAGGCCCTCGACGACAATAAAGAGCCCCAGCAGAAGGACAAGAAGCACAACGACGGGCCTACACAAAACAAATCTAGCAGCCGCAAGCAGAAGTCGGATAACATGGTGGCCACCGTGGAGCGTATTCGGCTGCGACCCTCGAGGAATAACGAATACCAAAAAGTGATGAACGGGCCATGCCCCTTTCATCCAAAGGGTAAACACGCAGCTAAAGATTGTTTCATGCTTAAGAAGTTTGCTTCTGAGCAGGCTTCAACATCTGGCGCCGATAAAGACAAGCCAGATTTGGGCACAGCCAGAGATTACCTAGATCCTCAGGCTGAGTTCAACCACATCTTTGGAGGGTCGTCTGCATATGAGTCCAAGAGGAAGCAAAAGCTTACAGCACGCAAAATCAACTTGGTCTCTGCAGCAGACGCCCCCCAATACCTACGCTGGTCAGAAACCCCGATAACGTTTGACTGCGCAGATCATCCTGATCGGGTTACTCACCCAGGACGCTATCCACTCGTCCTGGACTCGGTCATCAGGAGCATCAAATTGAAGAAGGTTCTCATAGATGAAGGCAACGCTCTCAACATTCTATTTGCCAAGACCTTGGACGAGATAAAGATCCCTCGTTCAGAACTACAGCCGAGTACAGCGCCCTTTCACGGGGTAATCCTCGGTCTATCTTCCACTCCACTTGAACAGATAACTCTGCCAGTCACTTTTGGCACGCAGGATAATTTCCGCATAGAGAGTATCTGTTTCGAGGTTGCCGACTTCGAGACAGCATATCACGCTATACTCGGACGGCCGGCGCTAGCCAAGTTTATGGCGGTGCCGCATTACACCTACATGATGCTCAAGATGCCAAGGCCAGCCGGAGTTATTTCCCTTCGCAGCGATGTTAAGCAAGCCTTCACCTGCGACAAGGAGAGCTGCGAGCTGGCTCAATCTCAAGAAGCGGCAGTCGGGTGCAACAGCATTTGGCTATTCGCTACAACTCCTGTTGAGGATGATCAGGTTCCGGCCAAGAAAGCAACAAAGTCGGGAATTTTAGTGGATTTTGAAACCAAAAAGATCCCCTGGACCCTACCGACCCCTCTAAAACTGCTCTAGTTGGGACTAGACTTGATCCAAAATAGGAATGCGCGCTCATTACCTTTCTCTAGGCAAACAGGGACATATTTGCTTGGAAACCTTCCGACATGCCTGGTGTACCAAGGGAGGTGATCGAGCATTCCCTCAACATCAAGCCGGACGCCAAGCCAGTCAAACAATGGCTACGGCGCAAAGATGTTATTCGGGAGGAGATAACTAAGCTCCTTGCAACCGGGTTCATCAAAGAGATCTACCATCCGGATTGGCTGGCAAATCTAGTCCTAGTCCGGAAGAAGAACGGTAAATGACGCATATGCGCCGACTACACCAACTTAAACAAGGCATGCCTCAAAGATCCATTTGGTCTACCCAGAATAGATCAGGTGGTGGATTCAACTCCAGGGTGCTAACTTCTCAGCTTTCTCGACTGTTACTCGGGATATCACCAAATCAGCTTGAAGGAGGAGGACTGCCTGAAGACTTCTTTTATCACACCGTTTGGAGCATACTGCTACATCACTATGCCGTTTGGGTTGAAAAACACTGGAGCAACGTATCAACGAGCAATTCAGCGGTGTCTACACACTCAACTCGAGCGCAATGTGCAGGCATATGTCGACGACATGGTAATCAAGACAAAATCCAGGGAAGACATTATCGCTGATTTGGAAGAAACTTTTCAAAGCCTTCGGAGGTTCAAGATGAAGTTGAATTCTGAAAAGTGCGCTTTCGGTGTACCGTCCGGAAAGCTACTCGACTTCATCGTATCGCATCGAGGCATCGAGGTCAATCTAGAGAAAGTCAACGCTATCATGAACATGGCACCCCCAACTAGCCAAAAGGACGTCAAAAAGTTGACAGGGTGCATGGCGGCACTCAGCCGATTCATCTCTCGACTTGGCGAAAGGGGCATGCCCTTCTTCAAACTACTGAAGAAAGCGGACAATTTTCAATGGACACCCGAAGCTTAGCAAGCCTTTCGAAGACTTCAAAATTTCTCACATCACCATCAGTGTTGGTCACCTATGCCCAAGAACCGCTAATATTATACTTGGCGGCAACCTCTCAGCTAGTCAGCATGGTATTGGTAGTCGAGAGATCTGAGACAGGTCATATACAGAAAATTCAACGGCCAGTATACTTCGTCAGCGAGGTCCTAGCCGACTCCCAAGATGAGGTATCCTCAGTCTAGAAGCTGTTATATGGTCTACTCATCACTATCCGGAAGTTGGTGCACTATTATCAGTCGCATCAAGTCATCATTGTCATGTCATGTCCACTCGGGGACGTCCTACACAATCGCGAGGCCCACGGCCGAATCGCTAAATGGGCACTCGAGTTAATGGCGTTTGACATCATTTTTTAACCACGGACAGCAATCAAACCTCAAGCTCTAGTTGACTTTGTGGCCGAGTGGACAGAAGTTCAGACAACTACAAACACGGACAAGCTAGAGCACTGGACGATGTACTTCAACGGTTCTCTATGGATCGGAAGCGCGGGGGCTAGCGTTGTATTGACGTCACCCACTGGTGAAAAACTCAAGTATGTCCTCTAGATTCACTTTCCAGCTTCCCACAATGTCGCCGAGTGCGAGGCACTTATCCACGGGCTCCACATTGCCATATCACTCGGCATCAGACGACTGATTGTACGCGGAGATTCTCAACTCGTGGTCAGCCAAGTCATAAAAGACTGGACATGTCTCGACGATAATATGGTGGCGTATTATCAGGAGGTCAGAAAGCTAGAAAGCAAGTTTGATGGGTTGGAGATAACTCATGTATTACGACAATACAATGATGCTGCAGACGAATTGGCCAACATGGGATCCAAACAGAAGTGATCCGACTGGGGTTTTTGTTGAATCACTTACTGGAGCCCATCAATCATCGAGAGAAAATGTGCTTGAACAGTTGGGGGTTGAACCTACCCGAAAACAAATGAAATACTAATCATCTCTCAAGATGGCAGACTTAGTTTCAAATTCCTCTTGGAAGACGACTCCCAGAAGAACGCAGTGAAGCTGAACGTGACCAAAGCGTCGAAGCAAATGTTTCCTTGTAGTCGGAGAAGACCTGTACCACAGAAGCGCATCCGGGGTCCTTATGTGCTGCGTCACACTCGAGGAGGGCAAACAGATTCTGCAATCAATCCATTCGGGTATCTGTAGCAACCATGCCGCATCTAGGACGTTAGTCAGAAAGGCTTACGGGCAGGGTTTCTTCTGGCCGACTGCAGTAACAGACGCTAAAGATATAGTTCGCACATACGAGGGATGCCAATTCTATGCAAGACCAACAAATCTTCCAGCTCAAGAACTTCAAACAATTCCAATTTCTTGGCCCTTTGCAGTTTGGGGACTCGACATGGTCGGTGCCGCTCAAAAAGACCAGGAGGGTTCACACACTTGTTCATCGCAGTGGATAAATTACAAGTGGATTGAGGCAAAACCCATTGCTACCATAACAGCGGCATGAGCAAAGGACTTCATCATGAGTATTTTATACCGATTTGTAGTTCCTAATCACATCATAACGGACAACGGTACTCAGTTCACTGGTGGCGTATTTCAAGATTTCTATGACAATTTTGGTATCAAGATCTATTATGCTTATGTGACACACCCACGAAGCAATGGGCAGGTTGAGCGTGCCAATGGCATGGTCTTATAAGGTATCAAGGCTAGGGTGTTCGACCGACTACAACCATATGCAGGGCGGTGAGTACAAGAACTCCCATCCGTTCTCTGGTCTCTAAGAACCACAGTTAGTCGGGCAACAGGGTAATCCCTTTCTTCCTAGTCTATGGTGCTGAGGTTATGTTACCAACCGAGTTAGAGTTCGGCTCTCCACGAGTTCCGGCCTACTCAAAAGATGAATCAAACAACACCCGATTGGTCGAACTCGATCAATTGGAAGAAGCGAGGGATATCGCAACTATCCAGCCAGCAAGGTATCTTCAAGGCCTATGTCGTTATCATAGTCAAAATGTCCGTGGCCGCGTCTTTTTGGTGGGAGATCTCGTCTTGAGAATATTACAAACCACCAAAGACAGGCATAAACTATCCCCTCTGTGGGAAGGGCCGTTCATTATCGCTGAGATGACATGTCCGAGCGCCTACCGACTGAAGACGGTGACCTCGTCAGCAACTCATGGAATATAGAACAGCTACGTCCTTTCTATACCTGAGTTTTGTACTCTATATATATATATGTACACAGTCTTTTCTCTGACTCACTACATCGCTTGTTTCAACCGAGTAGTGAGTCGGGGGCTGCATATATTATGTGACTTGTTAATAAAATACGAGCTTGTTTTATTTTAGTTGTGAAGTTTCACAATGATTATGCTATGTTTGCCCGAGTATAGCTTTTAGAAGTGAACGCTTTTTCTTAAGTTCCTATCGATCTACTCGGTGCAAACTAAATAGTCGGGTGATGCTAATGACAACTAAGAATAAACAAGTACTTGGCAATATTTTACAAGATATATACATGCTTTCAACAAAAGTTATATATACATCAACTACATAATCGCCTGTTTTCTACATACCCAGGTCTCTTGCGATCGCTTCTGCAGTTGACCTCGCCTGACTGATCAACTCCAGTGCTTCCTCGGGTGTTGTCTCTTCGGCAAAACCCTTACCAATGGCCTTGATATCTACCCTAGAGTAGATCGATCTGGTCATAGCGAGGGTTTGGGCAACACCGATAGCGACACGCTCATCCGAGTACTTTTTTAAGATGCTCGGGGCTTCGCTAAGACGTGTCTACACCTAGGAGACTGTATTAGAGCTGGTCCCAACATGGTGAGGCTCCATAATGTCAAGGAGCCCTTTCACGGATTCAACAAGAATTTCCCGTGACTCCTTGACAACCTTGATCTCCTCCGCAAAGGTGCTGAATTGGATTTGGGCATTAGCTTTCGAAGCTGATTCAAATTCATCGACAAGTATACTTGTTAGCCATAAAAATGCAGTCGGAGTAACAAAAAGACGGATAAGGTTATTGTCAGGGGGAAGGCTTACTTGCATAGTCAGCCTCCACTTTGGCTTTGGCCTTCTCCAGTTTGGCTTTGGCCTTTTCGGCTTCCTTCAGCTTAATCTCTTGTTGTTTCTTCCCCTCTGCTTGGGTTTTTAACTCGGCTTCAAGGGCTACAAATCAGAATAGTCAAGAACTCGAGATTGCAGTCAGAACTCAACAAAGCAGTTGGGAATCAACAAAGCTGGAGAGATATACTCGGAATTTAGTCGGGAGGATAATACAGAAAACTTACTTCTGATCTTCTCGGCTAGAGCCCACTTTTCATCCCTGAGCTGATCTACTACTCCCCTTAGCCAAGTTTCCTTCTCCCGGCTAGTCCATTCCAGGTCGTCCTTGGCGGCCAGGAGCTGGCTCAATCATTGAAGATAGGGGGCAAGCTGGGTCAGGACCTTGTTCACTTTCTCCGAGCGGTCGACGATCTTCTGCTCAGAGCAAAACTGAGCAAAGCAGAGTCAAATGGCGAAGTACTAGAATTAAGGAGAAATGTTGGGAACTCAACATGGCAAGATTTACTACACACCTGAACTTCCCTAGATGCGGCGATTGCAGCACGAAGAAGAACTTCACGCTCTCTTGCCGCAGCTTGCTCATCATGCTCGTAGCTCTCCGCGACTCCCTCAGGGGATACCCAATGGAGTGTTCTCGGGAAGTCACGAGAAAGGGCTTCGATCCGGGGAATGTCAACTTCATCAGAAGACGACGACAATATAAGTAGCGATGGGGTCCTGGCCCTGGACTCGGTGGCTGCTGGGGCTTCAGCAACTTGCTCGGGGGCTAGGGCAGCAATTTCAACACTCCCCTCTTGGTCAGCCGGCACTATTGGTCCTGCTGTCAGGACTGCTTCAACCTCTACAGTCGGGGCAGTCTCTGGCTCGGCAGACGAACTTGTTGGTGTTGGCTCGGCTGGGGATGGCTCGATAATAGGAGTAGTTGGCACAGTCCCCTTGGGATTAATGTTAACTCGTTTCCTGCACAGCAAGACAAGTATCAAGATGCTGTCACATCATTCAAAACTTTTGGAAGATTGCAGATCGCTTACCTCTTGGAGATCTTGAACCTCCACGAAGGGGCTCCAGAAGATATTGGCGGTGGGGAGCTACTGACTTACGGGCTAGTCGGCGCGGCAGTCGGTGGTGGCGCTTTACTTCCAATCAGCCCTATTTTTGGCGCAGCCGATTGGGGCGTTGAGCTACTCAGCGGCGTCGCCCTTGGGCTCGGTGTTGCTGATCTTGTACTTGGCAGCGTCGGCCTTGAGCTTGACGTTGCTGACCTTGGACTCGGAAGAGGAGGCCTCAAGCTTGGCGGCCTGGGGGCTAAACTGGCGGGGTCCTTAATCTTCAGGCTCCCGGGCGCTGCGCTCGGCTTGCTTGTTCTCTTCTTGCTTGGATCCTCAATGGGTTTCTTCCCAGCTCTCTTGGAGCTGGGCTGAGCAGCAGAAGGACTGGTCGGCCTCTTCTTCGTTTTTGAGGCCGACAAGGTTTGGGAGTCATCGTCAAATTCCTCACACTCCTGCAAATGTTTCAACAACATACATCATAAATTGGAGGATAATTCCAGACAAATGTCTCCAAATATTCATCACAAATGAATAGCAATGCCAAATCAACTTTTTCAAGATTACTTGTGGTCGAGGCCTTTTCTGGCTGTAAGCAGCAGTGGCGCGCTCGTCATCTTCAGTTTCCACAACCCCGTTGACAAAAAGCCGAGCAAGGTGTTAGTCACCTTGTTGGCATCAGTCAAGTCCGAGTATTCTCGGCTGGGATCATTCTTGCCTTGGTAATCCCAGCCGAAATGGTTTCTAAGTTTCAATGGCCTAGTGTGGCGGTTCAGGAAACACCTCGTCACCCAGGGATCAGTTAAACTCGAACTCTTCAGTTGATCGATCTTCTCTATCAGTTGGTATACCTGGCCCATTTCTTCATAGTTCGGCACGAAAGACCAGCTGGGTAGGATCACCGGAGAAGAACCAGTGAAAGGGGGCAAAGAAGGTTCGAAATCGGAACAATAGAACCATTCTCTATGCTAGCCCTTAAGGGAGGTTTTCAAAGGGACAGAGAGATAGATCTTTTTCATTTCATTCCGAAGTTGAAGACCAGTTCCCCCAATCACTTGGACTTTATTTTTGGACGGCTGGGGCTTGATGTGGAATAAATACCGGAAAAGATTGAAATGGGGCTTAGCCCCCCAGAAAACATTCACACAGAGTGGCAAAGATGGAGATTTACATAATGGAGTTGGGGTTCAGATTCACCAACTCTAGTTGGTAGAAGGATAGAAGTTGGCGGAAGAAATCCGAAGAGGGAAGGCGAGACCACGGTGGAAAAAAGAGCTGAAGGTGACAGTCTCACCAGATCGGGGCGCCGAAATAGATTTCCCTTCGGCAGTGCGCTAATGGATGACTTCTCGCTGCTGTAGCATCAGTTGCCTCTCCAAATACTTCAGGTTTGTCAAGCCGCAGTTTGAGACCGGCCAAGCCTTCGGGGACACCTTAGGGATCTCGAGCAATGCTCTCGGTATTGTTGGGAGTGAGAAAATTTGGGGAAAATGCTTTGGAAGGCTTGGGATGGATGCAACAGAGCGGAATCACTCGAGTTTTACAGGAGAGACGCCGGCTATGGCAAACCCTAGCAAGGCACAGTGAAAAGTTTCGGTGCGAAAGCTGGAAGGCGAAACAATTGGCGGATTGGAGAAGATGAGAGAATCTTTTCTCTCTCTCCCCGCTTTTATAGAACCTGTGCTGATAAGTGGGCTTAGGCCAGCTAATTCGGTACTGGGCCACAAGATATGAGTTTCTAAATGGAATGCTCTGTAAAGCCGACTGCTGGCTATGTTAAAATCACAGTACAGATGCTGTTCACAGAAACCGATTAAATAATCAGATATGCTTCATGAAAGTCTAATTACTGGATACATGTGTTCAGATATCTATATTATTTACCAGGTATTAAAGATACATCCTTACAAGGATCGACAGCTGATCTCCATTAAAATTGGAGATGTAAATATCTCTCAAGTACACCTGACCACATATTGGGTTAAAATCCAAGGAATGGTACTCAGCTTACATGCTTAGCCACCAATTGCCATGAGCAAAAATTATTTCAGCGGACATGATGTTGAAAAATTACATACGAGTAGTATACTACTTGGGAAAAACTACAAAGTTAAAGATCTTTGACTTTACGTTTAATTGTTTCATAATTAAGCACAAAGTCGGGGCTACATCTAATAGGTACGCCTATTCGGCATACGCTATTCATGATTTTCTATGAAGCCCTTTATAGCCTCGTTACTAGCTAACATGAAGCAGAACTCGGGAGAAGAAGCACTCGGACAAAAAATACTCAGAAGCAATGCACTCGGGAATTCTTCACCGTGGAGGATGAGCACTTGGCATCAGGTGTAACTCAATTATGAAGGTCTCAGGAGCTGTTGTTGGTGCCATGGGCCTCGGATACCTCATGAGAAGCTATTGAACCACTCGGACAGAGGATGTGCCTAACCTTATAATTAGGGATATAATAGGACTCAGCACACATAACTCTGTACGACAGGGAAATGATATAGTCCTAGTCGGGCATATTGTATTCCTAGAAGGAAATCTTTTGGTCGGAGTCCGACTAGGATTCTTACTCTGTAACCCTGTCCCCCGGTATATAAGGGGAGGCAGAGCACCCCCTGAGGGCAGGATCAACAAGATCACCAAGATCAGAATTATACAACCTCAAAGACAATACACCACAACTGGACGTAGGATATTACCTCATCTCGAGGGCTTGTACCAGTATAAATTGTTCGTGTTCCTTTGCAATCCATCAAGTTTACGTCTCACGAGTAGCCCCATATATTTAATACCGATACAAAACATCGACAAAATACATCATGCAACTTTACACTGGTGTTCGTTCAGGGCTGGTTGGTTAAACACCTGTAAATGCCTATTTTAGCTGCCTGGAAAATGGTTTTTTAGTAGCGCATCCTTGGCTTCAAAACCAGCGACAAAATTAGGGCACCTTAAACTGTGATAATGCAATAAACTTTGTATATACCCTACCTTTATATCATCTCTATTTTTTATTATCAAGTTGGATGCACTAAACAAAAAAAATTCAAAATTAATTGACTTTAATAGCATCAAAAGTTACTTCCGCTCTCCAAAATAGCATTTCTGCACATGTAAATGTGCTTTAGAATAAACTTTGCAAAGTCCATGCATTTATCTTTGGTTATGATTTTTAGGGTGTGTTGGTGCGCATACGTGATAGTGTTTGCATGTGTGTGACGCCTATGCGCTCGATTAAGGTTTATTCTTTATATAAATTTCTAAGATTTATTCTTTATTAATGACTTAGCTTACTTTTGGTGAAAAGTTATAAAATATAAAACGACTTATATTTATTTGGAATCAGAGGGAGTGTTCAGTGAAACATACACCATAACTAGTTCAGTCAATAGAATTATGATCTTTTTCCAACACGCGGTTTTGTCAACATATCTTATCTTGCCAATGAAAGGATGCATATCTAATATAACTATGATCATCAGGGGTATAATGCTGTTAGGGCATCAGTCTTTACTCGGACGAGTGAATTTACCGTGGCAATCTTTTTTTAAGATAATGATTTACAGCGACAGTGTACACCAATAGTTGCGGAAGCAATGATGAAGATTCACATGAGGTCACTACATCTCTCAAAAAAGGTAGAAAAACTCTAAAGAGCATCCAGATGTTAGCAAATCATTTGGGCAAGGCAGGGAGGCGTAGCGAATAGTTATGGATAAATCGATCAATCCATCAACTGGAGTCGGGACAGTTGCTGTCCATTTGCTGCATGGTGCGTGTGCGGCCGGCGTCTGTTCCGCTTTCACTTGTCGCTATAGGTGAGCAGTGACTGATCTGAGTTTGGTATGTACGACCATATGGTGGGTGCGCAGTGCAAACACTCCACCTATATATAGCCTACACGGCTACTAGCTAGCTGCTGCTGCTGCTGCTGCTGCTTATCGCAAAGCCGGAAGGGACAATTATTTCTCGCTGGTGCCGGTACTCCTCACTGCTAGTGTTATGTAGCGTCTCCATGCCTCTCCGGTTGCTCTCTCCCCTCTCCCCTCCCTCCTCTGCCACTCTCACTTGCACCCCCCACCCCCCCTACTGTTTCATGCATTCATCTCTCTCTCTCTCTACATGAACAAGCACATGGCAAAAAAAAGATCTGCTGGGTGGTGGCTGCTGCGGGCGTCCTGCTGATAATGGTCAGACACTGATGGGGATCCGAGCTGTCGATGCTATAAGAGCACACACGGCTTCTTGTTTCCAAGGACATTAGAATGATATCCCATTCGACGGAAGAGTTTTTATGTGCCCTTGAGAACCGACCGGCAAATTAAAATCGGACTGCAGGCGAGTGGTGCTCCAGTGTCCAGTCTCAAACACAAAGACAGTATCGAGCTGAGCTGAGCTTGCGTTGGGCTAAAGTGACAGCTCTGTTGCATCCTAACATGCCGTGCTGTCCATCCATGACTAATGGGCTGCATTGGGCCAGATCATCCCAATTCAGTTGGCCCACTAGCCATGAGATGGTACAACTTGACTCTTGAGATCTCTTTGCTAGCATTAGATATTTAGATTGTACTGGTTCAATCAACCTAGCCTCACACCCTCACCAACCAGGCCGGGCCGGTGCCTGGCGCTCGGCCTCGTCAACATGGGAAAATCCAGCGTCGACTCGCACCCCTTGGGCCGCTACCTTTCCACCCTGACGCCGTGGTAGAAACCGGAAATCTCCCCCATACTGGGCCTCCGATTCCGCGAACGCGATGCGATGATGACAGCGCGCGCCGGCAACGAGGCCGTAGCCACACACCGAGCGAGTGAGCCAGCCTGTGGCTGGCGCTCGGCCTGGGAAAATCCTGTGTCCGCTTCGCGGTTTTCCCCACATGGGCTTTGCAGTGGTGGAACGCGACACCGAGGGCGCGCGGCAGCAACGAGGCCGGCCGCGGTTTTGACCCCCAGAAACCCAGCGCGAGTCGGCGTCGCTCCTCGCCGTGACCGTGCGCGTGCGGCGGCAGCGAGCGACAGGGGCCATCAGCCAGAGCCAGCCATGCAACCAACCAACCAACCACGCGCCGAGGACGGTGGTCATGGATGGACGCCGCCTGGGGCCGTGTGGAACGCGTGCAGAAAACCGAACAAAGCCAGGCAGGATCTCTCGAGGAATCTTCTGCGATGTAGTACCCCACAATCGCACGCCAAAAGGCACTCCCGTTTCTTCCTTTACTAATTCCTTTGGTCCTGCAGCGACGGGGACTAGCATGCAGCTTTGCTCAACATCTCCATCGCTACAGCTAGCTTGAATACTTATCTATGTCGTCACGGTCTCCCGGTTTAATTTCTCGTCCTAACGGAATCTATTACGGTAGAGGAAAGAACCAACACCAAACCAAACCAAACCATGCTCCGTGCATGCAGCATCTATCCCTTGTGTGCAACCACACATGCCAGATCACTGCATCTAAAATTATAAACAGTTTTTCTAATTCAGCTACTATTAAAATAGAGTTGTCCTTTTCTTTTCCAACCATCGCACTCCCTCCTATAAAAAACATCCTCCTTAAAAGATAAAAAAATTATCCTCCCTAAAAAACCACCTAAACCAAAAAACCGTTTTTCTATTGCCTTGCAACCCATGTACATGGTGCCAGTGAAAAGAAAGGCAGCGTCCTCGCGTCAGCAGCTGTTGCTGCTGCTGCTGCCTTGCATGCATGGTGAACCACCATATGGGCATGCTGCTAGCTACTCCAACTTGGCCTAGGTCGGTCTCAGCCTTTTTCACTGAAGCTCCTTAACCACATAACCGGGCGATCCTATCTGCGTGCTTAGGGAGCTCCTGGTTTCTGGCCACACAGATTATTCTGACCTAAAGATCGACCATCTTAACGACAGATTAATTGAATTCCAGCTTGGATATGTATAGCATATATGGGGTCCCGGTTTTAGCTACCTAGCTAGGGTTAAAAGATGCCAAGCACATTTCTTGTAATGTGAAGGCTAGCCGTCTTGTTCATACCGGTCGAAATCATGGGGAGAGGGATGAACAAATTCCATGACAGCTAAAACTAATCGATCAAAACCATGCATCCATCCATAGGATTCAAGCGAAAGCATGCATGCAGAGCCAACATATATATGGTTGGTTGATCATATGCAACAAGGCGACAGGCAGGTAAAGGGGCGCAGCAATTAGCCATTGTAGGAGACGCTTTTCTTGCCACAGGCAGGTAAAGGTGTCTGTGCGTTATAGTAGCCTTTGTGCTGATAGACCAAGGATCCGTTTGTGATGCCCTACTAGCTGTCATTCTCACGTCTTACATTCGCAACTGTAATGTCCATTTCACATCTAAGTGGAAGGAGGAACCACTGCTTTTTATAGGCAGCAAAAGAATTGGAGGATGCGAAGTGTTTTGCCAATGTTCCCTCCCGGTGTTCGATGTGAACCGTGCAATGTCCACAAGCGAAGAGCTATATAGTTTTTTGTCGCTGAAAGCATGAAGGGGAGGAGAAAGGTAAAAAAAAATAAAGAGGAAGAAAAGAAAGTAGTATGTTTTTATTCGTCAGTTTGAGATAAGATCGCATCTCGGGAGGAATTAGAAGCCCACGAGTGTGCCGAACATCTGCTCGCAAAAAGGCATTGACATCAGTAGTAAACCAAAAGTGAAAAATACTTCAGAGAAGATGATGGTGATGCATATGTGTTCTCAGCGTTTGTTATTCATCTGTTCTGTTTTCGGTTTATGTTTTGATTTTAGGCGAAGCAGAGGACATGCTAAGCGACAAGTCAGAGAGAAATCTCAATAAGATATTGATAGTACAATATAGAGAGACACAGACAGACCTGGAAAATACCTAAAACGAAACGTTGAAAAATACAAAAGCATTCCAGTTGTTTTTTAAATAAAAAAAATAGCGAAACAAAAACAATTCTACTTGCATAATAAGATGCAGGCAGTATATTAATGGTAAAACTAAAGTAACTTTTGCCGAGGAGAGGGAAAGACAAAGTATTAGGTTCTTCTTTTCCACGTCGTGATGCACCATGGTTGCAATTGTATATAGATTATGCCCTGCTTTTGTTACCGGTAGCCTGCTATGCTATAGTGCCACATGCCTTTTCCTTGACTACATTATTCTTCCGGCTACATACCAATGGGAGTGAGTCCTTGAATGCAGTACGTCATTTTTGCTTGTCTAATACTTGCTATTATGGGTAGGTCAACATCATAATAGATCCACTTTATTTCTACTTTACATTAGGAAAACTAGATCCTTTAGCCCCCGTCATTGCACGCCATCGACTATATCGTAGTAGTTGTCTAAGGAGTATGATGTTAATTAGTTGTAAGATACACTAAATTAAGAGTTAGACCATTATATACGTTTTCTTAAATTCTATTTTTTTAAAACAAACACGATTATATATATATATATATATACTGTGCTCCCATCTATCTGATCTGCACGAGTATTAAAGCATGATTGAATGGTGGATGATCACTACTTAGTCCTTCGACTTGTTGAGATCCATAGTACTATAGTTGGAGGAAATAAAAACATAGAAGCACCACCAAAGAAAAACGTTTAAAATATTTCTTCTCTATTTTTTCCCTCTAGACCTCACCACCCCACTAGCGGCATGATTACTTAGAAGGCCAAAATAACTACAAGCGTAATTGGTCTGATTTTTTTAAAATGAGGTACACCTTGAGCTGGATGATGGTCATACGACTATTCAAATTTATTTCGATACTAGGATATAACTAACTAAACTCTAACATTTCTTTTTATCGCTCACTTATCAGTCGTTACTCCTACCTCTAACTGATATCATATGTCTTCCTCATCCCACGTGTAGAACTTCTGCCACTTCAGTGGCTATGTCCATTAATGACCTTCCCCGCCACCTTCCTTCCTTTGTCGCTCCCTCCCCCACCATATTTCACATCTTTGGTGGCTCCACTATAACCAATATATAACTCACTCGTAATTGCCTCCATCGATTTCGCCTACTATAAGTCTCATCCACTCCATGGCTTCAACCGTCTCACCGACTCTGTTGTCATTGTCTGCCATCAATGTCCCAACTCCCTTCTAATCCTAGGAGTTACCCATGTGCTCAGTGGCTCCTTGAGTGGTAACCCAATGGACCACCACACTAACTTAATTACCAGCACTAAGGTTGAAGAGCTCACCAAGGAAGATGAGTTTGTTGGGGGGAGCACAATGTTGGCACATGGACCCAGTAACAAGACATCCAACTGGGGGCCACCAAGATGTGTTGACAAAATTCTAGCAAAACTGATCACGTATAAATATCCGGTCATCATTATGAGAAGCTCAGATATATGATGGATGTTTGTCGATTAGTCAAAGGCTATCAAATTTTGGGCTAGTTGTTTTTATTAGAATCCTTAATTATCACAATTCTCTTTTACTCTTGAGCTGTTAATATAACCATGCATTTGTATATATAGTGATTAAAAAAAAAAGTTCTTATTATATAATAGATAGATTCTTTTTCTAAGCTAGATGATAAGAGCAGGGCTACCTTTAATGTATTTTTGCAATAACAGTATTACCTTAAGTCCTACGCAACTGTGCCCATTCGCCACGCGTCTCTTTCACTCACTTATTTATGAAGTTGACTTGGAGAAGAACATTTGCATGGCTATAATATCTCTCTTCTTCTCGTTCATCACCATCTACGACCAGAGGTAAAGAACCTTACAAACACCTCCACTGATGCTGCCATTCGAACATGTTGAACAAAGTTTGACCTATAAGAGGAGCACTTTTTGGCCGAAACTTATTTGAGCACTAAGCCGAGGAATTTAACCTGTGGTCAGCTGATAGCTCCTTTGGTTTGGACTATCATCTAGTTTAGAATCATAAGTGGGGCGGCTATAATATATATATCACTAACCCACAATGTACACCAACTAGCTGGCTTAAGTGTTTTTTTTTCACAATCTTAGCATATTGATCATTAATTAGTGTCTGTACCAAACTGCATGCCAATCCAACTTCAGTTCCAAACTCTCTGTGGATATTTATGTGCATGGGGATATTAGCCACTGAACTACTCACATAAATATCCAAATGATATGGCGGTTAGTTAAGAGCCATTGCAAATCTGAAATGGTGTTTTTTTTAAGGAAGCGTTTCGTGGCAGAATGGCATTGCAACAACTGTAGCGTTGGGCACCGTCTTTTCAGCCGGATTAGCATCGATTCTCCCGACTACGCATACGTGCATGCAGATCTTCCGTATGATCGGCCTGCACTCGTTGGACGACATTCCTCTTTCTTTTGTCTCCCCCTTTCTTTTGCTCGTCGCGATTGATTGAACCTTCGTGGAGAAGAAGAACAATGGGCGATCACCAGGAATGATTTGGTTCGTGCGGTTGCATTTTTTTTTCGCTTTTGACAGCAAAACCTTGTAGTTGAAGTTAGATAGTATAAACGTGTTGTAAGAGGTGAGGGAAGAGAACCAACACTGTCTCGCGTCACCCTTTCGTCCAATGACGCTTGATCAGGTTACCTAAATAGAATTAAAAAAACATATTATTATTAGCTGTTAAACTTTACTCGAAGTCTACGTGTCAATGAATTGAGCTTTATATATACAGTAGTATTTCTCGGACTTCAAAAACCAGATAAATATACCAAAAAAACTAATATTTGCTACTCTCTTCTTTCCAAAATATAAGTTTAACCTATAAATTTTCACGAGAATTGGAGAAGTATATGAAATTGAGTGGTGAAAATTGTGATGGGTTGAAAAGAAAAAGTAGATGAAGAAATTAAATAGACGATGGTTGTGATTGGTTGAGATGAGAAGGTAATTTAAAAAAATAGTTATATTTTACCATTAAATTTTAACTTTAAAAATAGTTTATATTTTAGGACGGATGAGGTAATTAAGAAAAAACGGTCATCAGTGCTCAAAAGGCATGTGTGTATGTTCGACGCAATTTGCTACTTGAATTTTTGTGTTCTTGATAAGACCAGTCCCAGTGGATATTTCACAAAGGTTTCATACATATTAAATAGGGTGATACATCAGTATATATAATAACATGACAAAGAATTAAAGAGGAGAGAGATGGAATTAGTTTCATCTAGTACTCACCGTTTTCAACATGTTGGAAACCGTATGAAATTCTCATTGAGAGGGTTTATGTTTCATCTCCACATATTTTATTAACTTTCATTGATCATTTAGATGCAACATTTATATGATATGCTAGCATATGAAACCGTAAAATAAAATTTTATATTAGGAGAAATAGTTTCATCTATCAACTTAAATATCCTTAGATGACATAGCACTCTTAAAAACCGCGTAATGAAGCTTTGCATTAGAAATTGCCTGAGAGAGCCCAGCTAGGCTAGCTGCTCCGATCCTTATGATTAGTCTGTTGGTTCAGCCTCTGAGATCGTTGAAGCCAGCCGCGCGCGCCGGCCAAGCCTACCGAGTACAGCCTAGGTGCAGAACTGGCACATAGCAAGTTGCCATGCAATGACAGCAAGCGAAAACACACCAACTTGTGGTGTCAAGACGACATCCTCAATCAGCATATTAACTTGGGCATTTCGTGCCTTGTCCTCTTAAACAGTGTTTTCATACACCGTCGTCATTTCTTTTGGTCGAGAGGATCGATTAATTAATTCTCTCTTCTCGTGCGCTAAGTCACCTCCAATCGTTATACATAAAAAAATAAAGAGTAAAGGCATCCTTTTTTCATTCCGATCATTTATAAGCTCTGTTTTAACATAAATCCAAAAAATGTTTCCTTCATTCTAGTTATATATCATTAACATCATCTGCTTATAATTTTATGCTTAGTTAAGTAGTTAGTGTGGTGGTGACCTTCTGGTTGCCGCGGGCTATGCAAGTTTTGTTGATGCATTCAGTACTGAATGGCTTTATGTTAAGTTGCCAGCGAAACTTACACAACCGAGCACACGTTAATGAAAGACATCACTACCATGTAAACCAAACCACCATATTCTAGGCATCCGGTTTGGAAGAGATGGTGAAAAGCATCCGATTCTTTAGTTCAAGATAAAAATGATTTCGAATACAGTTCAAGCCTCCTTTGAAATACAAACTTTTCTCTCTAATCCAACAATACTTGAGCCGATTTAACGTGAAAATCCCATAAAAATTTTTGTAAGATTCCTATGTTCCAAAAAATGCATCATAATGGCTAAACGTAGACATCGTTCATAGAAGGGACTCACCATATTTCCTTTTTCGCTTTTTGGCTCCAGAGAATTCCATGAGATTATTCGTAGGTTTGGTCACTGTAATTCACTATGTCTGCATGCGTTCCTGCATTGATGCCGACCTCTATTTACAGGCACAGACAAAAATATACGTCTGGAGATAAATATATGGATCACCAATTTACAGGTACATGAGGTGAGGTACGTCTATCCAAATATCCTATATCCATCTCCATGATCAATCTACCGTGTCTAGTCTAGGGTTACCCAAAGCAGCAAGACATGATGCTCCAACTTGCATATCTTCACATACTACTCGCCCCTAATGCGTACGGCAATTGTTGTGTTGGGTAGGAGTACATATATCCTCTCAAATCTTCATCCGGATAGGGGAACTAATCATGCATGCACACCGGAGATTAACTTGCTTATCCAACTCAAGATTTCGTCTGAAAATGACAATCTACTGTTCGATGTTAGAGTATTTGGCAGTTAGAGGGATACTGCTAGGATAAGATCCATCTTTGTGTCATGGCACACAACAGTTGTATACTTAACAAGAACAAGAAGAACGAGCTAATTAACAAGTGGTTTTTGCAGCAAATCTGTCAATTAATTACTCAAATCACACTGGAAATACATGATGACGATGACTATATAAACAGTTTACAACGCGAGGGGCACACTCGACGCGCACCAAGCAGCCGCTGCAGAGGCGATCACTGAACCGACCGCGGTTAAAAAGGAAGAGGGAAAAAAAACTGGAACACCAAAGCATGTGTCACAAAAAGCCCAGCAGCAGCTACTGTGTGTCACGACGAGAGAAAGGTTATTAACAAATAATAATGGTAATTTGTAGCAAATCCTGCGTGTTCGCTTGATTGATTGATTAATTAAAAGCCTAAGCTAGCAACAGCGCGGGCGAGGCGACCGAACTCTCGCATTAATTAGCAGCTGTTTGTTTGTATTGTGGCGGAGGCGGCGGCGGCACGAACTTAGGAGGTGGCAATGCAGTAGGGCTCGAGGATGAAGAGGGGTTTCTGCCGCAGCTGCCGGCACTGGCGCACGCTCTGGAGAAGCTCCTGCTTGTCGCGGCAGCGGGAGGTGAAGAGGAGGAGCTGCTTGGTGTCGGCGGCGGGGGAGGTGCCCGGCTGGTGCGGCTCGCCACACTCGTCGCCGTCCCCGTCGGTGGAGGTCGAGGCCACGGCGACCGCGGCCGCCAGCGTCGTGGTGGAGGTGGAGGACGGCACGCGGCGAAGCGCCGGGGGCGGCGCGTCTGTCGTTTCGGCGCTGGCTGCTGCTGCCTCGGGCTCCGGTGGCGCGTCGGCGTTGCACCGGGGCTGGTCGACGGTCAGCGGCGTGCTGCCGACGAACTTGTTGATGACGAGCGTCGAGCGGTGCACCTTGGCGGCGGCGGGCGTCTGCGGCTGCGTGCTGACCTTGACCTCAACGACGGTACCCCTGTCGACCACCTCCACCTCCTCCTCTTCGACCTCGTCATCCTCCTCGACTTCCGTGGCAACCTCTTCGTCCTGGTCGGGCTTGGCATCCACGACCGGGAAGTACGGCGCCTCGGTTGCCACGGCGGTCTTGCTCGCCGCGCTCTGCTCGCGAGCAGAGCAGTCGACGAAGGAGAGGCGGAGGCGGCCGCCCTGGCGCCTCGCATGGAGGTACCCGCGCGGCCTCACGACCACGGCGTCGACGATGAGGCGCCCGTCTTGGCGGCGAGGGCGCATCTGCAGGCACGGCCCGTCACGGCTCGACATGGACGGAAGCGGTGGCGGGAACGAGCGGGGCGGCGACCGCGTCCCGCCCGAGCAGTGATAGTTCACCGCCACGAGCTCTTTCCTCTCCCACGCCTCGTCCTGCTCGTAGCCGCCGCGCACCGCGCCCTGCTCCCAGAATGACTCCTCCGCCTCCACACGCTTCGACGTCGGCGCCGGCGAGTCGAAGAGGCTGGCCATGTCGACGTCCTCCAGCGAGGAGGTGAAGTCACCGGAGCCGGTCTCGGAGCCGAGGCTCTCGGTGCAGATCTCGAGGCTCTTCTGGCTCATCAGGCTGGACGAACGGCCCACGAGCGGGTGGACGTACGGGTTGGCGGATTTCTTGGCGCCGGCGGCCACCTTGTCCACGTCGGCCTGGATAGCATTCCATACGTCGACCTGCGCCGGCCGGTCGTGGACGGCGACCTCCGGCTTGTTGTACGTGTTCTCAGCGGTGCGCAGCCAGCTCGACGGCTCGAACGCCGGCATGGCCGGGCCACGGCACACCGCCACAGACATCCTCGCGTCCTGGAGAAAAGATGCGAGTGCGAAGTGGCAGTAGGTAGTAGCGCTTGCTCCCTGCGAAGAGGCAAGATCAGCAGGGAGAGAGAGAGAGTGAGTACAAGAGACGAGTCACCCGTGTGCAAAACGAGCTGCAGAGTGAGTCAGAGCATGCAGCTATCGAACACAACAAGCGTGGCAGCTTTCGTATAGTTATTACCTCAAGCAAGCAGGCAAAGCATGCACGTCACAACGCTGCAACGGAAGCCCGGAAACACTTGTGGTTTTTTTGGAAGTTTGGAAGTGAGCTGTGTTGCTAGTGAACTCGAATGGCTCTAGATCTGCTGCTGCTGCTGCTGCTCTTGGGACTCAAGAAGCAGCTTGGTTGCAAGCATCTATGGTTTGGATGGTGAGGTCGGGGGGCTATTTGTAGGCTCGAGGGGAGGGAGGGAAAGAGTGAGGAGGGCAATAGCCGTCCAAGCCCAAAGGGGAGGGCCCCATGCACCTCCCACTAGTTGCCTCCACCATGCTCTGTTTTCCTTCGCAGTTTTTTTGCATTTTATACTTTGCTGTTTAATATTCAGGCATATACTCGGTTGCATCATGCATTGTTAACATTTCTTTTTTCAATTGAAATTTCTCGTAAATTTTTAAAGTTTTCATATATAGTTATCAGTGACGTAGCTAAAAATTTTTAGTTGGGTGGTCCTAACTCACAATTTCATATCACGTACCAAAATTTCTAACACCATAAATCTCATATACAGGTACAAATTTTGTTAAAAGACGATACAAATATGCAAATAATATCTTATATCATCAATAATCGACTGCTCTAACTAGCAAGTTCAAAATATATAAACATTACAATATAGATAGTTCAAAATATGCAAACATTATAACATAGATAGTTCTAAATATGCAAAGATATTACACATACATAGAAGATTACAATGTCACTACCGTAATCTTCGCTTGGTCTTAGCCATGGACATATTTATTATATCTTCCTCATAAACTTAGGAGAAAATATCTCGTTCAATATATGTGACTAAGCAATGATTCAATAAATTATCACATATGCTGTTTCTCAACTTGGTCTTCATTAAGCTCAATGTAGAAAATACTCTCTCAACACTTGCAGTTGCCACCGATAAGATTAATACCAACTTAAAAAGCAAATACACCAAATCATAAAGAACATGTTTGTTTGTTTCAATAAGTTTAATAGATAGCTCACCAAGTGTTTTTAGGCCTTCAAATCTGTCATCTTTTCTCATATCATCAATGAAAGCATCAATTTGGAATTCAATCCTTCTCAGATCCGTGCTTGAAAAGTCCTTAGAATAAAACTTGGCAAGTCGAAGTACTTTTTGTGCATCATAGGAAGCAAATAAATTAGATGGATTCAAGTCTGACATACAAACAAGCAGCTCCATATTTATCTCATCAAACCTACTATCAAATTCTTGACTAATTTAATCAATGACACCAATATATACTTCGCTTCTAAAATGATCATCATTTGTTTGGTCAGGATAAAACCATGCAGATCTTCCATGAGTCACATATTTATCATCCTTGCGTGGAACTCTAATGCTATGTTTGGTGCAAAATGAAACAACTTTTTTGTAATAAAAGTTTTCCCACCCATTAGATCTCATTTTCTACATTATTTTCTTTACTAAACTTACAAGTGACATTGCATTAACAATATCTTGGTCTCTCTTTTGTAAAGACTGATACAACTTATTTGTATATCCAAAAATGACAAGCATCAAGTGAGCACTAAAAACAAAGTCAAATGATTCAAAAGCTCCAACCATAGCATGTATCATCGACCAATCATTCCTTTGTGTGGGATCTTTTTCAAGAGTTATAAGTACCTCATGAATTGTGGAATACATTTCAATAATATGCAATATAGTTTTGAAATGAAAACCCCATCGAGTGTTACCGGGCCTAGCTAACCTCATCTCTTGATTCAAGCCACCGCCACTTTCTATTTCACCCAATTCAAGTGATTTCATAACTTTTAGAACTCTAACATCTTTAAACATGTCATGATGCTTACAAGAAAATCCAAAATATTCAGTAAGTGAGAAACTTGAGCAAAAAACCATACACAATCATTATTTTCCTTAGCAATAGAAACAAAAACTAATTGGAGTTGATGTGCAAAGCAATGGATATAATAAGCAGAAGGAGACTTTTTTATGATCAATGTTTTCAGCCCATTAATCTCTCCTTTCATGTTACTAGCCCCATCATATCCTTGGCCACGAATTTGAGTAAGAGTAAGGTGGTGATCGCTAAGTAAAGACTCAATTGTTGCCTTAAGGGACAAAAAGTAGTACTAAATACATGAATTACTCCAAGAAACCGCTCACATACCCTTCCAAGTTTGTCAACATAACACAAGCAAAGAGCTAGTTGTTTTTTATGTGATACATCACTGCATTCATCAGCAAGAATTGCATATTGGTCATCACCAAGTTTTTCAATTATATGTCTAGTAGTTACATCAGCACAACATTCAATAATTTGCCTTTGTATGGTAGCTGAAGTCAAGATGTAATTTCCTGGTGCATTTTTCAAAACCACCTTATCAACCTTCTCATTATTTTCTGCAAGCCATGTCAAAAGCTTAAAGAAATTCCCTCTATTGCTAGATTCATCACTTTCATCATGCCCACAGAATGCCAATCCTTGATTTAAGATAAATCTTAGGCATCTAAGTGAATAAGTCAACCTAGCCTTATAACGTATTTTATTCTCATCTGAAACCTTCACAATGATATTATCAATTGAACCACCTTTCACAAACAAGTTATATTTCTCTTGAGCTTTATTGTGTGCACTTGTTATGGTACCCACATGTTTGTCAAGTGCATCGGCTTTGTTCCAATTTCTCCAACCACCCTTAACAAAATTACTACCCCCATTGCCAAACAAATAACATACCAAACAAAACCCAGCATCCTTCACCACACTATATTCAAGCCAACTGTACTTGTGAAACCAAAGAAAACTGAAGTGGCGTTGCTTACCATATATATCTCTGGCTGGGAATTCATGTGAGTAGCGCTGCCATGGACCCTTGATAATATATGCTCTCCGAATAGCATCTTGGAAGAATAGCTTGAAATAGGAAGCCTTAAGCCTGGATCACTTTCAAGACGGTTAACATCATAAACAGGAGGAGGAGAAGGTGCATCTTGTTCTTCAGTAAAAGCTTTATCAACGCTCGCAATTGTTGGTTCTTTTCGAGTAACAGAAGCTTCATCAATGACCGGATCAGAAGAGGAGGCTGCAATCTTCTTTGCTTTAGCTTCATGGCTCCAAAAGAGCGATGCAATATCCACATTCCTCTTCATATTTTACAAATCCTACAAAGTAGAAAGTACAATGGCAGCAAGTTAGCGTAATATTTACAAATCACAAAATGAAATATCCACTTACAGACTCACTTACTCTGTCACTGTCGCTCAACCTTGAGCCAGGAGGCGGGAGAGTTACAGTTAAGACAAACAGGCAGGTCAAAGTTGAATATCATCTGATCGCACAACTGCACACAACGAAGAAATAAAATAATCTGATGCAGAACACAAAACCACAAAATCTTTTCCCCTTTGCAGGGGAAATCCAATTGGTCCTCCGAGAGCTTTCTTTACTTATAACATTTACCAATCAAGTGACAAGCAATTGTAGAAGCTACAGATGAAAAAGATGGTCACACAAAAAGAGTAAGGAGGTAAAACCAACCTGGAACCAGAGCGTCGGGGCGGCGCGTCGCGGAGGCTGGAGGCGGGGCGGGCGGCGCCTCGGCGGGCGACGCGTCTAGGCGTCGACCGTCAGGGCGGCGCGTCGCTGCGTCGGGAGGGGGAGGAGGCAGCGCGTCGTGGCCAGCCGCTTAGCTGAGCCACTCCCCTGTTGTGTGTGCCCTAGCCCTCTTCTTCCTTCTTCTTGGGTCTGTTTGCTACTTTGTTGGGCCAAAATTTTAGGGGTGGGGGTGTCTCTGGGCCAAAATCAGGGGTAGTCCTGAGCCCACCAGGACTAACCCTAGGCTACGCCCCTGATAGTTATCGAAAAAAAAACCCTTACCTTGTACTAGGCGGACAATAACATAGGAAGAGCAATAGAAATAGTCTCAATTACATACTTATGTACAGTCAACCTTTTTTCAATTAGCTTGAAGGTCTTGTTTAGGGAGCTGAAGATTCCGATAATCAACTGTTGACTATCTAATTGGTGAGAATCTAAATAAGCTAGATGTACCAGCTTCTGACTACTAGCTAGTTTATTTTCCGGACTCTATAGCTACATATGCTCGGAATCTAGGTGAGAAATGGACTGTTGGAGGAGGTGGTGATTGTGGAAGAAGCTGAATATGCTAGAAGCTCCTCCAAAGAGGGTTGAAATGTCACTAGGAGCAATTGATATACATAAGTCAATTTGTCATCCTAACAACCCTCAACTACCATCTCTGGAGGACTAGAAATTACCACATTAATTGAAAAAAGAGAAAAATTTTGACTGTCAGATCATCATGGATCCAGATTATAATGGTTGAGATTACTCGAATACATATGTATAAGGAAAGGAAAAATACTAGACAAATCTTACTTGGACTGACTAAGAAAGAAATCCTACTTGGACTCCTCTTCAGATTCCCAATGTCTCAACCGGACTGCATGGCCTGACAACTATCAAGTAAAAAATATCCTATGTCCAACTGACACAACATACGGCCATAATAGAGAAGAAGGCCAGGAAACAAACAGGAAGATGGTTTATGGTAATTCTAGACTTCCAGTAGCCATGTACATGCATCACCACGTTCGCTCTAGAGTCCTAAAAATTATCATGTTAATCGAATTAAAAAAGAAATATCTACACCATTGGATCATCATGGATCAAGATTATAATGGTTGAGATTAATCGAATACATATGTATAAGGAAAGAAATACTAGACAAATCTTGCTCGGACTGACCAAGAAAGAAATTCTACTTGGACTCCTCTTCGGACTCCCAATGTCTCAACTGGACTGCATGGCCTGACAAATATCAAGTAAAAAAATATCCTATGTCCAAATGACATAGCATACGGCCATAACGGAGAAGAGGGCCAGGAAACAAATAGGACAATGGCCTATGGTAATTCTGGACTTCCGGTAGCTATGCACATCCATCGACGAGAAAAGTTAAGTTAAATATATCACATACTTTTTCAATGATGAAAATGGTTTATATCTCATGTCTCTGCCGATATGCACACAACCAAATCACATATTAAATATTGATTACGTTTTTGTTGGCATTGAATCAAATATTCAATCTATCTATTACTCCATTTCTAGCCATTGATTAACAAAATAGTGATGAGGGTAAAAAGACCAAAGTGCTCCTCATTAATAAGAAAGTTTGTAAAGTGATAGGTAAGGGGTAAGGGAGAGGTATTGAAGTGATACAAATTCTCGATTTATGGACCAAGAGTAGGCAAGAAGGTAGGAAGGAGCTCTTGACAAAGTTTGAGACTAGAAATGAAATCATTTTTGGACGGAGAGAGTATATATTATAAAGATAGTTTGAAAAGGAGCCACCATATTCGCTTTGGAGGCATAGAAATGATCACATTAATTGAAGAAAAAAATAAAATCTACGCCTTGAGATCGTGGTGGAACCAAATTATAACGATCTAGACTAATAGCAATAGTTTATACAAAGTATAAATTGTAAATGTAGGAACAAAAGAAAAGAGTTGTATATTGAATCCAATCCTACATTTAATATCTATTGTACATAAAATATAGTAGCATTGTATATATGGAAATAAGAACTAAGAGTTGTATATAAAATTTAATTTAACTAGTCCGTGCAAAATTGTGCAGAAAAATCCCCTAGTTTACAATAATATGACCACAATAACTATACTATACCAACAAACCGCGTAGAGAACTAACAAATATTTCGTACAAATGCATCGTTGGACTTCCGTGTGGGTAGAAAAGAAAAGGAAGCACAGGAACATGAGAATGAATATATAATTCAAATAGTCTTTCTAAGAATTTAGTTAGTGCAACCAAGATCGAAGTTGACCTTGTGCAGGTTAGGCCATGGCCTTAGGGGGTGGCTGAAATTGTAACATTACCGCCACTACATACATGCACAAACCGGAGAGAACCATGGAAGGCACCATGCGATTCTACTATCAGACTAAGCTACTCTCTCGTTTATTGTGAACATGCTTGTGATGCTATTAAACGGTGTGTTTTTTGCAAAAATTTTATATATAAAGTTTCTTTGAAAATCAGATAAATCTATTTTTCAAGTTTATAATGGTTAAAACTCAATTAATCGTGAGCTAATACCCTCCATGTTTTTCGTGGCTGAAGCAAACTTTGATTAAGTTAATGTTTGCTTGAGCTTCTAGCTGAAGCTTATTAGCAGCATGCAGAATGAGGCAAGCCATTAACGTTTGCTTAATTGAGTATTAACTTTTACAAACTTAAAAAATGGATTTATTTGATTTTTTAACGAAACTTTTATATAGATTTCTTTGCGAAAATCTCATTATTTAGCAATTTAAAAAGCGTACTTATGTTAAACGAGAAAAAAGCTTAAGCCACAAGCTAAATCAAACTGTGCCTAAGACACTCTTCTTTTGTGCTGATGGCTTAACCTACTATCTTGTTTGTCATGAGCATGCTTCCCAAACATCTAAACGTTGCGGTTTTTGCAAAACTTTTCTATATATAAGTTCTTTTAAAAATCAAATAAATTTATTTTTTGAGTTTATAATTATTAATACTTAATTAATCATGTGCTAATCATCCACCTGTTTTCGTGCAGTCGATAAGCTTCAATTAGCAACACAAGCGAATGTTGCCTAAGCCGTTGGCTTAACTTTGTCCAACATCCAATAGCCACTTATCCACATACAAGCCTTAGTAAAACCCTATATCTGCCCTTGACTACAATAATGGATCGAATTAAGATCTGCACAGTAGCAACCACACATATTTTAGGTTGTCTATTTCCTGATTCATATCGTTCAAATCAGCTGCTATAGTATTTTTGCTACAGTCATCGAAGCTTCTTGGCCCTTGTTTTGGATCTTGTGGTGACAGTGCGACTAATCACACTCACAAGCCACTGCACCCAATCTTAATGGATCATATTCCGGGGTAGCCTAGATAATCCTTAGCATTTCTCTACTTATTGTGAGTTCGGAATAACTTCGTTAACTCTTGTTATTTACACAATTCTTTTACCCCTGAATGCAAATAAGTATCGTTTTAAATTACAATCAATCTTCACCATTAGTTTAAATTACATTATGATGAAACTATTTTTCAAGGATCCTTGTCCTATCATCTTGTCCTCACTGCTAGCTTTGGGTGCGCAAGGATAGGCAGTTCGATCCTGATCTAGGGTTTCCAGCCACTGCAACAGAAATGGCTAGATTTGGATCCGGGGCGAAGAAAATCTAGAGAGTTCTAGCAAGAGTGAGAGACCACAGATCCTACATAGAAGTGCTAATGGATTGGAGACACCCGTTCCAAAAGTAGAAGCCGTGGTAGAAGCGTCGAACCATGGAGGCAGGAATGGAGTCAGCAGAGGTGGCCAGGAGGAGGAGGAGGAGGAGCTCCACAAGCAACTCCTCAACCAGAACCAGCATCGCCAGCAGGGGGGCTATGCCAAGGAAGGTTGCACAAGTCTATGTTGGAGAAACCAAGGATGCTAGACCAAGCTCGTCAACAGGAACAGCAGGAGAGAGGCTGGCAGCTAGTTCTGAGCAAACAAGCAACGCGATCTATGGGGGGGTCATCCACAACAAGTGAGATTCCCATAAGAACAAGGGAACGATCACAATCGCCATCCTATGCAGGTACTTCCTTCTTACCAATAGAATACTAGAGGTGAGTGGGGTAGAAGGGAGGAGTTCCATGAACCACAGAAAGGGGGATATGGGGAAAACCAGCAACAATTGTGTCGATATTTTATATTAGTTGTATTGAATATAGGGCTACTCGTCGGATATAAACTCGATGGATTCGAAAGAATACAAGGATTTATACTGGTTCAGGCCCTTAGGGTGAGGTTGTCGGCGAATCAGGACAGGGGGTCCCACATATCCCGGGGTCACGTGGGTCTCCGGCCACGTCAACCTCTCCGGGGTCCATATTCTGCGCAACTGGCGGCCGGCTACGACCGGCTCTCCCGCTAAGTGCCCGGGGCCCGAGCGCTGCCCGGGCCCGGGTGCGCCACCCCGTGCCCGGGTGGGTGCGTCCACCCCGTGCCCGGGTGCGCCTCACCCGGGTGCGTCTTCCTCGGGCCCGTGTTCCGGGGACGTTTCCCAGTCCCAGGACCCACACGCATGGTCCCGGGGCACGTTCCCTGGGAGCGGATCAGCTCCCCAACTGTCCGCATTAATGGTGACGCGACGGTGCGCCTCCCGCCTGTCTCCTGGTCGAACATGCGTGCGCCGTCATGATGACCCCCTATCGGCCTGCTCCCAACGCAGTCAGAGGGCTTCGATCCTCCACACTCTGGTGGTGGAGGCATGCGTTGTCACATCCCCGTACTCCAGCCGCCCGCAGCCGAGCGGCAAGACACCCGACAGCCTCCGCCACATCTCGAGGATCCAGCCGCCCACAGCCGAAGGGTAAGACGACCAGACCAGCCGCCCTCGGCAGCGGCTCCAGACGGCGACTAGACGCTCCCCCGGCATGGGCTCAGCAGGCGGGCGTGGGCGACTGGACGTCCCTCCAGCGCAGTGCGGCAGACGGCGGCATGCGTGCGACGAGACCAATCGTAGTTAGCTTCCTCATGTATCTGGGCACTGTGGACTCCCCTTACACAATAAAGGAGGATCCATGCCACGTTCTGAGAGGACGGAACCTGGAGTGCTTGCCCTCTGGTTCTCGCCGGTCTCCCTGGCTCTTGATCTCTGACTCTAGCTCACTGTCTCACTACTGTTCATCTTCCTCAGCTCGCCCGGTCTCTCTTCTTCCCCGGCTAGCTCCTCAGTGCTCTGAGTTCATCTTGTAACAGCATAACACATTCATCTCCAGATAGCCAAACACACAGGAGTAGGGTATTACGCCTCCGCGCGGCCCGAACCTATATACTTCCTCCCGTCTTCCTTGTGTGCCATCCATCGATCCATCAATCCACCAGACGCCGCAGTCGCCTGAGAACAAATCCCCTGGCCGAACCTCAAAGGGGGGTCTCCAGACTTCCCGCCGTCGGGGTTTCATCCTTCGACAAAGGTAATATCCTACTTCCAGTTGCGGTGTGTTGCTTTCGCTGATTGTATATCTCTGCCCACAAGTGCTCCTTGCCTCTTCTTATATACCGAGAAGGCAAGATTACAAGGTAGGAATCCCAATCGGATAAGACCAAGAGATTTCCTTATCAGAACATAGAGTAACCGGCTAGGCCTATATCCCTTTCCTTGTTGTATAAGATTACATGAAGCCGAGTCCTACTGTATCCCTAATTATATTAGGCCGACCCACCCTCTGTCGAGTGGCCGTATTTGCCTTCCTTGAGGTACCCGGGCCCATGGCCTCTACAAATTGAGAGGTGATAGGGGTAAGAGAGAGTTAGGATCAGATGCAACCAGGGGAGAAAGAACAAATCTAACCTTAAATGCTTTAGATGTGGCCAGGAAGGTCATCACCAAACTGGACATATATGTGCACAATGCCCCATGGATGCTGGTAAAAGAGATGTTCAACTTTGTGGTTTTGGTATCCCTGGATTAGACTTTTATGGCTTACAAATTGATTACCCTAATAATGAGAAAACCAAGAAATCTGTGGGAGGTATTCTTTCTATTGATAAGGGAGGCGTCACTGCTAGTAGAGTTGGAGCTGAATTAAGTGACTTCTTCCCTGACTTGATCTGGTTTGGAAAGCTAAACAATTAAACGAGAAGGAGTTTTTTTATCACTTTTCCATCAGAGGAGGATATGAAACATCTCATTAGATTTTCTAGTTTTGATTTCAAATGCAAAACTATCAAAGCAAGTGTGGTAGCTTACAATATGATAGAGGATGCTATTGATGAGTTGACTTTAGTATGGGTTAAACTCACTAGGGTGCCTGACATAGCCAAATCTTAATCTTCTATGAAGGCTATTGCCCAACTCATGGGTTTGTTTGAAGAGATAGATGAGAAAAGTCTAAAAGGAGAGGGTCCAATTAGAGTTAAGTTGGCTTGTACTGATCCCTATGCTTGCATTTTAGTATCCATATCTATATTAACAAGGTGGGATATGACATCAAGTGGGAACCTGAGGGGTATGTTCTTAAGGATAAACCTGCACCACCACCTCCCCCCCCCCCCCCCCCCCCCCCAACCCAAAGATGATGAAAAAAATAATGATGACTTTGATGGAGATTATAAGAATGATGACAATTATGATGATTTGGAGGATAATCAGGATTTTAAAGACTTGTCTGACAATATCTTAAGTAACAAAGGTTCCCAATCAACTCCACCACAAACTAGACAAAAAAACATGTCCAGATAATACTCCTGTTGATACTTTGAGAGATTTGAAACATGGGTCAGATGGAGGGTAAGTGATATAGATGAAAAGCTAGGATAACATTGGTATTTTCCTTGAGTCAGAGGTGTCAAAAGCTATTGCACTATGGTTTGAGGACCAAACTACAACTCTGGAGTCACAGATTTCACAGGAAGAGGAGCTGCCACTGAGTGCCTACTTGGCACATTCTAAGCTAGAAGACCTAAAGGATAAGATTTGGGGAGACTAGGTGAGGCTGAGAAATGTGACATTCCAACTGACTAAGACATTGAAAGAATGATAGAGGAAGAGGAAATAGAAGAAAATTCCAATTTTAAGCTAGTGTCTCACAACAAGGGAAAAAATGATAGGAAAAGAGATAGAAGTCTAGTAATAACAAGAAGAAAGGGTGACAAGCAGAAAAATCAAGACATACTAATCCCAAAAAGTGTTGAACACCTTAACCAAAACAAGAAGCTGTAGATTCCAAGTAACTATATTCCCAATTCCAATTCCTTTTATGTCTTTCAATTTTTAGATAATGATACTTTAGCAACTATTGCCTCTTCTTCAAGCATTTCTTTAGGAGTAAATAAAGAGGAGATTGATATAATCATTAACTCCATTAAAGCAAAGGAATTAGCCCAAGCAAAAATTGCTGAAATTACTTATAAGAAGAGTTGTGAAGCCCAAAAGAGCTCTGACAATGAGAATGATCTGATTAATAATAATCTAGAATCCCTAAATCATAACCCACCAATGCCTAAAAAGAAGGAGGGCCAACACAAAGCTAAAAAGAGACAAAATTCTTTTCTGGAATGTGAGAAATTTGGATAGTGTTGCTAGAAAAGGCCAAGTGAAAGAGCTGCTAAAAAAACAGAGTTGATGTAGTGTACCTCCAGGAAACCAAGAAAGAGTTTTTTTTATAAAGAGATTCAAACTCTTCAGGGTAGTTTATCCTTTAATTGGTGCTGGAAACATTCTTCTAGAGCATACGGTGGTCTTTTAATTGGAATTAAAAATGACACCTTAAGGAGAAAAAGATTCATGTGGGAGCCCACTTCCTAAATATGGTAGTGGAGAATATTTAGGATGGCTTTACTTAGGAAGTGTATAATGTTTATGGTCCTGTTTTAGATAATCTTAAACCTGGTTTTCTAGCTGAATTGTTTTCTATATTTCTAACAGTGATAAACCTTTGGTGATTGGAGGAGACTTTAATATGTATCATTTTGAAAATGAGAAATCCAATAATAACATAGACTAGAGATCTATGGAGAGCTTTAATAGATTCATCAGAGTTGAGAGAAATCTACAGAAGTGGTGGGAGATTTACTTGGACTAACAAACAAGACAAACCTGTTCAGGTCGTTCTAGATAGAGTTTTAGCTAATCAAACCTGGGAGGAACATTTCCCTGTTTGCACCCTAAATACCCTGTTTAGGGTGGGATCTCACTATAAGCCTCTCCTCTTAGATTTGGGAGATGTCGAAGTGATTATTTGTCCTTCTTTTAGATTTGAATCTGCTTGGTTCCTGATAAATGATTTCAAAGAGCTGGTTAAGAACAAGTTCCCTACTAGAGATAATAGTTATATTCTGAGCTTCTAGAATAAGAAGTTATCTACACTTAGAAACTTTTTAAGAGGATGGAGTGCCAATAATAAGAATATTCAAAAATAGACCAAACAAGATCTAATTGCCAAATTAGATGACCTTGATTTCCAGACTGATGAGATAGGTCTAAACCCAAATAGTTGGAAAGAGAGATATGGTTTAGAAACCTCTCTAGAGAATATTTATCAAATGGAAGAGTTATTTTGGATGGAGAGATCTGGGGATTAACGAGTTCTTTTACCCCCGGAGGGTGAGCTGGAGCCCTCGTGGGGATTCTGAAAGGAGATAAGAATACATTCTTTTTCCATAACATTGCTAATGGTAGGAAAAGAAAATATGCTATCTTAAACCTAGAGGACAATGGAGAGTTGATTGAAGGTCAAGAAGAATTAATTACACCTATAGTGAAATATTTCAAAAGTCTGTTCAGAGCTGACAAACCCTTCACAATACATCTCTCCTCTGATATTTGGCATGATAATCTCAAACTCTCTAAATGTGAGGGTTATCATTTAATTAGACCTTTCACTATAGAAGAGTTGGATAATGTCATCAAAGGAGCTAAGCTCAACACTGCTCCTGGCCCTGATAGCTTCCCTGCTCAATTTTACAAAGAGTTTTGGGATAATATAAGACATGATCTTTTTTCAATGTTAATTTTGTTACAGAAGGATAAGCTTGACCTCAAGAGACTGAATTTTGGGATAATTTCTCTAATTCCAAAAGTTAGTGAGGCTACTAATATAAGACATTTTAGACCCATTTGTGTTTTGAATGAATATTTCGAATTTATAAGTAAAGTTATCACTAATATTCTCACTGAAATAGCTAGTATGATTATCTCCCCAACCCAAACTGTTTTTATTCTTGAGAGATATTTTGGAAGGGTGTGTTATTCTGTATGAGGTGTTGCATGAACTAAAATAAAAAAAACATGAAAGGGGTTATTCTAAAAATTGACTTTGAAAAGGCCTATGATAGAGTGAGTTGGGATTTTCTTTATGAAGTATTAGAAAAAAGGAACTTTCAACTTTTATGGATAAACTAGATTAAAACTTGCATTAGAGGAGGGAAAGTTTGCATAAATGTTAATGGAATGAAAAATAATTATTTTAGTACATAAAGAGGTCTTAGGCAGGGTGATCACTTTTCTTCTCTTTTATTTAATCTAGTTAGTGATGCATTGGTTGGTATCTTTGATAATGCAAAATAATCTAGTCTATTATCTTTCTTGGTCCCTAACATTTTTGAAGCAGGTTTAACTCATTTACAATATACAGATGATAGTCCTTTTATGCCTTATGATGATAATGAGATTATTATTACTAAGTTTCTTCTTTTTTTCTTTGAAGAGATGTCTGGGATGAAAATCAATTGCCATAAAAGTGAGTTTTTTCTTGTGATTTAGAGTTGGAGGAACAAACAAGAGTTTTCAACATGCTAAATTTCCTCTTAGGCCCATTTCCTATGAAATACCTTAGTCTCCCCATTAACCCTGATAAGTTACATATCTATGACTTAGATTTATCCCACACAAGCTAAAAAAAGAGATTGGGTACTTAGGAAGAAAAAAACTTTTCCTATTGTGGTAGAGCTATTAGACTTGAGTCATTTCTATCTTTAATTCCCACTTATGCCATGGGCTTTTATCTACTGCTAGAAGGACTGTATCAAAAAATGGATAGTATTAGAGCTCAATATTACTGAGAAGAAATTGGAAATAAAAAAGAAATATCATACGGTGAAGTGGGAGAACTTGGCCTGCGACTATCCCCTTAAGTGGGAATTGGAAACAAAAGAAAATATCTCTTATTGTTTAGAAAAAAGAAAGCTCTATGGACCAAACATTACTGGGAAGGAATTGGAAACAAAAGGAAATTTCATATGGTGAAGTGGAGAGCCCTTTCCTTTAGAGGAGTAATTGATAACAAGATAAGAGATATTAGGCATGCCCCTATCTCCTTAAGATTAAACATTTCTTGTGGCTTGCTTATGGAGACAAGATCCAATCTACAATGCAATTGAAAAAAATGAACTAAGAGGGTTCTAAATTTTGTCAATTTTGTGGAAAACAAGAAGATGCCAATCATATTCTTTTCAGATACCCCATTGCAGTATTTGTGTGGTGTATGTGCAGGGATGTTTTGAGGTGGTCCAGCAGACCTATAGACTTCAGTGATTTTTTTGAGATAGTGATTGGAAATGATAATTGTAGGAAATCTAAAATTAGGTTTATAATTTTAGGAGTTATGTGCTAGCAACTTTGGCTTACCAGAAATCATTTGGTGTTCAATAGTAGAGTTATTCTTCCCCCATTGCTCCTAATGCATCGTATTATTGCTTTGCTCATGCAGTGCAACTCTCTGGGGAAGCCATATGAAGCTGACATCTTGGAAGCCATGATATCTACATGCAGGAAGCTGTTGCTGGTCTGAGATAAGAAAGAAGTAGAGTTGGATAACTTAGTTCCTAGTATTTTGTTTTGTTTGTCTCAAACTTTGATACAAGAGTTGCATGTTTGGTTAGATGTCCTGTTGGTTAGGCTTATTCTGGAATAAGTGTGTTGTCTTTTACTTTTCCTGAATTTCTATCGTTAGCTGGCAACCCAGCACAAAACTATAAAATCGTGTGATTTTTTAAAAGCATGGCTTCAAGTCTCTTATTTTTTTAAAAAAGATATTGTTGGTCTAAGTGACTACAAAGCCAATCAACATACCCACATCTATATACGCAATTTAAATTGCATATATGTACATGTCATCCTCAACACGCATCACTGTGTACTAGGCCATATATAGGCATTCAAGTTGCAGATGCCATTTGTTTCTGGACTGAAGAATGTGCATGGAAAGATTCCGTTTTTTGTCCTTTGCATATTTTGTTTGCATCTCCATACATGAACGTAATTTGTCGCTCAAACACTATCGGAAGTTGAAATGACAATCACCCAATTAACTACATGCCTACTAGTTTCATCTCCTTTTTTGCTCTTACCCACCTTTGTCATCCACTCAAAAAATATTTATGTATTCAAGCATAAACCTTTTCATCGTGCTACTCGTTGCGTCCTGTTCTTTTCGGTGGAACAGCGATACCTTTTCTAGACTATAACACATCTTTACTGGACAAGCTAAGTATAGTTGTCATAATCTTGTCTTCTGTTTGTTTTGTTGCCTCTTTGTTATTTTTTTCTTTCATTTGAGAATCATGGATAACTGAAGTTCTATAGCTATTTTTGGATTATATATAGTGCATAAAGGAGCAAGTAAAAAGACACAACCTAGCTAGCTAGAAACTTTTACACGTGTATGCGTCGACTCATGCCCCAAAGTTAATCCCTGAAATGTGAATTACAGCCACTTTTCTAAGGATCAATGACGCATTAGATGTTCTGTCCCATGGAAAGTAAAGATAGTGACCTGTTGATCGTCGCCTTGTCTTCCAGTGTATCTAGGCTCTTGTATAAAATACATGCCGTTCCGATATGCAAAATCGTTATATATGCTTATATGCAACAAATTTCACAATATTTACCTGTCATCCAGTATGGACTTAGGTTTGTGGTTGTTGCACTGTCAAGTGCTTATGCAGTTGTGCAATAGCTGGGTAGAAAATGGCTGCGACAAACCTTAATAAAATGAACAAATTCTTTAATTAAGTTTGGTAGTACTCATTTATTGTCCCTTAAACCCTTCGACTTAGCTATACTATATAGTTTTAAAAAGAGTAAATTATATTTTACATCCTGTAGAGTGTATCTTGTTTCACCTGTATAAGATTTAGTATATATTTTCACTTTGTATTAAGGTGTATCAAAATAAGTTTCACTTTACACCAGGATATATCATCAAATCTAAAAAAATTTCATCAAATTCTATAAAATCTAAATGAAACTTTGTGAATTATGGTCTAAATTTAGAAAGTTTCATAAGTTTTACTCATATTTCATAAGATTTTTCTTTAATTATATGACGTAATCTAGTGCAAAGCAAAATTTATCTTGATATACCATGATGCAAAGTGAAACAAGATATAGTATATATGGTATAAAGTGTTATTTACATTTTAAAAAAAAATTGTTTGCATCAGTGTAGTACTTCCAGCCTGCTCGATTGTTTTTATTTTGCAATTTTTGAAGTACTTTTTAAGACCTTAAGTGCAAGCTCCGATCTTTCTCTCTCTCTTTTCTTTATCGAACCTTAGAAAAATTTGACTGCTGATTTACCCATTCTTAAAGGGTACTTTCAAAACCACATTGAGAGCATATTGATTTGGTAGCAAAATACTTTTATCCATTCATGTTACTAAATATTTTTCTCGAACGGTAGTATTCTGTCAAAAACGACGAGTTCAAACACTGCTACGTAGGATGGACTGTCAAAAACAGTAATATCTCTACGTAAATAATTCTCTGTCGATCGGGAAGCAACCATATTTATAAACCTGCTTACTGACGATTATAATTCGATGGTAAAATAAATTAGAAAAATCAAATTTTATATATAACTTAAAAAATCGAAAACGATACTATTTTAAAAAGCAATACTCGATATTTCCATCACTGTTTTAATGCCAAGTTGAGCCAGTATCAGTGACCAGTACGGCCGGGCATCCTCACCGCTGTAGCGGGCTTTCCCTCGAAAAGACATGTCCATTCGCGCGGGCCCGTGCCGCTTTCCAACGGGCGGGACACCTGGGCGAACCAGGTGAAACCACGCCAGTAAACACAGCAAAAATCATAGAAACGCCGGATCGCGTGCTCTCCGCTTTATGACGACACGGCACGCGCGGCCGTCCGATGCGACGCGCCGAGCCCGATCCGCGCGCTCGGGGGCCAAGAAAAGGAAGAGAGATGCTATGCGTTCTCCCCTCGCACGCTAGAAAAAGCGGCCCCGTTTTGTGTGGCCGCGCGTGCCCGCCGGCGACGCGGCTCGGCCTCCGCACGGCGGCCGGAGAACTGCACGCACGGGCGCCACGGCCTCTGGCCAGCCACTAGCTGCCGCTTATTCGCGCCAGAAAAGGAAATGGTTCTCACCTAAGCGAAGATGCCGCCGTTATTGTTTAAAGATGGATAGGACAACACACTGAGCGAGTACTCTTGTTTATATATCTGAGGCGTTTGATTCGACGAATCGACGTGGTTTGGTTTTTTCTCACTAGTCGGATTTGGAAAATCATCTGTTGTTTTTTTCCTGTTGTAGTGTGACGGTATGGTCACTGCTTTTTTTCATGTGAAAAATGTTGCTCGAAAAAGGAAATGAAAGAGCCTGTTGAACTTTCGCATTTCCTTTTCGTGGATTCCCGTCGATTGGGTTATCGCCAAAGCATGAGGACAGAAATTTACATAAGAGAATTAATGAAAGAGGGGAGACACGAGGAAAAGAACGTGGCATTTGTACGATCAAGTTTGTTTTAATCTAAAGCTTCCAGCGTTGGCAATAATCCCCAAGAACGTTAAAATAGAAACGATTTTTCTTCTTCCTTTTAATTCAACATTTAAATGATGAGCACTCTTTTTTCCTAAAAAGAATTAATTTCTAGCTAGAAATCTAATTTATAGCGAGAAATTGTTTTTAGAAGAAAGTACCCCCACAATTACAACCAACATGTAGTATAAATCATATTGGTTCGCCGACGAAAAATACTCTCAGGAACTCACCATCACAACCGATACCCAAAAAAAGTTTTCCCCAAAGACGAGAGACACTCCAATACGCCACCAACCGCGCTGTCCAGTCGCAGCGCAACAACATCCAAAATGCATGGGCTCCGCCGCGACAGCGCTCGTCTCGTCTCCCCTGGCAACGAGCGTCACCGGCCACCGGAAGAGGCGATAGATCTTCCATTTTGTCGCGCCGCAACCGCCGAATCGGGCGCGGTCCAGTCACGGCGCTGGTGACGCGACGGCACACGGGGATGGGCGTTCCGTGTAGTAAGTGTCCGTACGACGCTAGAGGCGTGCAGGCTAAGGCGCCCAAATCGGGGCAAACCGGCTCGGCTAAGATATTCTCGCCACGAAATTATTGCGATATGTATCTCTCACACATCACCAACCTGCTGCTACGCGATCACCCTTTTTGTGGCCTTTCTCCCCCGCTCTCTTTGGAGAGGGGTCGTTGGATTGGACCAAGCAGCGACCGGAATTCCAGATGTACTGCAACACACGGGGGAGAGAAGCGATCTGGGCCGTCGGTTACCGATCGGACGGCCAGCGCGTCGTGAAAAGGTCTCGTCGTTGGGGGAACAAAGCGACCGCTGCTACTGGCTAGCCGTGCTTTGCTTTGCCAACCCAACCTGCACGATGGAACGATCTATTGGACGAGATTTGGGGGCGTGGCCCAGGGGTCTAACGTAATCAAATCTAGCGCGATCTATTCTAAAGCTCGAGTGGTCCGTGGTCCAGTTTGCAAAATTCGAGGGAAGTGCACGCGCCGGCCGGGACCCGAGGTAGTACTAGCTAGCACGACCGGCCAATGCCGAGCAGAACCTTTTCTCCTCCTGAGACCGACACCCTGACAGGGGCCTCTTGAGAGCACTGGGGTTGCACGAATGTTTCGGGCTTAAACATTGGCAGAAGAATCATTAATCAACCATGTACGTTTGATTGATATCTAACTTAGTCCCCTTGTATAAGAGATTTGAGATTTTAATTTATTGTCTAGTATAAGAGATTTTATAGTGATAGCTGTTCTATCAATCACTTTTTATTCAAATTGCTTTTTATCTTATTCTTTATCTATCATTTTACTCTAACCATCACTTATTTAATAAAGGGTATACCAATCTTTTTTTTTCTTAACTTTAGTCTTTCTAAAAGAAAAACGATCATATATAGAAGAGGACGGAGGGAGTAGATAAATCACACGCATATGAGCTAAGGTTGAGCTGTCACAAAGTGTCGTTAACAATTGGGCTTGTTATTGTAAGAAAAAGAGGATTTTACTGCTTAATTTTACACAGGCTAATTGAATTTGATTAGATATACAACTTTTAGTTTCCAATTTTGTATATTAAAAGTGGAATTAAATTTAATATACTGCTTTTATCTTCCCTCTCTATAGATATCTTGTATATAACTATTGCCATCAATCTACACCTTTATAATTTGCTCTAACCATGATTTAATGGTATAGATTTTATTCATTTTTTCGATTGACGTGCTAATTTTTAGACCTTAAAATTGAGCGTGGCTTCTTTTTAAGCTATCTTTATAATGTAATAATAGGTAAATTAGAGGACTAAAATTTATGTTAGGTTGGATATTTTATTAAGCAACAAACAAAATATGTTTAAACCATAACCACCCTATAATTTTTTGGTAATCTTAGACAACTTTCATTGTTAAAAGTTCCAACCCGAACTTGGTAAGGCTTCAAAACAGGAAAGTTAATTTATAGCGCAAATCCATATGCACCTACATCCCCTATCATCGTACTTGCTTTGACATTCGCATGTATCGCACGCATTTTATAAGACACAATATTGTATTAATCTTTTTATTATAACACAAATCTCAATAAAATATCCAGTGGGTCAATATACATGTACACATACACTTGCGTTGCAAAAATCCTATTTCCAGACCAGATTAGTTTTGGTTTGTTATTCTACACTCCTATCCAAATATTGCCAACCAAAAATTTGGTATTACTAATAAGTTTATCTCTTGTAGACATAATTTGACTTCAATCGGGATCAATATACTTATAAGTATATCCACCAAAATTTTGATAGTACCAAAGTTTAGAGTTCAAATTAAAACATTCAATTATTTATTTACCTTACCAAAATTTACTATTATTAAAATTATCAAAGTTTGATACGATTGATTTGAGTAACAAACCAAACAACGCTTGTGCCCGTCTGGATGTGCTTATAAGACACATGTAAAATAAAAAATATTATTAGCAAGTGATTAATTAAGTATTAATTATTAGAAATTTTTATCAAAAACACACCATTTAACAGTTCAGTAAGTATATTTATAGAAAACAAGGAATAAGCCCTAAGCTAGAAGCACATCTGACGGGATCCTTTGCGTTTTTCGTTCGTTCCCACAAAGATCTGTCAAACGTCAATTCCCAACCGGGCTGTTACTTAACTTTCTTCATTCATGATGAGTACATCAAGAGATTCCAATGGAAATTGTGAAGAAGAGCTGCGTGATCCTTAGGCTGGAAAATAGGGAAACATCTATGGTTTGTAAATTGTAATGCGACATCTTTTGACGATCTTGGTCGCTAAGTGGGACACATTTATGTCATGATGATGTACTCCCAACTCCCAAGTCACGATCAAGATCAATTAAAATAGTTTTCTCCTCAAAGACCAACCAAATCAAGTTGGACGTTTATGACAATGAATCGGTTGGCACATCCGTACTTCCTGAAGCACGAAAGGTGCAAGACAGAGGGTTTGATTCACTTGCACCTATTTACATATTCGTCGTTTCTAAATACTAATCAAATGTCCATATATTCCTACAGAACAATAGAATAGACTATACAATTAATTAAATTTTACACTACGGAGAGGAGACGTCGATCAAGTTGACGCGGATGGAAGAATCAATTTGATCCTTTGGGCCACCTGACCGCTCAATATTTTTCTCTAGATGCATGGGTAGAGAGCGAACGGACGGACGAAACTGTCCTTTTAGACTTTTATACGGTGAAAAGTTGTTTTTAGTATTCTCAACTCTTTCCTAAAAAAAAGTAGTTTATAGACTTTTATGCATCTTTTGTATCTTTTCTTCCTAGTTTATCCTTGCCAACTAAATGTTTCCCCACTTGTAGATGAATGATTTATTTTTTCTAATATATCTATAAATGAAGGACAATAAAGTTATTATTTTCTATCTTCGTTCTAAAATAAGTTTATTTTTAAGTCTATCTTATACGTACTAATACAAAGCTAAAAAAATAGCATGTCTACACTTTATTAAACTCTAGTATACTTGTCTTCTACTTTAACAAACTTCAATACGGTTGTCCTCCACTTTAGGAAACTTAAATATATTTATTTTCTACTTTAACAAACCTCAGTGTATTACAATTGTTCTAAAGATGAAGTATTTGTGGGACAAATAAAATAGATAAAAGATAAAATTATTTTGGGACGGAGGGAGTAAGTTTTTTAAAATTTTTTGCACAATTGTGGAACCGCTTATATTTGGGATCAGAGGAAATAAAAGGAAATGGAACGTACGTGGAGCTTTCCGAAGGAATTAGATTTGCTTTCACGCATACAAAGTACAACATTACACTAACATGCAATTAAATAATTGGATATTTCAACTGACATCTTTGAATTCCCTTACGTGTACTTTTTTATTTTGCGAAAATTGAACTAGTTTCGATGAAAATTCAACGAAGTTCTTGTGTTCCGAAAGAAGCATAATGTTCTAATTTCATCTCCCATATTTCAGGTATCAACTTGAACATTACATTCTTTAAGCTTGTAGTTTAACATTTTCATCTAGTAAATTTTGCAGAACTATATCATTAGAACTATGACTTTAGTGCAACTTTAATAACTAGATATTTAAGAGACATGCACTCACATATGGGTGGATAGGGAATGCACTCACAAGTCCCAACTCCATATCCACCAGGTCCAGGTCCAGGTCCAGCCCCTACAGTTTAGCTGTACTTAAATACGTAGAAACTAATCATGATGTACAGTAATTCACAGTCCCGTTCAGGCATACAGATAGGTTCGGTGATATCACTAATTACGGGGTGTTTGAATTCACTTAAGTCCTGATTTATAAGCCGTACGTAAAACAAAGAATATTATTAGTATGTGATTAATTAAGTATTAATTATTAAAAACTTAAAAAATAGATCTATTTGATTTTTTAAGATACTTTCGTATAGAAAATTTTTATAAAAAACACACCGTTTAGCATTTAAAAGATGTGCTCACAAGAAATAAGAAAATAAGCGCTTATAAGCTCCTTCCAACGGGTTGTTATGTTCTTGAGGCAGAAAGATCACACTATTTTATTTTCTAAATAAAACCTAAAGGGACAAAGGAGAATGCATCAATACGTCATGGCGGTAGTCTTTGGCTTCTGACTCTACCGTAAACAGCTGAAAGCAAATTTGATTGCGTGTATATATCCACTGAATCCAACTTTAGGAGGCATCTTTAGCCGTATGCGTACACAAGCATAATGCACGTACCTGACGAAATAATTCTTATTATTTGGACTCAATTGGATCGGAAAAAGCTAGTTAATAATGTACAATTTTTCTCCTTTGGCAGCTTGTTCGTGCAAATGGACCGACTTTTACTGGTACAATTGAGAGATGATCGAAGCAGAGGGCATACCTTCTCCATAACATGAGCTTTTGTAGGAATGGACCAATTTAACAACCCTAACATGTATATCTTTTTGTGCCCAATGGGGCCTCGAGCTTAGCTAGCTCGCTAACTTGCTATTTGTTAGCTCATTGTTTTTGTTTGGGCCCAGCATGGAGCTAGCCTGGATCATGTAAAAAAATGCGAGCAGCTCACTGGTTTGGACGTTGACATTTCTCACATCATTCTGGTAGCTAGTTTCCTATAGACTCAAGACTAAGAGAGAGTTCGAATTTGAGGGTTGAGATAAAAAAAAACTCTAGTTTTTTGTGAGCACGTTTTTCGAATTACTAATCGGTGTATTTATTTAAAAAAAAATTATATAGAAGTTGCTTTAAAAATTATGTTAATCTATGTTTTAAGTTTGTAATAACTAATACTCAATTAATTATATGTTAATGACTTATCTATTTTTGCATGATCTTATTCTTCTGACTCTTTTCTCACTTTCAAACTAACTCTAACAGACAAGAAGTCCAAGCAGATTTGAATTTTACTCGAGAGTATATTCTTTACCACGAAGCGATTCACATGGAGATCGATATTGGATAATTGAGAGAGGGGTAGCTTAACTTTTGCTCTCCATGCCAAACAGGCACAGGTTGTTCCATGTGTTCTTCACTTGTCTCTCTCTCTCTCTTCTTTTCGGTGCCAGCTTTGAGAAGAACAATTAAGTGGAGCTGCTGGCCCGGCCGGCCGTCGTCCCCAGCTAGCTACGATCACCATTGCTCATCATGCATATTATGGTACTAAGAATAGATCGACCGACAGGCACAGTGCAATCGATCACGGTCATGATCCTCAGTGAATTGACACTCACTGACTGACTGCCATGGTGCATATCCACCACACGTGGCCGTGGATGTCTCGTACAAGCACGAATCTCCACGGGCCCCAGCTAGGTTACAGCGAAAGCCCGACCCAGCAAAGTACCTGGCCGACCCGACAGAGAGGCCCAGCCACCCAGGGTCTACCAGCTTATACTACCACTGATCTCAGTAAGCACTAATAGCTAATCTTGCAGGGCCAAATGATCTCAGCATGCATGCATGCAGCACTGTGACTCTGTGAGCTCCACCTCCACACACATGGCACATGCTCCAGGATTGAGATCGATCGGCTGCAGTGCAGAGATCTCGCTGCAGTAGAGCACAAACTATCAGTAACACAGTGGGTGCAACTACGAGGCCCCCCCACCACGACGGCATGCAGCAGCTGACATTTCGCATGCATGCAGATGCAGGGGGGAGGAGCTGGAGATTGAGCTGGATAATGGGTTTGACCCCACGATCGAGAAGACGCCGTTCAGGTTCACCACTCTATTGTGGCTTGGAAAGGTGGCCGGCTCGCGATCGGGGGAAGATTGCCCCGGCGGAAAAGCACCGTGCAACAAGGAGATCCCCCGGGATACACATGCTGTCTCTCCGGTCCTCCCCAGTTGCATGCATCGATCCATCGCCGGTCGAATCGACCGATCAGTCAAGGGCCCCGTCTTTTCCCTCCCCTTTTGCTGTGCACAATCTTTCTTCTTTTCGCGCGCGCGCGAGAGAGAGAGAGGCTGCTTCTGCCGCTGCCATCTCGGTTGAGTTGGGTTGGTTGGTTAGTTTTGACAAGCTGTGGTGAGGCGAAACCAAGTGACCAACTCACTCACTTTGGCGCCTCCACACGACGCGGCGCGAGGCGAGGCGGGGTCGACGACGCCTTTCCCCTGGGCCGGGGGGAGCGTAATAATGCGGCGCTTTTGCGCGGTGACGCGCGCACTAGCTCGAGCAAAGGCCCCTCCTCCTCCGGCAAGTTGCGAGTTTGTTGCACGCGGCACGTCCCCCTCGCCGTGTCAGGCACTTGGCGTCACCACGAGAGGCCTCTCGTCTCGCTCGCGGGTGCGGTGTGGTGCGGCGTCATTTGCAATTAGCGCGCGCGAGCTGTGTATGCTTAGTCCCTAAGCAAGCAAAGGCGCCTCTGGCGCCGCCCCGGCCGGCTAACGTCAGGCGGCTGATGCGTACGCGCGCACCGGCTGTGGCTGTGGCTGTGGATTTGTGGTGTGGGAGGGATCGGGCTGAGGAGGCCGTGCAGCTCATGCGCATCGGTGCGCTGCTAGCTGAGGGAATGTGCGATCTCGGGTGGGTTGGACGACGATGGCTACCTGGGTGGCATGCATGGGCACGACTCACGTGTACTTTTGTATGGGTGGTGAACGCCAAATGACGCACATCGGCTCGAGTGGATATCTATGGGTCAGTAGAAAGAGCTTAGATTGTCATATCCACAGGTATACCGCATATATAGAACAAGCTGGTTGAAGCTAGATTTTAAAAGTAATTAAATTTTATATACAACTCTAGCTTATCTTTACATAAATACAATTATATTTTGTATATCACTATTGATTCTTTTGTTTCAATGCATACGGCTTGTACTTTTGTATAGAATTAAATCAAATTCCATAAATATTATTGATTTTGTATACATAAAGGCTTATGTTTGCTTAAATACAATTTGTATTCTCTATACAACCATATCAATCACAACAGGTGGGAAAATATCAACATCAAAAAAATAGAAAGATCAGTTATTGGTTTGTAGTTCGGTCACAGGTTTCAAAAGACCGGTTTATTTTCCATGCATCTCTTCCTCGGGTACCTGAACAGATTGATTTTGACCCAAACCCTTAGTCTACCACGTAGCCCACTACCACCAGGAGAGCACATAACCAGTAAACACATTGAAGTAGACAAGTCCACGCTCCTAACCCTGGCCGCCTTCCCCCACTACCCCTTTTGGCCAATGGCCACCCCAACCCTAGGTAGCCACCGTTCCTCTGCTTTTGAGTCTTGACCACTTGCTGTTACGCTGCATAACGGCGCACCTCCGCCTGACCGCCTGCTATAGCGCTGTGCTACCGCTTTGCTTCTGTGTCGCCACCACCAACCACAGCCAGGCAACCGGACCACCGCCAACCAATGCCTAGAGGTAGAGTTGCAGAGGAACAAGGGGTTGAGGCGCCACGCTCCGTGTAACCGCTTGCTGCCTCGCCACCCCACAAACACACCCAGGTGGGTGGACCACCGGTTCCCAAAGACGGAGTACAAGGGGTCGAGGTGCCACCCCTCCACGTGCTGTCATGCTACACTACCTCCTTCTGTCGTGATGCCACCACCAACTAGAGCTCAGCTTGGTTGGTCAGACCGAAAACCGAGACTGAACCCTCGGTTAGCCCAACAGCCGGTTTATACATTTCTGATGCCAAGTTCGGTTTTCTAATTTTGAGACCGAAATTTTTAAAGACTAGAAAGACCGGACCGGATTGTCATGTGTGACCGAACGTCCACCCCTATAGATGAATCTTTATTTTATAATTTAGACTGATCTAGTCATGCACTCTCTCCGTTTTAAAATATAAGGCGTATTAAATTTCTATATAGTCTACAACATTATATTTTGATTATTAGTTTCTTTTATAATATGTCATCAACAAATACAAAATTAACATCATATAAAAATATTATCAAATACGAACCTAGTGATACTACATGCATAACATTAAACACATATAAATTTAATTATTAGTTAAAATTTTTAAATATTGACTTTGTGAAAAACATGAATGCCCTATATTATATATTTTTGTTTTACTCTAATTAGCATGATAAGTTTTTAGGCCTTCATGGTAAACGTGGTGGTTCGTTTTTTACCACTCTTGACAATATAAAAGAATTGTCTCGATCATAGACCCACCACGATTACACATTTATCAGTTACCGAAATCGGCGAAATATGCATGCGGGAATAACTACTGAGCTCACGGCAGATTTCGCGACGTCCGTACGCGAGAACCGACCATTGGTAAGGTGCAAAGCGCTGCTGAGGGATGGGAGGAAATCTACAATGCCAGGCCGGTTGGCGAAACTCCAGAAGGTACTTGTCTCGACGGGCCAATAGTTTGCAGTCCAAAGAAGACGGCCCGCTTAGGTCACTAGGACATCACGCAAGCATCGGACGGCCTATAGCCCACACATGGCCCATGCAGCGCGTGCAGACGTACCATGTATTAACCTCTTCTGTGTACCTGACTGGTGGGCCCGTCACCCGAATATAGAAACTCATCGCATCATGCCGCTTAACGGCTTAGGGGCAGTTTAAAGACGAGGAAGAAAAGAAGAAAGAGAAAGAAGATTATATAAAATGAGATTAATTATTAGTGTATAATTAATTGAGTATTAATTATTTTAAATTTAAAAAATAGATTAATATGATTTTTTAAGCAACTTTTATATAAATTTTTTTTATAAAAAACATACTGTTTAGCTCACGAAAAACAAGAGATGTTTTTTTCCTAACACACCTACGTTCGAACACAACATTAAACCTCATCCAACGGCCGCCAACTCAGAATTGGATTTCCGAGGAACGTCAGAGCGTGCGCCTCCACGCTGGCTATACTAATCTATTAACTTTTCCAGACCATGTCTAATGGCATAAATTCAGATGCATTCCACTTTAGTTGCAGTGCTTCACTGCTTCTGACCTTGACACTAATCTTGGGGGAATTTTTGGGAGTTGATGGGCTAACCGCTATTAATGGGCCGGACTACAAAGCCTAGTAGGCGCAAAGGCCCGCGTGTAATGAGCACAACCCGCAGAAAGTCAAAGCCAACCGATCTGCCCATCTCCTCGGCGTGGGCCGCTTCTTGGCCCAGCAAGTTGCAGGCCATCCGCGCGTAAGGCCCAGAAAACGGGATCCTTTCTGTCCCTGGCTGCTGGGCCCAACTTGGCCAGCTCGCCTTAAAGCTTCATCAAACGGCCATAACCCGGAACGAGATTGTTCGGAGGCACGTGCATAATGTGACAAAGTTAACCACATCCGTGTGACTGACCGGTGGGCCCATCTCTCAAGAATGGAGACGCACCCAGTAAATTCCCCCTTTGACTTAGCATCCTATCGTTTAAGGTTCATCCAACGTCACTAGAGTCGAAACGGGATACCGACTACCGAGAGGCATGCGTCGGAGCAACCTCTCTGATGACCAACGCCACGGCGGCGACGATGAATCCGCACCACCGTGCTCTGGGATCCGGATGCTCCCTCCGTTGGGAAGGCGCATCCCTGTCATCCTACTTCCGATTTCCATCCCACCGCTTTCATTCTGGATTGCCTATCGATTGGCATGGGGACATACGCCATGGCCGCCGCCACCCTGGTACCTCGATTGCTTGCCGCAATTGTTCTGCGTACTAAGACCAGCCTCCTAGTGGTTGTTGACATCCAAATTTGGTACTGGTTTAGATTTATAGCGAGTTTAAGCCAAATTTGGAAAAGATTAGAGCTTTCATGTGGAGGCCGGTCTGACCATAATTGTGTGGCCAGTCAGATCGGACAATAAAGTGCGGTCTAACAGCAGGTATTCGTGCGGTCTGACCTTCAGCCTCGAGTCCGATTCCAATTTAGGTATTTCTCGTGTTTCCTTACTTGAGGTCAAGATTTTTAGAGTTATAGTTGATCTCTAAGCCTAATAGCACGTGGAGAAGACTCTATAGACACAATACCACCCCTCCAATAAATATAGGGGGCCAAGGCTGATTGAAACATCAACCAATCAATCATCAAGATTAATCTATTATCCTCTACCTCGATATTATACATTTCCCTCCTTCTTGCTACCTGTATCCCACTTCTATTCTCCTTCAACCCCCAAGTACTCGTCGTCTCTCATTTCTACGGTGTTTGAGGACGTCCTAACTGGCTTGCCGATTATAGAACAAACCGGCGCGTGTTTACCCTGACGGGGTCCCTCCTGGATGATCGTTCGGTAGCATTTACCTCCTGCGTTGGCGCGCCTCCAGGTGCCGCTGCAGCTTGCACACAAGGTGCTTATGTGTGTGACGTGACGCGATGTTGCGTCAACAATGATCAATGTGGTTAGTCACAGAAATCTTTTCCCTACTGGAGCGGATGTCACGCCACAAACTGACCTTCCGTGAAGGATGAGTCTGAGCCGTACAATTGACCTACAAACCTGTACCAGTCCTAGTAATATAATGCTGGCACAACAAGCGCTGAAATCATCATGGCACAACTTGTCTTTATTAATAAACATAGTCTTACATCTAGATTGGAACTGCGGACATACCCGAGTTCACAACAATACATTAACAAAAGAGCGGAAACGGAAACTAGCCCACAGCCACAAATGCGACTCGAGAACTAAGCCAAAACCTTAAAACTCCTCGAAGCTAGCCTGCTCCTAGAAGAACTCCTTATCAATTGGGTCCATCTCGTCTTCTAGCACTTGGGGAATAGAGATATATAGAGCAAGGGTGAATATTAGCATACTCAACAAGCCATGGGAACTTAAATGGTTAATGCAAGTTTCAAAGAGTGGCTGGTTTTTTTGTAATCTGTTTTATTTAAATTCCTTTCGAAAAAGTTCAAGTGTGTGCTTCTCAACAATCGGGGCGAGGTGCGGTCTCGCCCGGATCGGAGTGAGTTGTATCAATCTTTGAATCAGCGCAACTCCTAAGAGTTGGCTTCCGGGATCCAGCTCCACTAGCTAATCCAATCAACATTGGGCCCATAGCCCTACTGTCCTCGACAGCGTCACCATGTTTGAAATCGGATTCCCAATCCACAATATCCTTTCACAAGCAGTAGTCAAACTACGCTAAGGAATCACCTCACATTCGTCCATGACCGCGAGCACGGCTGTTCAAACAGTTTAAACCTCTGCAGAGGGGGTACACTTTACCTACACGACGTGACTTACCCTATCACCCAGCTCGCGAACGAACAGATATGACTAGTGATTAGGGGTTTTCGTGACAAACGAACACAACTAGAATCACGTCAATCGAACTTCTGGATCTTGAAATATTAACGAAACAATATTACTGAATAGAAGGTTGACGAAAATTAATTAAACCCTAATTAATTGATTAAACGAGATCCGAAAATAATTAACCAACCAAACTTTCCAAAACACTAGAAAAACACCCTAGCTAGATTTTAAATCAAAGAAACCAACCCAAATCTTAGAGAAAAACAAATCAATCTAAAATCCATTGCTAGGCATGCATAAAGATGAACGAGAAAGAGGAATTAATTACCGCACCAATCTTTCATAAACTTTACCTTTATTATGAAGATTGTGCTTACAAGATGTTTATCCAAAACATCCAAAATATTTCTCCACGATAAATTCGCTCTCTAGAAATACTAAAAAAAATCTCCCCAAAAATTAACAGGGAGACACTATTTATAGAACCAAAACCCCTTCGTGGGCCATGTGGACAATTGCCTTGCCAGGACCGCGCTAGGCCCGCGCACCTCCACGTGTGCTACAGTGTCCCGTGGTACTGTAGCACCATGTCACGTACTCCTTTTCTTTTTCGATTTTTCCAGCGTTTATACACTGCCTTACGAAGCTTGTTCTGAATATCTTCCCACACAGTTTTCATCCACAGTGTATCACCTTGTGTCCCACCTTGTCATCCGACATCCTTGACCGTATTCATCCACCGTATATCACCTTGTGTCTCACCTTGTCACCCGTCATACTTAACCGTTCTGGACCTAAACTCCTCCCTGAATTTATTCCCGATCCGCCGTTGACCAAGGTTGACTCCAAGTACTTACACACAAATAGACCAAACACACCATTTTCGAGCACAGATATTCACAACCTAACCCACGTCAGTCGTACACACGCTTATCACACTTTCCAATGCCAAGTTCATAAATTATAAGATAAGCCAATTTTTTAGCACATGATTTTATAATCTCCCCCTTGATGAAAACATTGACAACAACATATATAAACACTGAACATTGGCATTTACCGTCGCAAAAGTCCTTTTTAAAGAAAAACGAAAAACAAAATAAAAAGATCGTGAAAAGATCATCAAAAACTGTATATAAAACTCTTCCCCTTTTTGACAATGAGTTCATCAAGAACACAAAAGAGAAAATTTTTCAATTTTGTACCAATTTTTATTGTGAGCACCACAAATCATCAATGTAAACAAGCTCACACATGCCATGCTAAAAGTAATTTGCACTCTCACATCCATACACATGCAATGTAAATCTAGCATAACTAAAAATCAAATGCTATTAATAATTTATTGCAAGACATGAAATTCCTTTCTCAACTATTTCAAAACTTACAAGCATTAAGATGAATGCACTTCATTGGTGCCTTTTTTAAAAAAAAATTGAGAGCTTGACTGATTTCAATCATGATATAAACTGCAAGGAATTATATGCACCATCAGCCTTACTTTTCAACCCGTTCAAGACTATGTCTTTTGACAATTGCAAGCTTACGAACCAGGTTTCGGTCATACACAACTTCTTTCAAGTTCATACCAAAGTGCAATAGTAAGCAATCTCGTTTAATTGTTTTAGTGACATGAACATACCTGAGAATTCGCTTAATTGCTTGAAAATATGAAGCACATGGGGAAGCTTGAAACCGTGCACATAAACATACAGCAACATGAAGATTACCAATCATTTGTTGAGGTGGATGTATTCTTTGAATGTGCAAGGGAGCTATTGTTTCAGAAACTTCACTTTCTTCTATTTGATCTTCTACATGCACAGATGATGTGGAATTTTGAACATGCTCAGTTGTAGGTGAAGTTGTAGTAGGTACCGGATCTGTTGCAATTGATTGTGTGGGAGAAGTTAAAGTTTCAGCTACATCATCATCATCATCTTCTTCATCAACAAAAATATCCTCCCCTGAATATACACACCTGTACCTACAATGCTTGGACTAGTACCTGGGCTAGTCTTATCAAAAGTAACTTCACATGTTTCTATTATTTTGTTAGTCTCCAAAACTAGAACACGATAGATACGAGAATGAGTAGAGTAACTAAGAAATATGCCATCAACTGATCTAGCCTCAAATTTATCTAAGTTTCTAGATTTTAGCACAAAATATTTGCATCCAAACACACGAAAGTGAGAAACACTAGGCCTATGATCAAACCACAGCTCATAAGGAGTTTTACCAAGCTTTGGTCTCAAAAATACACGATTTGAAACATAGCATGCAGTAGATATGGCTTCAGCCCAAAATTTTCTATGAGTAGAAAATTCATCTAGCATAGTCTTAGCCATCTTAACCAAGGTTCTGTTTTTTTTTCAACTACACAATTTTATTGTGGTACTCTAGGTGAAGAGAATTGATGATCAAAACCCTTTTCAGCACAAAATTAATCAAAAGAAGAATTTTTAAATTCAAATCCATTATCACTTCTAATTGCTCTAAGAGCTCCTGATTGATCAACAGATAGTCTAAGAGCAAGACTTCTAAAAAAACTAAAAGGTTCATCTTTAGATGTCATAAAATAAACCCAAGAGTATCTGGAGAAATCATCAACTATTACCAGCACGTACCACTTACCTCCAAAAGATTGAACTCGTGATGGTCCAACGGTATCAAGGTGTAGAAGTTGCCCTGGTGCGTTTGTCATCACCATAGTAAGAGGTGGATATGAACCTGCATGCATCTTACCATGTCTACAAGAAGAGCATACTATATCGCTATCACCCTTAAGCTTAGGCAGACCACATATAAAATCCAAACCACTAACACGTGTTAAATGATCAAAAGCAAAATGGCCAAGTCTACGATGCCAAAAGAATAAGTCTTAAAATCATTGGCAACTAGACACCTATGCTTAACAGAAGATAACACATCAAAATCAGCTTTAAACACTTTCCCAAAACGTGTAATATTAAAGACAAGATCTCCTGAAGCATCTAATACTCTACATCTATCTTTCTTAAAGCACACTTCAAAATCTTCATCATTCATTTGTGAAACGGAAAGCAAGTTATATTTTAAGTTCTCAACAAGAGCCACATCCTTGAACATAAACTTATCGCTCACCTTTACTGTACCTTTAGCCACAACCATAGAAGTAGAAGCATCTCCAAAAGTTACCTTTTCAACATGCGATGCTCCTGTGAGATAGGAACCAATTCTTGTCACCTGACATGTGGCGTGAGCATCCGAAATCCACTAGCCAGATGTTCTCCTTCCTCGCGCGAAGTGCCTACATAGAAGAAAACAGTGTCGAGGTCTCAGTACCAGGGTTAGTAATATAGCATTTAGGAATCCAGTACTGAGACACACGACGCACACCAGTAGACATAACACAAGTATTTTTATGCAAAGGTTTAGATCTATCATTACTCATATTAGTAGAACTAAAGGACCGTGCCTTTCTCAAATTAGACCATGCTTTAGCCTTTTCTCTCATTTGTTGTTTGGCTAGTCTAAAAAAAATTCTACTTTATGTCCATCTCTACCACAATGAGTGCAAGTGTACTTAACTTTGTATTTAGCTTGAGAAATAGAGGCTACCTTTGTATTTGTTGTGCTAGAAGATAACATAATACCAGCAGATTTAAAAATCATCCTTTTAGGTTCATTGACTGTCTCAATTATGCCACTGCCAAGAGATTTAACAACTTCTGGAGCATGGGTCTTAGAATAATCATAAGGATCAAAACCCAAACCAGTTTTAAATTTTTCAGAACTAGTCTTTTGATTTAAAATTTGATTCAAACTTTTAGTTCCTATCTTTCCTTGCAAATAATCAATACGTTTCAAAAGAGTGGCACAATTCTTACAAGATACATGCTGAAATCTATTATTTTTACCACAATTAGAGCATGAAAGAATCTTATGGGTAGCAAGATCTTCTTTTAGTTGTGCAATTTTAACATCAGCATCTTTTATCTTCAAAGCAAGATCTTCTTTTAGTTGTGCAATTTTAACATCAGCATCTTCTAACTTCAACTTAAGAACATTGCACTCATCACAAGAGACAGGTTCATCAATTTAACAGACATGTTATTCATTTTTCTCCTTTTCTAGCCTAATTTCCTTTAGTGTAGAAGCATGCATATCCCTTAGAGAAGTAAATTCAGCATAAACTAAATCACATGATTTGCAAGAATCATCTATAGAAGTCAAAGTTTTAAGTCTTGCAATCTCATCATTTAATTTTTCAACCAAAGCATCTTGTTTCTTAATCTTTTTATCTCTCTTCTCTAATAAAGTACCAAGTTTTTTAATGGCACAAGCTAAATCATCATAAGAAGGTTCTACCTCATTGTCGCTGTTGTTGTCGATGTCACTATTGGTGACGCTTCTGCTACTTGCTATCATACATAGACCAATCAAGCTTTTCTTGCCTTTGAAAGTAGCATCATCATCACTCTCGGTATCCACATCGCTTAAATTTAACTGTTCAAGAGCAGAAAGAACACGGTGCACTACTTTCTTGTTCAAATACCCCTTCTTCTTAGTGCTCTTGAGTGTTCGTTTCTTGTCACTCTCTACCTTGTCTTCCACGTCATCTTCATCCCTAGAAATTCTTGCTAGAAATTTTAGACATTTAAGATGAAGGTGATTCAACGAGCCACATTCAAAACATCTTCGAGGTTCTCCACCATTTGCTCTCTTTGTGGATCGAACATTTTGCAAAGCTTTTGTGAAGCGAGTGGAGAGGAGTGCCAAATCATCTTCAGGAAGTTGTTCTAGCTGTTCATCAGTTAGTGAAGACAAAGAGGACAAAGCATAACTAGATGAAGAGTTATCATCAATAGAGTTGTTAGTTTGTGAAGCTAAAGCTATTGATTTATTAGCCATATTTTTCTAGCAAAAACATCTAGCTCATGAGTTTTCAATTTAGAATAAAGCACATCTAATGTAAGTGTACTCATGGTAGTAGATTCTCTAATTGATGTTACCTTCATCTTCCATATAGACATATCTAAAGCTCTTAGCAATTGATGAGAATTTTCAGTATTGGTGTATATAACATTAACAGAACGCAAGTTGCTAAGAATCTTGTTAAAGCGAGCAAAGAAGTTACCAAGAGATTCACCAGGTTTCATCTCAAATCGAATATATTCCTTTTTATACATATCTTGACGTACCTCTTTTACCATGTTTGATCCTTCGTGATAATCACAAAGTGTTGTCCATATCTCATGAGCTAACTTGAGATGCACCACACGGTCAAAGTCGCTTCTTCCTTGCCCTTGAATAATCAAATTCCTTGCCTTACTGTTAGCCTCCACCTGTGGCATGTTTACTGCTGTCACTGCATCGTTTTCAGGAACTTGATATGGCTTGTAGATCTTCTCCCATATCGCAAAGCCTTGAGCTTGAATGTATGCCTCCATCTTAGCCTTCCAATACTGAAAATCAATACCATCGAAAACACAAGGTTTTGTGGAATACTTATCCATCGATATATTTTCTAATCGCCGGTCAAAATCAATTAGAAAAGATAATAAAATAATTAACCTTGCTCTGACACCACTTGTAGGATCGACTCACACTAAGATAGGCAATCAGAGAGGGGTGAATGATTGCATAAGCCAAAAATAAAATTTAACACTTCCCCTAATCACAAAATCTGAAAAACCGCGTTTTCAGAATCTAGACAGAACGCTGTTTCGTCACTAAATAGATTGTAGTTATAGATCCGTAATTCCGATCGACCAGAAAATTTGTCAGAATAAACTAGAAAAAATTTGCAAACAAACACAACTAGAATCATGTCAATCGAACTTCTGGATCTTGAGATATTAACGAAACAATATTACTGAACAGAAGGTTGACGAAAATTAATTAAACCCTAATTAATTGATTAAACGAGATCCAAAAATAATTAACCAACCAAACTTTCCAAAACACTAAAAAAACACCCTAGCTAGATTTTAGATCAAAGAAACCAACCCAAATCTTAAAGAAAAACAAATCAATCTAAAATCCATTGCTAAGCATGCATAAAGATGAACGAGAAAGAGAAATTAATTACCGCACTAATCTTCCATAAACTTTACCTTTATTATCAAGATTGTGCTTACAAAATGTTTCTCCAAAACATCCAAAAGATTTCTCCACGACAAATTCGCTCTATAGAAACCCTAAAAAAAATCTCCCCGAAAATTAACAGGGAGTCACTATTTATAGAACCAAAACCTCTTCGTGGGCCATCTGAACTATTGCCTTGCCTGGACCGCGCTAGGCCCGGGCACCTCCACGCGTGCTACAGTACCCCATGTGCTAATGTACTACGTAGTACTGTAGCACCATGTCACGTACTCCTTTTCTTTTTCGATTTTTCCAGCATTTATATACTGCCTTGCGAAACTCATTTTGAATATCTTCCCACATAGTTTTCATCCACCGTGTATCACCTTGTGTCCCACCTTGTCACCCGACATTCTTGACCGTTCTAGACCTAAACTCCTCCTTGAGTTTATTCCCGATCCGCCGTTGACCAAGATTGACCTCAAGTACCTACACACAAATAGACCAAACACACCATTTTCGGGCACAGATATTCACAACTTGACCCACGTCAGTCGTACACACACTTTTCACACTTTCCAATGCCAAGTTCATAAATCACAAGATTAGCCAATTTTTCAGCACATGATTTTATAGAATCGATCCTTAGTTGCAGTGCGGGAGACTCGTCCTGCTGGCACGGTCCCAGGCATCGACCCAGGTGTCGGGTTTTCCAAAGTTTCGTAAATCCAAGTTTTACCCATCGTAATCTATTTTAAGTTTGATAGGCAATCACTGGTATCATACCCGTCAGCACAGCTATCGAGATCTGTCAAGGGAGGTGACAAGGATGTTTAATGGTATCACAATCAATCAAGAAAGTCATGCAGCAATGGGTTGGCGGCCTATCGGTCGTCTCGTGACCGCGGCCGAGAAAATTACAACTTTATAACCAAGTATATGTAGTTTGGCAGTTAAATTACTTAGTTCCGCAAATATGGGCTCAAGATGATCAAAGATGACTTGCCTTGCTCAAGGTCTGCGGCTTCATCTTCGAGATTCGCGTCCTGAGACTCCTTGGATTCCGATGCTACACGCGTTACAAAACAATTCAACAAAACAGCTAGTATAATAGTCCTATTAGGGATTTCTAAGTGTGCCATTGGAAAGATCTCATTTTTAGAAAATTTCTGGAACTGGAACGGAGTCGATCAAACGTACGGTTGCAAAGATATGAATTTTGGAAGGTTTTGGGCTTTTTAGGTTATTGGAAAAGATAAAAGAATTGATTTCTCAATTTTTCATTCTCCTTGGGCCGCTACCAGGCGGGGCCCAGCCATCTGCCCTAGAGAAAATGGCACACGCACGTGGAGCGAAAGGGTTTGGGCCGGCCTAGGGCGAGACGGCCTAGGTGGCCTGGCATACGGGCGGAAGGGAAGGAGTTGGGCTGGCTCGGTCAAGACGGCCCATGTGGTCGGGGAGGCGGTCGGTCGGGCCATGCGGTCTCGCGGCCTATCCGGGTGAGAACGGTGGTATCGGACCTGATAGGCGGGCCATGCGGGTGAGAGGGGCCCGTCGGTTAGTGCCCGAGTCTACGAGAGGGGAGTCCACCGAGGAGTGGGACCGGGAGGTTGATAGGCTAGGTGCACCGAGGTGGCTCCTGGTGCACCGGGCGTGCGTGGTGAGGGGTGGCACCGAGGTGGCGGACACGTCGGACGGCGGAATGGGGAAGAAGAACAGTGCGGGGATCCAACGGCTCACGACGGTGAAGCTCAACAGCTTGATTCCTAGAGAAGAACTGAGGGCGGAGGCTCGGGCAGAGAGAAGGGGTTACGGGGAAGAAGGCCAACGGCTCTGCTTTGCTGAGCGGGGTACAGTGGTGGAGAATCGCGACGAACCCAACGGCGGCGACGATTTTGGGTGTTCCTCCGGTGGGATGCCATGGAGCTATTCCGAGCATTGGGGGGTCGCGAAGGTGTTCTAGAGGAGATCCCTAGGGCGGCGGTCTACCATATCGGCTCAGCGCGGCGGGCGCCGGTAAGCAACAAGGAGATGGCGCGGTGATCACGGCGGGGCTTCTACGGTGGGTGGTTAAGCCTCCAGGGGGCTCGGGTGGCTACCGCGCAGGCTAGGGAAGGAGGCAGAGAAGGGAACATGGTTACCGCAATAGTGGGGCGTTGTGACGATAGGCTGGCGGCACGAACGTGATAGTTCATGCCTCGGCACGAGCGGTCGGGGAAGATGGGGACCGACGGAGGCGGCGGTCTTCGGAGGGCATGCTCCAGGAGGCGGCTCGACACGGCGTAGCTCCAGGCGGTTCCGAGGAACGATTTTTAGGGAGGGTTGAACCAAGGGGAGTGGCGAGGATTTATAGCCCGGCTAGGTCGGTCGTGGCAAGGGCCGTGAGGTGATTTCCCATCGATGGTGACCTTGTTGGCATGGTCAAGGAGACGAGACCACAAACGGGCATGGCAGCGTCAGCGTCCCGGGCCACCGGCAGTAGTGGCCAAGGGCGGAGGACAATGTTCGGCTCGGAAAGGAAAAAGGGAAAAAGAGACGATGTAAGGGGAGGCCGAGCGCTCCGTTCCTGGCGTTGCGGGGGTTGGGCAAGGGAGAAAACGGCTTCGTGCGCTGGCTCCTAGTGGAGGACCGAGATGACACGCGGGGTGACAACAAAAGCCAAGCGAGGTCGGTTGGCGGAGAGCGGCGACAAGCCGGTCATCGCATAGGAAGTGACGGCAGTGTGTACTGCTTGGCCGGCCATGGCGGGGCGCGAGGGCGGGAAAGGCGAAGTGATCCGAGGAGATTTGAACCCGGCGGCGGCGGCAAGCCTCGGCGCACGCGCGTGCAAAAGAGGGAGAGAGACGGCGAGAGAGAGAGAGAGAGAGAGAGATTCTCCTCCTTGCGTTGGCCTCAGCATGCACGAGGCACATGCCCGCGCAGGAGGGCCAGCACGGGCCGGTCGGCACAGGGATGGGCCGCAGGTGAAAAGTGGCCCGAAGCCAACAGGGTAATTTGCTATTTTTAAGGGATGAGAGGGGATTTGATGCTCTTGTGTATTTGGAGGGATTCAAAGGGGACGGTCGAGTTTGAATGTTTGGATTGATATTTAATTTAGAGAATGGTTTACAGAGAGGGGAAAAACTTGGTCTAGGGTTTTGGTTGAGATCAGATCCTCGACACAACAATCATAACATTGCCAAAAACAAATTTCGCGAATAGAGTTTTTATTTAAATTAGGTTTTATGCCTAAACGCTAGGGCATTACAGTGGACGAGTAGTAAAGGTGTACTCTGAATCGGGCTAGCCTTGGCAGAGATGAGGGGTAGCACACAGGTTCAGAGCGTTGCTTGATCAATTGGAGGAGGAAACCAAACCTAGCCCACACCTTCAATGTGCTGGCTAATGGATCTTTTCATATCATTCACTCAGGTAAATCCGATGAAACACTTATTTTGAGTTCAAGGAGTCAAGGGCTTATCCACCAAAATTCAAAGAGTGTTAGTAGGTTCAGTGGGACTTGCGACCAATTGGCTGCTACTATTCCCCGTCACCCGTGGCATGCATCTATCTATTATATTATTAAGACGGTGTTGAAAGGAGGCACCACATTCGCTCTGGAGGCTAGAAAATTATAGTTGAAAAAAATCAATTGTGTCCATATTAAATATACCGTCTGAGAGGAATTAAAATTTAATAAAAACATAGTTATTTGATTGTCGTAGGGATTTCAAATATCAAGATGTTATGATTTGAAATATGAAATAAAAATATTATAAAAACCAATGTGGAAGATGAATATTGTTTTTAATAAAATAGAATTATATTATCTAATTAAACTCATACGATCTGCATGTCTGCAATAGTTTAGAATACGTGGATAATGACAATTTAGAGTTGGTACAATCATGCCAAAGCAATGGTTGAACACTATTGCGGTGCATGGGTGGTGGACTGAGATCCATGATCGCGACTATAAAGAGAGCTCGAAAAAGAGCTACTAAGTTTTTTCTGAAGGCTAAAAATTCTCACATTAACCAGAGAAAAATAGAGATATTTTTATTGATTCCATATACCACTTTAATTTGAAATAATAAATAATAGCAAAAAGAGTTGATTTGTAACAATTTCAATAGGTAGAGATGAAAGCCCGTGGATGTCACCTAGGGGGTGAATAGGCGTTCCTAAAAATTCTTCAAAAAGTAGCGGTAAAATTCTGGTAGGAATCTCCGACCCCAGGGGTAGGAAGCTCCGACTGGCTCTCTCGAGCTAGCCAAGATGGCTAGTCAGAAGTTCCGACCTAGAACACCAGAGGTTCCGACCAAGTAAAGTTGACTCTAACCAACCACTTCAAAAAGAGATAAATTGATAGAAAACAACCCTAGTGCAAATAAGTATACAAAGGCAAAATGCAGGCAGATACATAGATGAAATAACACAATAAAGTGACAAGTAAGAAAGGACACAAGGATTTTTTTCCCCAAAGTTTGGATTACAAAGATCCTACGTCTCCATTGAGGAGCTCCAGAGAGCCGGGTCTCGATTGAGCTCTTGCCTCGCCAAGTGACCACGAATATCAATTTGGTATCCACTCAAAGTTATCTCTTTTGCTTGCGGATGCGAGGTTCATCTTCACAAACTTTCCCGGAACAATCCACAACTTGACAAGGCTCGTAGGCGATGCCTAACCGTCTAGGAGGTCACTCTTCAAGAGTAACAAACTCCAAACAGCTGATCCACGTTCATCCTCAAGTGCACAAGATTCTCCTGGCCCTCTCTCAAGAAATTTTACTCAAAACCCCTCTAGATCCTCACAAGAATAACAAAGAAAGCGCTAGAACTAGTTGGGAGAGCTCAAAGGATCTTAGAAGAAGCTAGAAAACAGTGAAATGAAAGTGGAATGGCCAATCAATGGCTAGAACCAAGATTTGGGCTTTATAAGCACTGGCATACATCACTTAACCGTTACTTACAGATTTTGGCCAGGAGGCTCCGACCCTAGGGGCAGGAGCCTCCAGCCAGCACTTAGCCGCTGGCTGAAAAAGGCTAGTCGGAGCCTCCGATTCCAGAGGTAGGAGCCTCCGACCCTGGTATCAAAACTCACCCAACCCAAATGTAAGTGTTGTGCCAAAGTGATATACTCTCACCTAGTGGAATCTTAAGTACTTGGGTGGTCTTAAAACACTATTTGCAACCTCTCTTGATAGTTCGGCTTTCCTACAACTCAAAAAAATTTCAAACGAAAATAAAATAAACTCCGAGTCACTTCGCCGCTTTGCATTATGTTTTTGTGGGGGTCTCCATGCATCACACCAAGCAACCTGGGACTAATCTCTGCACAATTATCGATAAACTCATTAGTCCCTTAACCGTTTTATCATTAATCCACCAAACCCACTTAGGGAGCTAGATGCACTTTCAAGAGAAAATGACTAAAGTGCCAGGAATCAATACAAATTTGTATTATCAAGCGGGCAATTACAGAGGATTAAAGAAACAAGACAGATTTAATACTTTACCTTGAGGTAAAGGGCTACAAATCAAATCGATCTTTTAGGACAAATTTTGAACACTATAAATTAACTCCTTTTGGATGGTGGGAGTGCCATATAAAAACAGAAATATGAACACAAATAATTAAAATTTAAATAAAAACTATAATTACCTATTTTATTTGTATACAAACAAACTATAGAGCCATATCACCTTATTGTCACTTTGTTGAAGAAAAAACCGATACACTAGAACAACTAAGGAATGAATAATTCTATCCGATAATATAGATATCAAGAGGTTGGTGAGAAAGAAGACTATGGAAAAGGGAGAGAGATGGAAAGAAATAGGGACTAGGGTTACTAAAGACGGAGGAATGCAAGCCGCTATAAACTATCGATCACATATATATGCCATGAGGTCACCCCATATCGCACGATTATGGATGATAGATTCTGACAAGATGTTTTATTTCGATGTTTTTAACTTTATGATCTAAAATTAAAAAAAACTTTTCTTATATCCCCGAAAAACTTCACGAGCTCTTGAAGGAAAAACTAATGGGATGTCATATCAGAAAATGAACTATCCAATATTCTCTACAACCCAATGATTTGTTTCGCAAATAAGTAGACCAGATGTTAGCTCTTAACCATCCTTAAATAGAGACTAGATTGTAGGAAGCGAGTATCAAATAAGTGCGAGTGAGCAAGATGCAGACTTGCTATTGGTGGTTGAAGAAGAGAAATTCTGTTAGTATGTGATTATGTGAATAGATAGAAATACGCACTATCAAATTTACAAATATGTGAATATTTGTTATAATTTTAATTAATATTATTAAATACTAAAACTTTTAAAATAAATTTAGTCACGCAAATATACAGACCACCCTGCTAGTTTCTCTACGTACAAAAGAGACTTAGGCATATTTTATAATTTCTATGGTGTGTGTAAGCGTGTTAGAGGGAGGTAACGTTAGCACTTCATACATAATCCAGAGAGCGAAGTAAATAAACACATCCTTGCATAATTTTGTCATGTCAGTATTACAACAAATCCATAGCTCAATCTGGTATTGCTTGATGTACACCACAGCGATCTAATGTACACGCTATATTTATATTCTTGTATCAAATGCAAGTTTAATTGTAAAAGTGATTGATACCTCTAATTTTATTGACATCATTAACTTATTAATTAGAATATAGCATTTATGATACATTATGTCTAAGTACACTTGCCCCTGATATAATGCAATAATTTCAGTTTTATTCGTTTGCTCCTAATCTATTGTTTCTCTTCTTCGTCAGTTTATATAGAAGTTGCCTCATGTTTGTATAAACATTGCCTCTTGTATATAGGCTCAATGGCTTGGTAGGTGTGTAGTCTAGTGATAGATTTATCGTCGGTGGTTCTCTCTCCTCATATTATCTCTTTTTTACATAAACATATATTTGATATGAAAATCGCTGTAGCCTACACCTATGATACCTACTCTTATTACTGTACTTTCTCTCACAAGGTCCTCGCGAAGTCATTACTTGTGAGCATCAAAAGAGCAGGCTGCATGTCTGCAGTTGGATCTGGGATTCGTACTGACGTAGTACGTACTAAATCATCACGCCATGCCATCATGCCGGCATCTAAGCACGCCAATACGTACTCCCAGTACTCCGTTCAACTACTATTACTAGTAATCGCAATCTAGCATGCGTGCAGCAGCACACCGAGAAAGATTCATGGCGTCTTCTCGATCGATCCAGGCACCACGTGCACACCGACGAGAACTCGCCGCCGCGTGTTCGCGCTTTGCCCTGCTCGCCATGTCGCCGGCTCGCCGCCGGCCGGCAGCGCGTAACGATCGAGAGCCACGTTATCGATCGTCTCTCGTATCGTATCTGAGCGACGTGACGGCTCCTCGATCCACTGCTTGCACCAATAAAAAAACACAGCCGGCCGGTGACCAGTGGAGAGGCAATTGATCGACGCAGCTCAGTTTGATGGCCATGCATGATTGCTGCGGACTCCGGTGATTTCCGAGGTAGATAGGGTCACAGCCGCGAAACACAGTATGGGAGATTCAAAGCATGTTTAATATTAGAACTAACTACTCATTTCATCTCTAAAAGAGTATTATTTTATCTAATAAAAAGAAATTAAATATGAGTTTAAAATAACTTAATTTATATGGAGAAAACATAAGGAGAGGAGAGAAAAAGAGGAGAAAGCGAGAATGCTATTGTTTAGATGATTAAAACAATAAAGTGGTATTAAAAAGTCTAGCGGATCTTACTCTAGAAGATCACTCTTTGTGGGATAAATTATTTACTTAAAACAACAGTCTTTTAGAAACGGAGGGAGTACTAACTATACGCTTATCTGAAAGTAATATTAGAGTTAATATATAAAATAGCTTAGCTATAAAGTTGTCTCTATTTTTATCTTCTTCTCTCTTTCTCTTAGTTATCTATTTAATACTTCTTTGAAGTATATATAGAGCTGGCTTTTGCATGAGAGCCAATACTTATTCTCTCTTTTTATATATTAAAAAAATGATTATAGCCCAGTTTATAGCCTGCTATTACTTACTCTCGGGGGGAAAGGACGCCATGATGGTGGCAACTGCATCGTGGATCGCCAAATTTCTCGAGGCCGGGGTTCTGGATCATCAGCACGGGGATCCATGTTCCGTCTGGGAACATAGGCCGGTTGGTGGATCTTGGGGCCCTTTTTGCAATCAACGACAGCCCAGACTCGTACCTGAAGATATGTGATTGTTTTGTAGAGATTTCGGCACTTGCTCTGCGACATGATATTCTGTAGGGATCTTTCTCTTACCTGTAGAATAACACTTGAACATGTTGTATGAAAAAAATGGTGTGTAAAGTAGAGGTTGGACTGGAAAAGGCGGAGTAAAATAGTTTGTGACAAATGAGGTTAACGCGTATGCGTTGATTTGTGTGAAAATTCAATGAAAAAACCACCAGAAAAATCCGATCCTACGTTTTCCATAGTCCATTGATGTATCCCTGAGGCTTTTGCTCTGGAGATGTGACAGTGCTACCGTTTCTTAATTTTCATGTTTCTTTCAACCCCAAATTTTTTTTCTAGAGAATACCAAAAGAACAGAACGGCACGTGTAGGATTTGATCATCTACGACTGGCATGATTGGTGCTACTTTAGCTACTGCAAACGCTTCTCCAATCTCCAATGTGAGTAATCTTCCGATGTTGCGATATGGCAATATCTTCTTTGAAAGCTGTAATTTAGTTCTTACTAGCTGCATGCTCCAGTACTAGCACTATTTCAGATATGGAGTCGTACCGCGAGTATTGCTCGTTTACGTGCGTCAATGCATGCTGCTTTCCCTGCTTGCATGCACTGTTACCCGACGAATAGTCGACGTCGTGATGAAAGCATAAAAACCAAGAAATCTGTACGGTAAATCAGGTACAGACATGGACAGTGCAATCTTTTGGTTTTTTATTGTCAGCTAAGACATGAGCCTGAGATTGTACAGTTCTTTTTTTTCCATTGCTGTTATGCAGGGTTGTTTGGATTCCCTCTCCCATGACATGCACAGGATTATCTGATCGTCATCAGACCAATCAGCCCACTGAGCTAGCTACAGATCAATGGCATGCAGTTCAGACTTCAGAATCCCAGCAAGATTTGTGATTGGGAGTGGCGAGGCTAGCTATCTGCTTCTTCAGTGTAGCTCCTTTTTCTGAAAATAAATAACTTGGAGTTCATTAACTATAAATTTCTTTGTCTAGTTTGCAACGCATCCATAGAATGGATCAACGTTTAGGGCTCCTTTAAAATACAGGATTATGTAAACATAGAAATAAAAAAACATAGGATTTTAATAGGAATTCAAATGTAAAATAGAGGATTGTAAAATATAGAAAAATATATAAATAACCATTTGAATAGACCATAGGAAAAAAACTCAGAAATTAGAAAAGAGATAATAACCTAAAGAAAAAATTTTACGAGGTTAGACCTCATGCTAACTTTTCTCCAAAATCTTCTCCTATTGAACCATTCTATATGAATTTCATAGGATTGTTGGAGTCATAATCCTTTGTTTAAAATAACCAAATAGAAAACTCTCCTGCAGGATCCAAATCCTATAATTTTTCTATGTTTTTTCTACAAATTAAAGGGACCCTCAGCTAAAACTAACCAGCCTAGCTAGCTGAAAAACAGATCAAGTAGAAAACCATGTCTTGATCGAGTAAAGTGTGTTCTTTTCTTAAGATAAATCATATATATAGCTGAATTAATTATCTAGCAGCTTCTTATATATCACCTTTTATACTCATGGAGTCTGATCATGTCCCTGTCCATGGTACTATCGCAGCATGCCACGTTAAGTTGTGTCTCCGTTTTATATGCAGAAATGGGATCAATCCCTCTGGCACTGTCTTGGTAGTCAAAGGAAATAAGATCATCATCTGAGACATAGATGCCCCAACCAAATTCAGAGTATTTTAGAGGTCGCGTACGTACGAACGAACGCCCTTGGCTTTCTCCAGGTAGAAAGAGGAGGAGAAATCCAAACGCGCCTCGAGCTGCAGAGCAATGCATGATGCGTTAGTATCCTGCTTGTACTTTCTAATCCGTCGGCGATTTGCCGTCGCTGGCGAAAGGGAAGAACAAGTTGGCATACATGCATGCATGTGAAGAAATAGTACTACTAAAATTCTTGATGAGTAATGCCGGAAAAGATGTCAAGATATCGTCCTCGGATGTATCTCAATCGTCGCAACTAATGACAACTGCAGGTCGTAGCATATCAAGGCGATCGAGAACGTACGTACGCCTTCTCGTAAACTTAGCCTCAAGATAGCAGTCCAGATCAAAGCAACATAGGATTCCTAAATCAACAAAGAAAACAAAAGAAAATATAATTATCATATCTGTACGGGCAGTTAGCTCTCGAGCTTCCTGGATCTCACTGACTGTTACTGCCTATAGTTTGGAAACCTCACCAATTACCTTTGGAGGCTTGGATTATGTAGACAAGCAAAGTAAGGTAATTATTAATTAGCCGGTGCATCTGACGGCGATGTCTGATTGGCACTCGTAACCATCTTTCATAGTATCATCCTGTAATACCGAAGAGAATCACAGGCAACATATCCTCTCTTCTCTCCGCAAGTTCGCACGGCGCCGTTCCTGTGACTGTTCATTAATCAACAATTATTAATGGATTCGGAGTACTCGGCCAGGAGAGTCGGTCTCAGTCGCCTTCTGGGTTAACGGGGAGGAATTTTCCAGAGTCGACGACGACTCGATCGGCGCGTACTACGCGTACAACTCTGCCAACTTCCGCCCGGCCGGCTTGCTAGCTCTTGTCGCGTCAAGCACGAATGCACATCGCATCGCCGCGCGGGCGGGCGCTCAGTTCGCGCTTTGTCTCGAGCGGCATGCATGCCAACCTGCACGATCAGAGGACGCCGACGCCGCGCGCGATCGATCGCGTCTGATCTAGAGACCGCGGCCGCTAGCTTGCCTCCGCGCGCAGCCTAGCATCGCACTATCGCACCGCGGGCGGGGGTTCCCTTTTGTCTTCATCGGCTGCATGCATGCCCACTCTGATCGATCGGAAAGACGCTGCCATCGATCACATCTGAGACCAACCGCAACCTTACCTTTGTGGCTTTGCCCTGCCCTGTTTTGTGTCGGCTTAGGGCCTATTTAGATTGCTACCTTTTTAAAATTTGCTCTATCAAAAATTTAGTATAGTAGCAAGCCAAACAGCTCTAGTAAAACACTACCTTACTAAAAATTTGGTTTTGTCCAAAAACTTATGTGTTATAAGCATTTTCAACTTATCCTAACGGAATTTTGATAGTATCAAAACGTATCTAAGGTTTGGTACTACTAGTGTATCAATCCAAATAAGCTCTTAGATTCTCCAAATCATTTTTAAAATATATTTTTTCTCACAATTTTTAGGAATATACCTTTTTAAAAAAGTCAAAAGATATACACAGATCGCCACTAGCTGTGACCACATCCAGCTCGTGTCACGCGTGACCTCACAAAGCTCGATTCTATGGCGACGTAGGTTTATTTTTTATTTTTTTAAAAAAGGTATATTCTTGAAAAAAAACATGATAAAAAGTATATTTTGAAATTTAATTCTAGGTTCACCACGCTACTATAATTTGACAGCATGAAATTATGGATTGATGTTGTTTGATTTGGTATCAAATTATGTTTCTGTGAGACAACAAACTGGTATTGCTAAAAGTTTGGTAGGGATAGTTTTGCTTGAGTGTTTCATTTTCTTTTCCAAAAGGAAGCAAATCAAACTAACCTTTTTGTTTCCTTACTGCTGTTTTTTGCAGTGGTTCCTCCGGACCCCAAATTAAATATTAGGAGTAAATCGTACTTTGCACCGGATAAAGTGTATCGTGTTTCACTTTACAACGGGTTTAGTACATGTTTCTATTTTGCACTAGGATATATTAAAATAAGTTTTACTTTGCACTAGATTGTGTTATATATTTGAAGGAAAATCTTATACAAGTAAAACTTATGAAACCTTTTGAATTTAGACCAAAATTCATAAAATTTTATTTAGATTTTATAAAATTTGATGAAATTTCTATAGATTTGATTATGTATCTTAGTGTAAAGTAAAACTTATTCTAATATACCCTGATACAAAGTGAAAATATGTATAAAATAGGTGCAAAGTGAAATAATATACACTCGTGCAAAGTACAATTTACTCTTAAATTAGCTGGCCTAGACAATATCTACATGTTAAGACTAAAAAGAGCCACAACATTCAATATGAAGATTTAGATATTCCCATGTTAATTACTCCCTCTGTCCAACAAAATAAGTATTTTTAGACTTTGACATGGTCTTCAATATGTTACTTTGACCAATTATATCTAAAAAATAAATTATTTTAAATAAAAAGAGTTAAATATTATGGTAGTTTGTTTAACGATAAGTCTAGCAATATTGTTCTTACTTCCTCAATTGTTATGGCTTTTTTTAATTGACAGTCCAACTTAAAAAATGTTTGACTTGTAAAAATACTTGTAAGGTTGGATGGAGGGAGTATACATAATGAGAAAGGTTTAGATCATAAATCCTGCTTGTTCTAGATTTTAATGATTGAGATTGCTTGTTGATAGACGTATATGAAATACAATTCTACGTATGGAAGAAGTATAGGAGAGTTCTATGCTAGGTAGGATTTTTTTTCTATACATGGAAGATGCACATGCATGCTTCTACGAGTGTATCGTTTAACACATATTCAAAGACACGAAAGTCATCGACAATTTCCTAAAGTTAGTAATACTCTATTGCAAGCGCATCCATGTTTAGATATGATTATAAATTATATCTCGAAGCAAATTTTAAGTTAGATCCACGCAATTTGACTAGATCGTTGCTCGGTTCGTTGAGCTACGGCCAATAAACCGTAGAAATATTAATGAATCAAAGTAACTTAAAATAATTTATAGGGCAAAAGTAGATGATGAGAGAGTATTTTTCTAATTCTCACGAAGAATAAACTATATGCTATGAAATTGATATGTTCTAAAGATGCATAAACTTTTGTTAGTGATAAAAAACAAGCCAACTCCTCACCAATAATGGAAACCTGAACAACATTTGAGATGTTCATATCTTCGTATGATTCACCGACTCGCACCGACTCGGTCCGTCGAATTAAAAGAAAATAAAAATGCCCACAAAACTAATTCCGTGCAGGTGCTTTCTTTTGATTCGATCGATCTCGAAGTGGCAACACTTTGTCCGCCAATAATGCATTTGCCGATTACAAAAAAAAAGATGATAGTCCTTATACCAACACTCACGATAAGCACCACCAGCATTTAACAGGACTATCAATTATTCAGTTAAGCAAAAAAAAAAGCAAGATCGTTCGCTAAAACACATGAATAGCATGACGAAGGAAAAAAAAGGGCAGTCTTTTCCCCAAAAAAACACAAAAAAGACCAAGTCCACATTAAAAACTTAGAGCATCTTTGAAGCAAAGGATGAGCCCTAGGTAGATTAATACGGAGTAGAAATAATAACTCTAGGACACCCCTTGTTATTGTGCATGAATAAGGAGCACACGGCATTACAGCCATCCATGAAGAATTGCACGTACATCGCACAACTCCTGTCACTATGTTATTGCTTCTACCGGTTCCACCGAATATTTGTTGTGTTAACTCAATCAAGCATGCTTACCTACCAAAATCAGCAAATTCACGGTGATATGGGCACACTCCTTTTCTGTTCTCCAACATCACTTGCCTTCCCCTTTTAGTGTTTGTACACTGTTTAGTCCTTTCCATGTTCCCCAAAGAGATCCACTTCTCCTTTTTCTATATCCGACATATCTAACAAGCTAATGGTACACTTGTTTCCACATATATCACTATAATTGTTTTTCTTAGAAAACGATAAAATTCATGTTAAATGGCAAGGATGAAAAAACAGGACAAAAACATTACAAATATCATATAAACACGACAATGGCCACGCTCAGCTGCACCATAGCCCCTTGCTACATGAAGCCGAGCCTTTAGCTACACGATAAGATGCAGCCAGTTAAGGTATCGTTTGAAGTAGCTTATTGCTTGGACTTATTTGTTAGTGATATGTCCTAGAGGCAACATGTAGATGTTATATATATTACATGCAATGTTTATAATGTATTGATTGGTTTCTTGAAATAGACATTATTATTATTGATCAATGAGTACGTGACTTATTCATGAGACTCTTAATATCAAATGTTGCTATTTCTAAATGATCCCTGATCATATATCATATGAGGAACAAATATGATTCTAATATCAGCATATGTATTGATTGATGATCATGTCTCATGGATCATGGTATGAAGATACCAAATCAATAATATGGATATATGTTAGTGAACATATGTTGGATAGACCCGTCATGAGATACTGCAGAGATTTCATGTGTCATCAGTTAGTCTCAAGTAGTGTTTATGTAGAGTCCTTAGACTTGAGATCATCATGGTTCCCAACATACATAGTAGCTTATTTTGGGACTACTAAACACTACTCCGTAACTGGGTAGTTATAAATGTAGTCTTTGAGTTTGTTATAAAACATGTAGTGGGATGTGAATGATCAAGATAGAATTTGCCCCTCCTGACGGAAGAGATATCTCTGGGCCCTTCGATGTAATAGATTATGGAAGTACATAGCCATACTAGGGTGATTGATGTGTCAATCACAAGTTTGTAATCCATCACAGGATCGAGAGAGTGATTGAGCTATTAAGAGGATGACACAAGTCTCGCCTTGAACTTAATCGATATTGTGAGGCAAAGGGATTTGTACATGAGGATATTACAGGTTCAGCCGGTATGATCTTTATGTATATTTTGGGGTTAATATGCCTTGCTAGAGACCGCTATTAATAGGGTGACCAGAAAGGTGTTTCCGGGTCGTGGCAAAATATACGTGAACCTATAGAGTCGCACGCTTAACGGGCTGGAACACTTATTCGAATGTGATTCGAATATGAGCTTGATTCGGTAGAGATTCGAGTAAACTCTTACTGGGCCTCGGTCTGAGTAAGGAGGTCTATATATAGGGAGGCGAGGGGCCGAGGAGATGGACATGTGTGTTTTTTCTGTTGGCCCAAACCCTAGCCGCCACCTCCCGAGCCAAACCCTAGCCGCTCACGAGTGCTAGTACACTCGCGATCGGCGTTCCAGCCCCGGACGTGTGGATACCGGTAGAGGCGCTGCTCATTGCGGCGTTGATCGGTCGGAGATCGACTACTTCCACTACTACCTCGACGCGTGCGTGGTTGGACTGGTTTCTCCAACCCTTCTTCCGCTGCACTGCGCGTCTAGTGGTAACGATCCATGATCTCTCTTGCATGATGTCCTGGTGTGCGCGGTAGAAATTTTGTTTTCTGCTATTGTAGCCTACGTGTACTCCTTCATTATTAGCCGTGCGTGAAACGAGATGAGTTATTAGTATATAATTAATTATATATAATTAATTAGGTATTAACTATTATGAACTTGAAATATGGGTTTGTTTGATTTTTCTTAAGAAACTTCTATATAGAAAGTATTTATGTCGGAGGATGAAACCTCGACGGCGGGAAGTCGGGAGACCCCCCTTTGAGATTCGGCCAGGGGAGTAGTTCTCAGGCGAAACCGGCGTCAGGGTGTGTCAGCGGAACGACGGAAGGATCGAAAGGAAGAAAGCGCACAAAGAAGACAGGAGGATTTATACAGGTTCGGGCCGCCGGAGCGTAATACCCTACTCCTGTGTTTTGGACTATCAGAGAGAGAAAGATAATGTGGAGCGGAGTTTACAAGGAGGACCCCGGGAGCTCGGAAGCTCACCGGAAACCGGAGGTGGCGTCGGTCGTTCTACCAGCGACCGGACTCGAGGAAGGAGAAGGAGATCTCTGTTGTCTAAGGCTGGAGCCTGAGCTGCCTGCGTTCGTCTACGGCATGGATCCTCCTTTATAGGCGAGGGGAGTCCACAGTGCCGGTACGCGGAGGGAGATATTTTCCGGTGAGCCGTCGCCCCTGTCTGCCTGCAACGCCCATGCCGGAGTTGGTACGCAGCGGGCGGTGGAGTCGTGAGGACGCGACGCGATGTGATGGATCACACCGCCGAAGTCAAGAACCTCTGACTGCTTGGACTTCGGCGCATGGCTTCGCCACCGAAGTCAAAAAGGCTTCTGACGGTGCAGTCGGGTGTCCACGGGGGGCCGTCCTGGGACGTCCACACGTGGCAAGCAGTCGACAAGGGCGACAGCCTTGCTTCGTCATTAATGTAGGTAGTTGGGGACTGGTCCAGCGAGCCTGCCGGGGACCGACAGGTGGGCCCCAGGCAGGGAGTGAGACGATGGCGCCCGGAGGCGAGGCACGGGCCCGAGGCCATCGGCGCCCCGGGGACGAGCCTGGGGCCGCTGGGGACAGTGCCCCGGGGACGAGCCCGGGGCCGATGGAGCCCGGGGACGAGCCCCGGACCGCTGGAGACACCGATGGCGATGCCGCCCCGGGGACGAGCCCGGGGCCGGTGGAAGGGTGCCCCCCGGGGATCTGCCGTGGCCGAAGACCCACGCGTCCCCAGGGCGTGTGGGACCCCCTGTCCCACTTTGCCGACAATTTACAAAAGATACAATTGTAAGAAACATGCTAAAAAAGAGAGAATAAACTTAACCATAAGGTGATTCAAACAATGCCTAAGTCGACTGGGACGTACCCTTTAAGTAAGGTTAAGTGTAACTGTGTTAATGAAACATATACGTAAGTGTGGTGTGTGTATGCATATGCCGTGTATAGGTGGCCAAACGGGCGGACCGGGCCGGCACGGACCGAGGCACGGTCCGGCACGGCCCGCTACGGCACGGCCCGTGTAGGCACGGTTCCTGTAGCGGGCCGTGCCGTGCCGGCCCGCGTGCCTCCCCCCCGGCCCAGGCACGGCACGCCGGGGTCGTGGGCCGTGCCGTGCCGGCACGGCCCGTCGGCAGCCCACCGTGCCCGGGCCGGCCCGGTCCGCCGACGCCTGCCGCCGCGCGTCCGGCGTCCCCGGCCTCCGCCGCCTGCCGCCGCCGTCCGCCGCCGCCTCCCCGCCTGCGCGCCGCCCCCGCCTCCCCGCATGCGCGCCGCCCCCTCCGCCGCCTGCCGCCGCCTCGGCCTCCTCGGCTCCTCCGCCTCGTCCCGCCGCCTCGGCCTCCTCCGCCCCCTCCGCCGCCGCCTCCCGCGCGCGCCTCCCCGCATGCGCGCCGCCCCCTCCGCCGCCTGCCGCCGCCTCGGCCTCCCGCCGCCTCGGCCTCCTCGGCTCCTCCGCCTCGTCCCGCCGCCTCGGCCTCCTCCGCCCCCTCCGCCGCCGCCTCCCGCGCGCGCCTCCCCGGCCTCCGCCGCCTGCCGCCGCCCTCCGCCGCCACCTCCCCGCCTGCGCGCCGCCCCCCGAGGCCGCCCTCCGCCGCCTCCCCGCCTGCGCCGAGTCCCGACCGGACTGAGTCTGAGTCTGAGAGAGATGAGTAAAAAAAGAAAAAAAGAGACTTAAAAAATTTTAAAAAATTAGAGGAGTGGTAAAAAAATATTAAAAAAATGTAAAAACATTATGTAAGATGAGTAAAAAAATATGAGGGTATTTTTTGATGATATTAGAGGAGGAAATTTTTATATGTTTAAACAAGCAAAATAGAAGAACATACATAGTTATGCAATTTAATTTCTACATAGATATAGAGAAAAATTATGCAATGACCTTTATTGATTTTGATATTACACAGCTGCCTCATTAAAAACTCTGCCATGTAAAAACTCAATTTTGAGAAAACCATGACAAAGAAAAAAGAGTACAGCTAAAGGTCAATACTTAAAAATAAAAAAGATTACTCTAGTTCCTCATTTTGTAGGTAAAGATTTTCGAACTGCTCAGCCAAATCTTGGTTCTCCGTGGTGTGTTGGGCACGTTCCTTAGCTAGCTCCCAGTCTTTAACCGCAAGTAGCATTTCTACCACCTCACTGCGGAGATTTCTTCTTCTCTCCTCAATAATTCTTCCGCAAAGACTGAAGGCCGATTCGGATGATACCGTAGACACAGGCACCGTGAACACATCCCGTGCTAGCTTTGAGAGCACGGGATATTGGGTCTTGTGATCATTCCACCATTGAAGAACGTTGAGATCTTCCTGGTTGATCGAGTCACTGTCCAAGTAGGTAGACAGCTCAAGAGCTTCAAGTGAAGCGTGTGCAGGACTTGCTGCGGCCGAACTTCCACCACCGGTGCTCGAAGAAGAAGAGGAACCACCCCAAATTCGGCCCCACTGTAATTTTTTCTTACCTGGGACAGGGACGGGTGGGGCTCTTTGCACGCGAACTCCCTGAAACTTAATTTCATACTTTCGAAATACTTCATACAATTTTGTCTTACAATCAGAATAGTAGTTAGTGTAATCAATATTCATTGTATCCCCAATAAGATTTAAAATATTTAGAAACCCCCGTATTTTACCCCTAGGATCAAGAATAAATGCAAAAGCATACAAGTATGGAATGTTCCTCCAGTATTTAAGATATTTTTGTTTCATGTTATATACTGCAAATCCTAATAGTTGGTCATCTTCATATTCTTTTAATAAAGTGGCAATCTCAAAAATTTTATGCAAAATTAAATTAGCAGTTGGATAGTAAACACCAGACAAAGTAACAGTTGCATCATAAAATGTTTCAAGAAAGTAATAAAACCTTTCTACAACATGCCAAGACTGTTCTGTCAGTAGCGGTCGCCCGTCACTGGTAACAACATTCTTGGACTGCAAGAAAACAGTTAGCATATCTTTGTAAGGCAAGACATGTTTCAACATTAAATAAGTCGAGTTCCACCGATGGTCCGCATCCGTTTGGAACTTGCGTGGTTGCTTGTCCGAAGCGATGCAGAATCGCTTGAAGGTCGCAAGTCGAGGATTAGAACCATTCAGCCATGTTATGGCTTCACGGATAGAATCGAGATATATAGTTACTCTTTTAAAACCAGATTTAACTATAAGATTAATAATATGGCAAGCACAACGTTGATGTAAAAGAAATGATTCAGCATAAACATTGAATGAAGGCTGCAAAATTTTCATTGCTCTGGAATTTGCAGCTGCATTATCTAGAGTTACTGCAAATATTTTATTTGTGATGCCAAAATCCTCACAAACTCTAGAAATTCGTTCAGCAATATTTTCTGCATTATGTGAAACATCAATTAATTTTAAAGCTATTACTCTTTTTTGTAGTTCCCATTCATCATCAACATAATGAGCAACTACACTAATATAGTCTTCCTTAGCCCTACCACTCCAAATATCAGATGTGATACTAATAGAAAATGTGCAAGTAGCAAATAATTGTTTAATATTATCCCGGCCTTGGTTGTAAACATTCACCAAGTCCCGGGTTGTAGTTTGTCTACTAACAGCTTGAAACCTAGGATTATGAGCAGTTTTAATGTAAGTCTCAAATGCAGGAGACTCACCAAAATTTAGGGGTAGATTCTGTCTAGCAATTAAACGGGTAAGGGAATCTCGTGCTACCTGAGCATCATACTCCCATGAACGTACCGTACCGTCCGGATTAAGTACCAGTTGCTGCTGTCTTAGCTGGTAACCTTGCTTCTTCGCACACGCCTCAGCATGCCGCCTCAAATGCCCTGTTCCACCAGAAGATTTTCCAGAGAGTTTAGTTTTACAAATTTTACATTTCGCGTAAGTTACCTCCCTTCCATCCGCGGCGGTCTCCTTGATCTCATCAAAATGTTGCCAGGCGGAGGAAGTTCTTGATCTCTTTGAGCCGGTTGCCGTTGACAAGCTCCCGCTCGCAGTTCCTGATCCTTGTGAAGCCGCATGTATTTCCTCCGTATGTTCTTGCGGTGTAGGAGCCGACCCGGAGTTGTCTCCTTGCGACATCGACTGATAGCTCGGGTCGAAGTCGCTCAGTTGAAACGTCGGATAGTTCGGATCCATCCTGCAATATAAATAGAGAAAATTAGTATTAAAAAAATAGTACGAACAAAGAAGAAAATTTAAGATTTTTTTACCTTGCAGGAGCACCGGAGGCTGCAGCTATTACCTATGAGAATGTGGGAAATTTTTGAATTTTAGACAAAATTTTGTCTAAAACAAAAATTTTGAGCAAAGAGAGCAAAAGAGAGGAGAATAGAGCACAAGAGGAGAGATTGGGAGGTTTGGATGAGGAGAAATGTGGCTGGGGGTTCCCCTATTTATAGGAAAAAATTTCACAATTTTTCGGATTTTTTTGATATTTTTTCGGATTTTTTTGTCATGCAACGGCTAGATTCAAAATCTAGCCGTTTTTTCGGACCGTTGGGACAGGTGTCAATTTTTGACTGGGCCAACGCGGCCGAACACTGTAGCAACGGTCATCAACAACGGGCAGATGTCAGTGCAACGGTCGCCTGCCTCCTCCTCCCGCACGCACCCGGCCAGGCCGGCCTCGACCTCCTCCCGGCCTCCTCTCCTCGGCTCCTCGGCAGCCCTCCGCCTCCTCCCGCTGCCTCGGCCTCCTCCCGGCCTCCTCGGCTCCTCCACCTCCTCCCGCCGCCGCGGCCTCCCGCCGCCTCCTCGGCTCCTCCGCCTCCTCCCGCCTCGCCTCCTCCTCCCCCGCCTCCTCGGCTCCTCCACCTCGGCCTCCCGCCGCCTCGTCCGCCTCCTCCCGCCGCCTCGGCCTCCTCCCGGCCTCCTCGGCTCCTCCACCTCCTCCCACCGCCTCGGACTCCCGCCGCCTCCTCGGCTCCTCCGCCTCCTCCCGCCTCGCCTCCTCCTCCTCCGCCTCCTCGGCTCCTCCACCTCGGCCTCCCGCCGCCTCCTCGGCTCCTCCGCCTCCTCCGCCTCCTCCTCGGCTCCTCCGCCTCCTCCCTCCGCCTCGGCCTCCCGCCGCCTCCTCCTCGGCTCCTCCGCCTCCTCCTCCTCCGCCTCCTCGGCTCCTCCGCCTCCTCCCGCCGCCTCGGCCTCCCGCCGCCTCCTCCCGGCCTCCTCGGCTCCGCCGCCTCCTCCCGGCCGCCTCCTCCCGCACCCGCCTCCTCCCGGCTGCTGCCTCGGCCTCCGCCGGCGCCCTCCGCCGGCGCCTCCTCGCCCGGGCGCCTGCCCGGCCTCGGCCACCGATGCCTGCCTCGGCCTCTGCGGCCGTAGACGCCTGCCACGGCGGCGCGGCCTCCGCCGCCGCTTTCCGGGCTGGCCGTGCCGGCCCGTGCCCCGTTCCCGCGCCCCGTGCCCGTGCCCGTGCCCGTGCCCGTGCCCGTGCCGTGCCCGTGCCGGCCCGCTACAGTCCACGGGCCGTGCCGTGCCGGCCCGCCGTGCCGCACCGCCGGCCCAGGCACGGCACGGCTACTCGGGCCGTGCCGGCACGGCCCACGGCCAACCGTGCCGGGCCGGCCCGGGCACGGTTACTGTAGCACCGTGCCCGGGCCGGCCCGACGGGGCACGGCCCATTTGGACATCTATAATGCCGTGTGTGCATTTTTTTATGTAATATAAAAAATATTGTGGCACAATTACACTTAGGATGATCTACCTAAAGAGAGAAAAAACAACTCGTTTTCAGTGAGCACGTTTCCCAAACTGCTAAATAGTATATTTTTTGAAAAAATTTTCTATACAAAAGTTACTTTAAAAATCATATTAATCTATTTTTCAAAATTAAAATAATTAATAATTAATTAATCATACACTAATAGCTAACCTCATTTTGCGCGATCCTTTTTCCAATTTTCTCTATGCTCATCGCTTAAGCCATTAATCGCTACACCAAATAGTCACTGGCACGCCATGCCCCCTCAGCGTGTTGCTGGACACGCTGCCAAGTACACGAGAGCAACTGGTCCCACGTGTCAGCCACGTTGACACCAGTCCCCAGGTGGGGCCCCGATCCCAGGCCTTTGGGCCCCACCCGCAGATCCGACCCGCCACCAATCCTCGGCCTGCGAGCGCGGCTCACTGCGTAGTCACCCACCCCCGACCCGGGGGGGCGACGACGTCGACGATGGGACCACTCGTGACTCGTGCCACCCGCCATGGCCCACCATCCCCAGCCAGCCAGCCAGGGGCATTTCCGTAAACTCCCACGTGGAACAGGCGACCCCATGTACGGCCGCCGGCCGCGTGGGTGGAGCGCCTCCCGTTGCACCCAGCGAATTTCCTCCAACCGGGGGCACTAGGGTAAATTCTCCGCACCTTTTCCATTTTTATCTTTCTCTTCTTATTTCTTCTTCTCTTCATCTTATTCTTCCCTTCCACAATAGCAGTGGAGTGGAGTACTAGACCAGTAGTACCACCACTTCGTAGCCCAAATCAAACGACCCGGTGGTAGCCGAGGAAGAGAGAGAAAAAATTGAGAGGAAAAGGAGTAGGGGAAAAGCTCGGAGGTGGGGAAGCATAAATCCCGAGCCCCAAATCGCAAACCCTAGCGCCTCCTGATCTGCAATGCCTGGGGCGTGAGTGGCTGGGTGAGTGTGCCCGCAGATGAGGCGGGTCGCGCCGGCAATGATCGCCGGCGGCGGCGGCGGCGGGTTCGACGGGGAGGACGCGGAGGCGGCGGTGGTGGAGAAGGCGCTGCCGAACGGTGATGTCTACCGCGGCGGGTTCGCCGGGGGCGCGCCGCACGGGAAGGGGAAGTATGTGTGGGCGGATGGGTGCATGTACGAGGGGGAATGGCGGCGGGGGAAGGCGTCCGGGAAGGGGAGGTTCTCGTGGCCGTCGGGGGCCACGTTCGAGGGGGAGTTCCGCGGCGGCCGGATCGAGGGGCAGGGCGTCTTCGTCGGGCCCGACGGAGCCACGTACCGGGGGGCGTGGGCGGCGGACCGGCGGCACGGGGTCGGCGCCAAGAGCTACGCCAACGGGGACTACTACGAGGGGCAGTGGCACCGGAACCTGCAGGACGGGCACGGTCGGTACGTCTGGGCCAACGGAAACCAGTACGTCGGGGAGTGGCGCGCCGGGGTGATCTCCGGCCGAGGCGTGCTGATCTGGGCCAACGGGAGCCGCTACGACGGCGTGTGGGAGAACGGCGTCCCGAGGGGGACAGGGGTGTTCACCTGGCCCGACGGGAGCCGCTACGTTGGTTCCTGGCCGCGGAGCTGCGTCGACATGCCGGCCATTAGCGGCACGTTCTTCCCGCCGGTCGGCGCCGGTGGTGGAGGCGCGGTGAGGAAGAGGTCCTCCGTCGAGGGAGTAGGTGACAAGGCGTCGGCCGTTCCTCGGATCTGCATCTGGGAGTCTGAGGGCGAGGCGGGGGACATCACCTGCGACATCGTGGACGCGCTCGAGGCGTCCATGCTCTACCGGGAGGCCACAACGGTTGGAGGTGGAGTGCCGTACGTTCGTACCCAGAGGAGCGCCCGGCGAGTAGCCAGCGGAGGCACGTGCTGGGCGCCATCGGCGGCTGCTACACCAGAGGGCAAAAGACCCGGGCAGACCATTTCCAAGGGGCATAAGAACTACGAGCTCATGCTGCAGCTGCAATTGGGGATAAGGTAATTCATGTTTAATTATTGATGTGGCAAAATGCTGGCATTGTGGCGTGGATTTAATGGGTGATGTCGATTTGGGACGATCACGGTGGCATCTTGCAGGCACTCGGTTGGGAAGTCTGCGGCAGTGCCAATGCGGGAGCTTTCACCTGCAGATTTTGATCCAAGGGAGAAATTCTGGACGCGATTCCCGCCTGAGGGGTCAAAGGTCACACCTCCACATTCCTCCTCGGACTTCCGGTGGAAGGACTACTGCCCCATGGTGTTCAGGTGCTCGCTTTCCGTTCCTTCGAATCAATCTGTGCTGATGTGTAGTTTCTTTAGTTCATGCCTGACAGTATTGTTTACTGTGATGCTGGATTGCTTGCAGGCACTTGAGGAAGTTGTTCTCAGTTGATCCGGCAGATTACATGCTCGCTATCTGTGGGAATGATGCACTGAGAGAGCTGTCTTCACCTGGAAAAAGTGGGAGCTTCTTTTACCTTACCCAGGATGATCGTTTCATGATTAAGACAGTGAAGAAATCAGAAGTGAAGGTATTTTTTCCCTTTATGCTGTTGGTCCGAACTTGTTGTGTCTATAGAATTCGATAAATTCTTTGTTTGGATGATATCTGCTGTGATTATTTGATTTGCAAAGCTATTGATTCAGAATATCATTTTTCTAGTGTAGCATTTGCTTTGATAATTTCTACATTCTGTTTTAGGTATCATCCATCTAGCTATTGTGTTTGTTAACTAGTAACAATGTGTTCTGCTAGGTAGTAGTACGATTTATTTTCGGTTATAAATAATAAACTGATGCATTCCCGCTTGTGTTCTGATGACCTCTTTTCTTGATATTGAAACTTTTCAGTTGCTAATTCGGATGTTACCTAGCTACTACCAACATGTAAGTCAATATCGTGACTCTCTAATTACAAGGTTCTATGGCGTCCACTGTGTGAAGCCTCTTAATGGACAGAAGGTGCGTGCTGTTTGAAACAACAATTCTGTGAAAATTTTATACAGCAGTGACTAATTTCTGATCCTTTTTCCCAGGTCCGATTTATTGTTATGGGTAATTTGTTCTGCTCAGAATATCGGATTCATCGCCGTTTCGATCTAAAAGGCTCATCCTATGGACGGACAGCAGACAAATTTGAGGATGAGATTGATGAGACAACCACTCTTAAGGACTTGGATCTCAACTTTGTTTTTCGATTGCAACATTCTTGGTTTAGAGATCTCCATGAGTAAGTTCAACTCCTATATGTTAGGGCATTAAATTTACCTTCATTGGAATAGTTATGCTAAGTCCTATGGAGCTTCTTCTTCAGGCAACTCAGGCGAGATTGTGAATTTTTGGAATCAGAGGGGATTATGGATTACAGTTTCTTGGTGGGAGTTCACTTTTGTGATGACCTCTCTGCCTCAAAGACTGGCCTATCTACTTTTACAGCTTCTCCTAGTAAGTTATTGCTTCATTTTGATTTCTTACAGTGTCAGCCATCCATTTATCTAACCTAACCAGTGATCGGTATTCAGAGTTTTCAATGAAGAGGGAGTCGTTCCAAGGTGGTGGTGGCATGCCAGAGCTGTGCTTCTCAGATCATGATTTTGATAGGATACCTGATTGCCGGTATGTTGACGTGTTTATACATTTGCATATTTGTTTGCATGTTGATTTATCGGAGATGTTATCTATAATTATTTTTTGATCAAGCTGACACTTATTCACATTCCTGTTTAAGATGTACACACCATCATTCTATCATATGAGAATTGAATATAGTTGTCATGTTACAACAAGAATCCTTTTTATTCTAGTTAGCGCAGGAGATGCCTTGTTATTGTGTAGAAGATGGAATTTTTGCTTAAAATGACCATATGAATATAGCTGTGCCAATAATTGAACATTTGTTTGCTGATGACAGCAAATGACCTGTATCTTCCCTGTTTTAAGATTCCTTCCCGTATTTCCTTGCTAATATTGGGAACATATTCAAGTTGAGTATCTTGGTATCTTCTCTTAGCTGATTGAAGTTTCACTATGTGTTCTATAAGATTGACTACTGTAGTACCCTTGGAAGCTTAGTGTCAGAAGATATATTAGTTGATTTTATTCCAGATAGCTAAGAATAAGCTTCGTGCGAGTAGAATAATTTGTCCAATCCAATGAATCATACTCTTGATTAGTACCTTCAAAAGGCTTGTTACCTGATTCAATGCCTGTGATGTAGGCGGTTAGTTTTACCGGATCTTGAATGAGACTTGAGCGCTCATCGTGGTTCAACCTTCCTTGCCATCTAATTTGCTTGCATGTGAATGCTTAGGCGTTGATAGGACCCAGCTGTTTGCTCGCTTGTATTAGAATATTACTTCTTCCTAGTTTAAAAGAAACAGATGACAAATTTATTTCAAATTATTTAATTTGGTTTTCTAACCATTTTTTAATACAGGAAACCATTGGTTAGACTGGGGGCACACATGCCAGCCCGGGCAGAGCAAGCATCTAGGAGGAGTGAGTTTGACCCATTTCTCCTTAGTGGTGGGGGATTCTTGGCCACAAATCAGACTGGTGAAGTGTATGATGTGATCCTATATTTTGGGATAATAGACATTCTCCAGGATTATGACATCACGAAAAGGCTAGAGCATGCTTACAAGTCATTACAAACTGATCCGAATTCGATATCTGCTGTGGATCCGAAGCTCTATTCGAAAAGGTTTCAAGATTTCATTGGCAGAATTTTTGTGGAAGATGGCTAGATATGGAGCAAAGGTGCACTGTAAATTCCATTCAAAAGCCAGAGCACTGGCAATGATTCGAAGATGGTTTTGATAGGTTTTTGTGCACGGTAAAGAATGTCCATTATTACGAACAACCATCTTCATCTGCAGGGATCCGTTAAAGCAGCTCATCGGCTGGGTAGCCACCAGCAAGCCTTGACCCAGGTGCACAGGTAATCGAGTTTGCAAAGCAGGCAGTTCGCTGCAAATTCATTACAAGAATTGTAATGGCTGGTTTTTCATAGGCAGCCACGACAGAGGTATCTGTAAATTTTGTGATTTGGTGGGTGACAGATTGGTACTTCCAGTTCCCTAGTAGTTCTCTCTTTTTTTTTCTTTTGTTAGGATTCCTTACTGCTTCAGTTTTCCCCCCTTTTATTTATATGTTGGATGTAAAAGGGGACAGGGAATTTTTGTTTCCAGAAAGAGGATTTAAGGCTGTAGCAAGCAGTGAATAATGAAGATCATGTACAGATACACTTTGATCCAGAGAATGGGTGGATTATAATTTAATTCAGCATCTTCATGCCTGTGGAGCCCTGCTCACTGCTTCTCCATCTCTTTTGCGCTGTTGGCTTCTTCCTTTCCCAGTATTTATTGGCCCTCGGCATAGCTTTTTGCAGGCTGCTGTGAGAGAGTGGGAGGCTTGCGACTCTACTTGACCTGTGACCTGAGGCTGTGATGTTTCAGAGAGAGAGAGTATTGGAAGTGGGGAAAAGTGATAGGAGGGGGAGGGGCATGAAAAGCAGAGAAAGAAAAGCACAACACAACAGATGTTTAGATTGGAATGCTGAGCTTATCAATCCTTTTCATTCGTATAATGCCCAAACTTCGAATCTCTTTATCGACATCCACTGCTAATTCAACTGTTTTTTGTCATTGTTTCGCAAAGATTATTGGATCTACCCCACACACCCCACGCAGATGTGACTCGAGTCAGAGGGTGGTGGTCCTCGGCTGGATAAACCTCTCGAGTTACGCACTAGATCTTATAACCTGATTTTATAAAAGAGAAAATCCTAACCTGATTTGGCATTGCAACCAAAGCTTCCTTGTCTCATGCTATATACGCGTAACAATTTTCTTGTGGCATAGTACTATCTTGATATTGACATAGATGTGACGACTGTCTCTGCCTGCTATTTATGTTAGTTTCATGGAATTTATTAGTGCCTTATAGTCCTCGCTTAAAAAATCTTTACAGCCATAAAAACAGAAAGAATACATACTCCCTTCGTCCAATAATATAAGTATTTCAAATATTTAAATTTTGTTTAATAACATCAGTATTTCTACACTACTACTTATCCTATCAATCACATCATATTTAAATTTTTTCCCATCTTATCTCTAACTATTTTTTCATCCATAACCATCTCTTATTTAATAAGGGATACTAAAGTCTTTTCTCTTTAACCTTAATAACTGCTAAACAAACTAAAAATATTTATATATTGTTGGACAAAGTGAGCATTCATGAGTGCATTTGGTTTGTACTCCTACTTATTTTTAATTACCAGCCCTGCAAACATTATTTCAGTAAAATATTTCTCTACCTGTTCATGAGACTGACTGGACTAGTATGCGATACACAGCACATTACTCCATATCCTCCTCTGACTCGACATTGGGGATTGTGAAAGCCTATTCAAGGATGCCACGTGGATGAAACTTGTGTAGTGGGCTGGTGGCTTGCCCTGAGGTTCAAGCAAGGAACGTTTCCTCGCAGCGCAGGGTGATTTGATCAATTCAAGGATCTCATGTAGGAGTAGTAGTACATTTTTTTATACCAAGGCAGATGGCAGATGGTCATAACAAACATTTAAAATACTATAGTTAATATTTACTCTCTCTATTCTAAAATATAAAAATCTAATACGGGATAAGACATGGTACGAATCTAGATTTTAGAAAGCAAATAAATAAAAATCTAAAATCTAAAATGATAATTCTGGCTGCTAGCCCCGCAGATACGAATATGTTAGTGTTTGAAAGGGAACACAAGAAGGATAATGGAATCCATTCAATATTTCAATGACAAAGATTACTAGTACTCGGTTCCTAGTCCGCCGCAAGCTTCAGCCATTCCGTCGTGCACAAGCTTCAGCAGCGTGGTCAGGGCACCAACCACGTTGCCCAAGCTGACAGGAATTCTACATGGTCAGGTCATCTGTGATGATTACTCCACTCGCTCCATGCATCCATCCGTCATCGTTAACTCTGCACTGGCCAGTATCTGGTCTCCTCTACCGCAAACGTAAAGGGTTGGAATTTTCCAAACCTATATGGATCAAATGGTCAACTGACTTCAAGTAAAAGAAGATGGTTTTTAAGGCCATATATATGCTTGCATTACAAATCGGGGTCTCTCTTCAGCCACTATTAAGCCAAACTTACCGTCCATTCGACCTAGTTAAGCTAATGGCACAATAGTGAAATTGTAACAGATGCTGGACAATTACTTAAAGGTGAACAATGCAGTATAGTTGTTTTAAATTTTAAATAACAAAATCATACAAATGATGCTACCCATACTATGTAAATACACAAAATTGCCGGTAGAAAACTTCCATAAGATGGCTAAATTTGGGTATTGAATGTAAGCAATGGTTACGGTCATCGGAGCTGCACGAATCTTGCATCAACCATAGTACTTAAAAATGTCTTAGGCACTGTTTGAATGTAAAGTTTGGCTTAAGTTTATTGTCACACAGAAATATAACAGGTCATTAGCATATAATTAATTAACTATTATAAACATAAAAATAGATTTATTTGATTTTTTTAAAAGACTTCTCTATAAAATTTTTTAAAAAAAACACACCGTTTAATAGGTTAGAAAGTGTCCTCACAAAAATCGATGAAAAAATTTAAGCCATAATCGGTTAAGAACGAAACCTTAGTATATTATTGGGTTCATAAAGAACCAAATAATCAACAAATAGACAACCCTCAAACATAAACATTGCCACTTCTCGCCGTGTGACTAACAACACCATTTGGATGACGAAGTTTAACCTACTAGGATCCCACTAGGAGTAATTAAGCTGCACTGTACACAGCACAGGGTCAAAAAAGCCCATGTCATCAGGGTTCAACCCTTTCCGTGACCGTACGGCACTACTACTACGTGTTGTCTCTTCTCCTCTCCTACCCTTCTGTGTCTGCCTACGCGCTATCTCCACCCTTTATGCGTTTGCCAATTGCCATTGCCAATGCCTTTGCACTGTTTCATAGACGACCTGCATTTGTTTTTTCGTTGCCGCTCACTGCTACTACCTCCCAGGTTCCCGTAGTGGTGTCCGTTCCTGAACAAACAGACGATTCTCTGCACTGGTATGCACTCGAATCCTTGTTTTTATTCTGACTGCACAAGATTTGATGCTACATCACATATGATTTGATGCTACATCACATATACTAGTTGCTGCGCCGTAGGTACAAGATTATACTGGCGCTATATCGATATATTGCTATCTTGGTAGTGTGGCAGCAGCATGCAGCAGCTCGATCTCGTATCCGATTTAGGTGCGTTTCTGCATGCAGGCTGCGAAGCGAGATCTTTGCAAATCCCAGGCCATACCGGCGAAAATATTTCCGGCCCTGGACTGTAGATCGGTGGATCGGCGTAGCGGATTCTGGGATTCGGAGACATCTTTCTGGTCGTCGTCGTCGGCGTCGGAGAGGACTTATTTTTGTTGTAAATTTTGGTGAGCACTAGGCGCGGCAGCAGCGTGCCTTTTGCACGCGCCTCCGTGCAGATTAGCTCGGGGATTCCTGCGCGCGCACCGCGGCCGCTTGTGCCGCCCTTGCAGCCCCGCGCGCGCGCGGCGGCCACCACACGTGAGGTAGCGTCCGCGGGAGCGCGGAGCGAGACGCGCGTGAGCGCTGCCGCCGTGCCGTACGCAGGTAGCTGTGTATTTCTGTTGGTGTTACCCATCATCAGTTTACATCGATATCGTATATATGCGTACACATGGTGGTTCAAGACATCTATATACCTTATCAAATTAGTCTCAACGGTTTTAATGTCTAATGTTATTGATTTTTAGGCATATATTTAATTAATTATTTTATTTAAAAAAATTTATAAATACATAAAGAACGCTACTTTTCGTGGTGTTTGAAGGGGCTTATTTGTCCTGACTTATAAATCACACGTAAAACGAGTAATATCATTAGTACATAATTAATTAAGTATTAACTATTAAAAACTTAAAAATAGATCTATTTGATTTTTTAGAAATACTTTCATATAGAAAATTTTTGTAAAAAACACACCGTTTAGCAGTCTGATAAGCGTACTCACGAAAAACAAGAATTTAAGCAGGTTATTTAAGCTGGAACGAACAGCAGATTAGACATCGGATGTCCGACACAGAGTAAAAAAAATCAGAAGCTCCCCCTCCAATCAGCTGCCGCCGTATATTGCCCCCCCTCTCACTTCCTAGTGCATGTGCATCCATTTCTATTCTCATTTGTTTTGCAATGCAGTATAGGTGGCTAAACGGGCGGACCAGGTCGGCACGGCCCGAGGCACGGTCCGGCACGGCCCACTACGGCACGGTCCGTGTAGGCACGGTTCTTATAGCGGGCCGTGCCGTGCCGGCCCGCGTGCCTTCCCCGGCCCAAGCACGGCACGCCGAGGTCGTGGGCCGTGCCGTGCCGGCACGGCCCGTCGGCGGCCCACCGTGCCCGGGCTGGCCCGGTCCGCCGACGCCTGCCGCCGCGCGTCCAGCGTCCCCGGCCTCCACCGCCTGCCGCCGCCTCCCCGCCTGTGCGCCGCCCCCTCCGCCGCCTGCCGCCGCCCCGGCCTCCTCGGCTCCTCTGCCTCCTCCCACCGGCTCGGCCTCCTCCGCCCCCTCCGCCGCCGCCTCCCGCGCGCGCCTCCCTGGCCTCTGCCGCCGCCTCCCCGCCTGCGCGCCGCCCCCTCAGCCGCTTGCCGCCGTGCCCGTGCCATGCCGTGCCGGCCCGCTACAGTCCACGGGCCGTGCCATGCCGGCCCACCGTGCCGCACCGCCGGCCCAGGCACGGCACGGCTACTCGGGCCGTGTCGGGCCGGCCCGGGCATGGTTACTGTAGCACCATGCCCGGGCCGGCCCGACGGGGCACGGCCCATTTGGACATCTCTACAATGTAGGCATCTACCGTCTCTCTCTGCTTTGCATTTGCATGTCAAGAATACGTGCTTGTATGAAGCTATATTTTTAAGTTTCAAATGATTGTTTTTTAAATTCTTTAACCGATTTGTGATCCGATTACACCGTTATATTTGTTGTAATTAAATCTTTTCTACAACATATCATATGATTATATTATAATAAAATATCAATAAATTCTAATTGAAACATTTTTATATTACATACGAAACATTAAGTTGTGACCTTAAAATATCACAAAATACTTACTTAAAAAATCCAAAGAATATCACAGGCAATATTTACAAATAAACTAATAAAACATTAGAAAATACTTAATGAAACATTTAAATAACACCATGTGCAACATTAAAAATAGATCCATTACAACAAAAAACTTAAAATATACAACAAAATCAAATTCCAGTTAAAACATTCACTTTTGACGTGCAAAACATCGAATTTCAAAGGTTGCAACATACATATTTTTTAATAAGATATAATCGTGTATAATCTTATTGTAAAGATTTAATTACAATAAATATAATGGTGTAATCGATAATAAATCAAATAAATAATTTAAGAAAGAAAATTGTTTAAAGTTTGTTAGTAGAGCATTGTTATTGCATGCATGTAGCATGCATCTACACATTCACTCCGTGAGGCCTTAGAGCATTTCCAGCAATAGCCCCTATTTTAGAGCCCCCAAATGTTAAATGGGGCTGTCCCTATTTTCTTTGGACCCTAAAAATGCTCCGAACTCCAGCAACAGCCCCCATTTCTCAGCCCTTATTTCTTTTTCTATTATTTTTCACCGTAGACTATATGTATATGTCTAGTTTAACACTATAATTAAAACATAAATATTTATAAGAATTTAGAGCAGGAGGGCGGCGCGCGGGAGGCCAGGGCGCAGGCCGCGCCGGCGGGCGGGAGGCCAGGGCGCAGGAGGGCGGCGCGGGGGAGGCGGGGCGCGGGAGGCCGGCGCGCGGGAAGCCACGCGCGGGAGGCCGGGGCGCGGGAGGCCGGGGTGCAGGAGGGCGGCACGCGGGAGGCAGGGCGCGGGAGGCCGGCGCGCAGGAGGCCGGGGCGCGGGAGGCCGGCGAGCGGGAGGTCGGGGCGCGGGAGGCAGGGCGCGGGAGGCCGGCATGTGGGAGGGCGGCGCGCCGGAGGCCGGGCGTGGGAGGGCGGCGCGCGGGAGGGCAGGGCGCGGGAGGCCGGCGTGCCGGAGGGCAGGGCGAGAGGCCGGGGCGCGGGAGGTCGGGCGGCGCGGCGCAGGAGGCCGGCGGGCAGGGCGGCGCGCAGGAGGCCGGGCGGGAGGTGGCGGCGCAGGAGTTCGGCGGGAGGCGGCGTGCAGGCAGGAGGAATTGTCATCGCGCCAAAAAAACGTCGATAGGGGCCGTGGTGTAGAGCCCCCAGGACTGGGGGCTTGAGGGCTGGATTTGGGGGCCTCCTCATTTTAGGGGCTCTATTAGGGTCCCTGCTGGACCTAAATTTTTTGTCCCACCACCCAAAAACTGTTTGGAGGTTGTATTTAGGATCCCTGCTGGAGATGCTCTTAGGAGTAGAGATAGATAGAAAGACAGACATGCACACAGGTGCATAACATGGCGTTTGCTTATGCTTATTAGTTATAGTTTCTTTCTCGGTTTTTATTAGCATGTTTTTTAAGACGTAAAATAGTATATGTTTTTTAAAAACTTTTAAGTATCTTAGAAAATCAAATAAATTTATGTTTCAAATTTTTAATAGTTAATACTTAATTAATCATATGTTAATAATATTTTTTTATTTTAGTGTGGCTTATAAACTATGGGCAGAAGGCGAAAGTAACAGGCCCTATGCATGCAGATAGGAGGCGCAGAGGTGCAGCGTGAGGAGGCACCCGATATTTGAACTAGGATTGGGCATCGGTCTGAAAGGATTTTTCATATGTAAATATATAAATCATGTTTAAAGTATTTTTAATGATAAAATAATTACAACAAAATAAGTGATAATTTTATTTTTTTAAAAAAATAAGACGAATGATTAAATATATGTCTAGAAATTAACAGCGTCAAACATTAAAAACCGAAAGAAAAATTAGTAAAGGCAAGATTTAAGCCAAACTATCTGGTGAAGTGAGGCTTGGTTTATCGCCAAATTTTGGTAGTGGTTTGAGCACATGTTTTGTTCTTTTGCCAAAATTTTGGGCAAGCCAATTTTTGTTGATGTGGCAACTAAGTATTTTTTTTCTTTTGACGTGGCAAGTTTGGGCAGTAAACCAAACAAGTCCTCTCTCCTGAACTTCCGTTGATAGACTAATGATACATAAATGTTTGTAAGATTCAGAACAACTTAAGACACGTTATTAATAGCTTACCTATTATGGAGTACTGATGGAATATATTCTTAAGCTCCTAAACGGTACTGTCTTTATGTAATTCACTTCGTCGGTATTTTCTAGAAACCTTTTTTAAAATCAACTTTCTAATACCTATCCCATTCGTTTGTCCTCTACGAAAACTAAGTTTTATCCATCATACCCATAACTCACTCTCAATCCATTAATTAATTAGAACGCTGAAAGGTAATTGGACGTTCCAGACGATCTTACACAATGGTTGTATCGTCGAAGATTAGGAGAGGATTAATTTGCAGATGTACATACGCGCACGGCATGGTTCTGACATGGCCTACACACATGCTAGAAACTGCGTAATTGAAAGTGGTATCTGTACACCGGCCATCGGTTCATGCATGCGTGCAATGCAAGTAGCATTGCATCCGCCACGGGTGGCTTGCACGAATGTATGTCCGTATCAGCAAAAATACATGTCCTCTTCTTCCCCTTCCGGTTAATTTCCCCTCAGACGACCGTGCGACGCATGCATGGCAGGCAGCAGAGCAGTGGCTCACGTGAAGCTTTTACGTACATGGGAGTACATGCTTCCTGTGATCACTGCAAGTAAGATGCAGTGGCCATACCATCAGAATTCAGATGCATGTACAAGTGTCCATTGCACGAGCGTCTCGCGTACGTGTGAAACTAGTCACACATGCACGATACAGATCAAATGGATCAAGACATGTAGCACGCTGTTTTCTGTCGATGCACGTATTGTTGTTGCTGTTTTTTCTTTGTCCTGCCTACGTACGAACCGCTGTTCTTCAGAGATCACAAGCAAATTAAGAATTTTTTACAGATTTTTTTCTCAGCTAGGTCGATTATGATAGATACTTATAGATAGATACAGCTTTTAGAGCTAATACTTGTTCCGGGCATATGAATTTCACGTAACATTTTCCATGTAAGAGGTTTTTTTTCTTTTTTTTTTGAGAGGCTAAATCCCGTGTTAAATTCATTCTTTAAAAAACTTATTACTTTTAAAGGGGCAATGCCGATCGGTACGTTTAACGCAATAAATATTTGTATGGTAGTAAATTGCAGGCTTGCAGAGGTGTGTCCGGTAAAAAAGGAGAGAAGAAAATTCCAGCTTCAGTGGGGAGCTATGTCACTATGGCTGTAGGCTTGTAGTTGTTACTGATAGCATACCAAAGGCAAATTTGCACATGCCTACACATATGAATCCGTTAACTCTTGGAGTTACACATTTGTCTTTGTCCGCATGTATGATTTCCTGAATCCATCATTCACCCTGAAAAGCCTACCTCTTTCTGCCCTTTTAATCCCTGCATACCAATCTGCAAGCAGTCTGCAATTCATTCCAGGCAAAGGCCCATCACTTATACCGGTAAGCACATGATTTCAACAGCTGATTGATCAGAGCCCCTTCCCTACTTTCCTTGTCCCTGCAGTAGACATTCCCATGAAGATGCAAAAACACTCATCCATCCTGTAGGCACGTTGAGCTAGTGACAGTAGCCAAGCCAGGCCTCTCTGCAAAACGAGCTGGCCTGATCAGCTTTGGATGCATGGGTGAAAACTGAAAAGAGGCTGGTAGCACCGGCAAGGAAAAACCCTTGCATTGATAAGTTGGAGAAGCAGCCATCCTTTTGCTCTTTTTGACCACCAGGAATCTATATCTATCTAACCACCCTAGCTTTTACCCCCCATCTGTTCGTGATCCACCTTGAGCTGCCTGCTCTGCAGCCTCTCACTGCTTCAGAGGAGGGCATTCATTCATGCATTCCCTGATCAGTTTCCTCATTCAATTCATTGTGCTGTTCACATGCATGTTCATGGCCACACATATGTAGCACTACTACTACCAGCAATGCATGCATGCCATGTATCTTCTCTTGCTTTCTTTTGCTTCCATGGATGGATGTGTGTCTATGTAATGCAAGGAGTGTGGGGGCAGCTTTAGCTTTGCAGGCAGGCAGCCGGGCCTCATTGAGGATCGGCCTAAATTGGGCTCCTTTTTGGACTGCCTCTGGAGCCTTTCTTCGTGCCATAAAAACGAAACACCCCATCCGTTTGCTTTGAAGCTTGCTTGCCTAGCTAGCTGCCTACTTGTAGAGCCTACTCATGCTGCTATGCCTGTAGTAGTACACTACTACAGCCTACGGCCACTAGCTACATGCAGGTGCAGTGTCCCACCGTCCAAGTCCAGTATGCTACTAGTAGTAGGCTTGTAGACATGTAGTACAGGTCTACTATCTCAGGCAGGGCAGTACATCTACTACTCCTGTGTGCGTAACTGTGTACCCCAACACGTACTCTAAGCTTGATAGGGTAGCTAGCTGTGGCTGCTGCTGTACAAGTTCACCCCAACACGTACGCTGCACTGCACAGTTTTGCATCGTGTTGCTGGCTTCAATTCGTTCCTTGGCCGCCTGTCTCTGCTGCAGCTAGTAGCTGCGTGTGCCTGCGACCGCGAGAGGTTGTGTCGTCTGTCAGACCGTGCATGCATGTGTTGTGTCCATGGATGGCGCCCAAGCTTCAAACGGTTGGACGGTTGGGATGTGTCGATCGATGATGCCGGTGTAGTGCAGATCCCGAGACCAAACTCATCCGTCGCCGTCGAGCATTACAGGCGATTAACGGGCGGGTCGTCCTGATCGATCGATTCCTGGAGTGTGACGAGGACCACCTGCACTGTGCATACATGAATACGCAGCTGCCTCTCGCTCTCTCTCTCTCACACACACACGCAGAGACACACATTCTCCATTTCCTTTTCCTTTCTCGCGCTGCTTTTCTTTAGTGCAAGGCGGGGAGGGGAGACAGTGCCCCATTTGGCGAAAGGGACGTATCTTGCGAGCTTTGATGAGAGCAGTGGAGAGGGAGAAACCGTGGGGTCCATGCATGCTGCACTGGTGGGTCCAGTGTGTCAGTATTTTGGCCCTCCATGACGACCTTTCATCTCTCGATCTCTTCCAACTTCCAAGGATTATAGTTAGGGCGAACCACCAGTGTTGTGATGAACGGACGAGAGGCGGCGATCGCTCATAGTGCCAACAAGAAGTTGAGGGCTCAGCGACAGAGAGATCTATTCCTACTCAATGTGCTGTGATCAAGCATGCATGCGTAAGTATCCATTTGCCCATTTGGCACTGACATGCCTGCCTGCTGCTAACGGTAATATATATGCAGCTAACAGGTCGTCGATTCCTTCATTTAATTTGCAGCGGTTGACTAAGGTGGTGTTCGGCAACCCCTTTTACTAGTAGTTTATTTTCTCTTTTTTTTAAGCACGTTTCTCGAACTATTAAATGGTATGTTTTTTTAAAAATTTTCTATATGAAAATATTTTTAAAAAATCAAATAGATCATTTTTTAAGTTTTTAATAGTTAATACTTAATTAATTATACGCTAATGATGTTTTTTGTTTTACGTGCGGCTTGTAAGTAAGAAAAATAAGCCAATTTAAACACCATGGATCAAATAGCAATAAGGAAATATTCATGGTATATATCTGGTTAAAAAAAAGAGTGACGTTTTGGGGGCAGATGAGAGACAAACGTACGAATGCAAATTCGACCATAAGTCATCATTGAAATCATGCACAATGGCATTGGCTATGTTTGTGCTGTCCTTTTTGTGACAAATGTTGGTGCTAATGATGGCGCTAATTTGGCGGGCTACTGTGGATCATGTGCACTAATTAATTAACTCTTTAATAACCGCACGAGGTGTGCATCAATTGAAACTCTGAACCCCATCATCCTGGCTGTAGCTGCTAACAGCTCCACCACACGCCAAATTAACTTGAGAGTCCAAACCCTGAAGTGAACGCCGGTATATTAACAAACTTGTCGTCTGATCAGCCGCGTCGGATCTCCGCTTTTCCGTGCGCATTTGCTGGTCACGGGCATCAGAAAAATTGCCAAACCAAGCTGGATTCCAGTGGATTCCGACCAGACAATCCACGCGCCTAGATGCACGGCACGGCCTCGAGCTGACGCGCTCTGGCGCATGCAGCGATGCCCCCAGCTAGCTACTCTATCTAGGCAGGCAGGCAGCAGCTCGCTCGTCTGCTCGTGGCAGCGCATGCAACGGCAACGGCAGCGCATCCGTGTGCAGGGGATCGATCGGTTCCCGCGTGCAGACGCGATGCGGCGCTGCCTGCCGCGACGGGCATCGATCAAGTGCAGGTCGCGCGCACCGGCTGCCTTCTCGCGCGGGCCGGCTGGTTGTGATGCCTTCCTGTGTCAGTCTCGGCCTCGAGCGGCGTGCTCGCAATGCATGCATGCGGCTCGCCCGTCGTGTAGCTGCAGAAGTTTCTTGTTACTCCCGTCGCAGGGTCGGTTCCAGGTGACGTTGCTGTCTGGTTTAATTCCGTTGACCTTCATGCCACTCTGTTTGCCTCTAACGGTGGAAGGAAAATAGGAAGTCCTCTAAACGCCATAATCTATAAACAGTGAAAGCTGTTCGTTCCCACTCCTTTACCCAACTTCTTTTTTTTATTTTCCGCGCGCACGCTTCTTAAAACGATAAACGGTGTGTTTTTTATAAAAATTTTCTGTATGAAAGTAGCTTAAAAAAGCAAATAGATCCATTTTTCAACTTTTTAATAGTAAATACTTAATTAATCACGCGTTAATAATGTTTCTCGTTTTACGTGCGGCTTATTTAAGTTATCCAATAAGCTAGAAAGAACACCCCTTTACTCTTTTCATCTTAAAATATAAAAATCTAATATTAGATATGACACTATTTTAGAACGAATAGAATATAAAATTTACAATAAGATCAGTCGTATTTCATGGAATGCACGTCTCAACTTTACGGTCAGCATATGGCACGACAATGCCACGTGGGGCACACGGTGGGGCTGCGCTGTCGGCGGTTCACGCTGCAGTGGCCGGGGGCAGAAAGGTGGCCATCGTGAAGGCCACGGTCCTACTTGCTCCCCCATTATTGTTTCATTTCAGAGGAAACCAAGAGAAAAACAAGCAACAGCGAGCAAAGCCGAGTACGGTATTAAATGCCACTGAATCGCTGCGGCTCTTCTGATGGCGCCTGTGAAAGCGAGGGGACCACGAGCACACGACGCGCGGTGGCGGTTTATCAGCAAGCGGAGGCCTTGTGATGGTGAGCGTCGCGTCGTGGTGGCGCTTTCGCGGGGACGGACGAGCGAGCGAGCGAGCTCGCGCGCGTCGGCGTGATGGTGGTGGATGCAGTTGATGGCGAGTCATGTGCACGGGCTGAAGAGATGAGCGTGTCACAGACACCTCGCGACCTCGGCGCTTGGACTTGATTGGCGGCCCAGTATGTAGCCGAGGAGATAAATTGGCCGGAGCATTTCATTGTGGCCCTAGAATCGGAGTCCGTTAAACAAGGCCAAGCCTGCAGTCCGTACCCACGATCAGGTAGCCCGGGAGTGCCTTAGGTTTTATTTACATAACGAAGGAATATAACGTGATTCAAATGTACTTCCTCCATTCTAAAATATAAAAATTTCTAGCATTTAAATCTTATTCCATAATAGAAAGATTTCTAGCATTATTTATAATACTACTTATCCCATCAATTACTTTCCATTTAAATTTATTCCTTTCTTATTCTTACGTAACTTTCCACCTCTATCCATTCTACATTTATTTAAAGGCTCTAAAGTTTTTTTTTCCTTTAACCTTAATCTCTTCTAAACAACCTAAAAATCCTTATATTTTGGAACAGAGGGAGTACATTGTATTAGACCTCAAAAAATATTTGGGTCTATCTAAAAAGGTGTCGTAAGTTTTTTAGCTGAAAAACTTTCAAATATAATTATAGTATAATTATAGTGTGATTATATTGTAACTTACATGTAACTCCAATATATCTTATATATAACTTGCATATATCGACTTTTTTAAGACCAAAGAGGCTATTGCCTCCAACTATTTATTAGAAAGATTAGGCACAAAGCTAGTTTTACAGAACGCCCTCTTAGGAGTAGATAAATTAAATAAAGGTCTTGTTTTTCCTAAAGAAGGACTAAACAAAAGATAGAAAAAGCAATCAGTCCTTCTTCCTAGGCTGACCACCACGGCTTTCTTGCTGAAGTTGGAAAAGACGGCAATGAGTACAACCATGGCTAGCTGCAACAAATTAAGACTCGGCATGATCCCAATTGGGACCTCCTAGAGGTTGCAGCCTTGAGAGTGAGAAGATAACTCAACTCCACCACAAGAGAACGCCATCAGAGATGAGATTGAAAGATAGCCACGTGGCGATCTTCCAAAGGCTGCAGCTAGATCTATCCTGTCGGCGATGGAAGAATGCACACAAACATCTACAGGAGAAATAGAGGATCATACATGGATTGGCCTAGACACTAAGCCATGGTTGGGGCCTCCATCACAAGGAGGTTAGAGCTTCATCGGCACTGCATTTCTATCTTAGTTGCTTGACAAGAGAGCACCACCAACAAGGATGAAGAAGACCGCCTCCTTTGATACACACATACTGGAGAAAAGGAGAAAGGCTGGCTCTACCAAGCTTTGCCCAGACTTGGTAATGGCTCAATCGATAGCGGCGACAAAGAGTCGGAAAGCATGGTAGACACACACCGGCAAAGTTGCCGGAGGTGTTCACCATGGCACCTGGATGAGAATGGCTAGTGCCACAACCACCTCTAGAACCAAAGAACTAAAACTAGAACTCAACTTACAGGATATACCCGATGGTGGATCTACAAGGGATGAGGGGGACTCAACCCCTCTCCCCCCTATCGTCGGTGGTGAGCCGCCGGAACGAGGAGGGAGGAGGGCTTCTTTTTTTTTCGCCTGGACGTTTTGCGAGAGCACCCGAGGAGTCCATTTTCGACACAGCTGCATATAATAGTTAAGAAAAGCATGGCAACTTAGTGGTTGAGCAGCCAGTGGGGGATCGCTGGGTTGCAAGTTCAATCCACACCTACCATGCATTCACGTTAGTTTTTTCCCCTGCCGTGTAGCACGAATCACAACGCACATCCGATTGTCTGAAAATCATAAGTTTTTTCTTAATTTTTTGTCAATAGAAATCTAGCATACAATTATATATTTGTCAATATTGCATGCTTCAATTGTCAAAATGCCATTGGACTTCGTATAATTGCTCTTATGCTACTAGATTTAGGTAAGAGTTAAAATACCACTAGACCGTTAGAATTAATGGGTTAGTCCATCAGGGGCTTAAAAAATGTTGGGGAAAATCCAAAAAACCCCTACAGGTTACTTGTGTTTCACTCTTCCCCTACAACTCAATTTTGTAAATAAACTCCTCTACAAGTCAGTTTTTCTTCTAGCTTCTCCCTACATTTCGTTTTCATCGTTTCTTCTTTTTTTTTTCAGTTTCTCGTTTTAATTCCTCGCGCCCCATGGACCTCTAGTGTGTCCTCTCTATATAATCTATGAATTACAGATTAATTTTTTCGTCAGCGTGTCGTCTCTTGCCGACTTGTCGGAGCTGAAATACAGCTCGTTTTCTTCTCTGAGTCCTCTCTATAGTATATGGTTGTCGTGTTTCACTGGCAGAATTAGAAAGCTAGGAGATTCCTACCTTTGGCGACGTGGCATGGGCTCCTATTGTCCCGCCTAGCTAGAGGCCTATGGGGCGCGATAAATTGAAAGAAGGAGAAATTGATGAAAACAGAATATGGGGAAAGTTTGAAGAAAAATTGACTTATAGTAAGGTTTATATAAGAAATTGAGCTGTGGGGAGCAGAGTAGAAACACAAATGATTTTATTTGGATTTTCCCCCAAAAATGTCAAGTGTCCTTTAGTTCTATTTTTTTCTTCCTCTTCTGTTTCCATTTTCACATCATGCGCTTGGGAACAAGGAGTTTGCCAAGATTATGCACGAAGGGAGAGAAGATATTGTTCTAAACAAATCCAATATTTTGTGAAGAGAGTATTTAAACTATGGATAAGGCTAGTTAGTAAGTTTTAAATGATTTTTCTTCTACACTATTTATCTGGTCTAGATTAATTATTGCAATTATTTTTTTACAACAAGATCTTACATAATTACATTCTGATGAAATAAATATATTATTTCAACAGTTGAAATTTAATTTCATACGCAAGAGTAAAATATTTCAACTATGTTTTACAATCTTTCAAATGCTTCGATAATTAATTTTTTTGTTTCACTGGTATTTTACACTGTTTCATAAATTTTTTAAATGTTTCAATGATTAATTTTTTTTATTTCACCAGTTGTATCACCACGGATCAACTACAATATTTAACTGCCCGATTTTTTTCCCAAACGATATTTACGTCCACATCTTGTTTTCTATGAACCTAGAACATGGATGGCTTGACCAGAATTACACGCACTCTCGTTCGCTTTCATATAGGTTACCTTCCAAAATAATCGAGTAGCTGCAATACAGTGATGAATGCTGAATCTCATTCTTTTGCGCTTCAGAACATTTTACATGTCTGGTATACACAGATGGCCTATGATAAAGCACTCTGAACTTGTGAGCATGTCATCCTCACAAGAAAACACTGATTCGAAGTGACACTCTGCACGAACCTCACTTATTATGTACGGAAGCAATATATCTGAAGCACAGCCTCTGCTTACAGGCCAAAACCCCATTTGATTGCTCTAATATAAACTGCTAAAAAAATCTGGAATCAAGTGATCCCACATAAAGAATAAAAGCAGAAAGAACCAGAAGACCTGTAACCTACTCAAACCTAGTCAGTTATCATCAGATCGTTAGGAACTTGTCCGAAGATATCTGGACAACCTTCCCAGCTGGCCTTTTCTCTGGATTCCCAGTAACCACCAATGTAGCGGTATGAGTCGGTAGCTTTATCTTTTGCAAACCACCGAGGTTTCCACCCGCTCTCCTGCATCTTCCGTGCCTGCAGCATGTTGGTATCATATCATGATGCATACAGAATGGCTCACTTCACTCTCCAAAGTCAAGCATAAGCAGAGTTCATATACAAAACCCAAACGGGCTCAGTTTCAGTGCTCTATAGCGTTTTGAAACCCTAAACCCAAACGGGCACAGTTCAATATTCTCTAGCATTTGGCACTTGTTTATCTAGTTCTTGCTTAGATCTGTAGTTGGCCTGTTACTGCCAGGTGCAAATTACTAGGTAAAAAGCATTATGTGAGGGTAGCCAAGACTCGTGACTCAACAGACCAGACATATAATTTCATGCACAACTTGTAAAAATGGGCAAGGAAATCCATGAACTTTATTTCATATTCTAAAAGTTGCATGTAGTTTTCTGTTTGCAAAATTTAGTCACCAGAACCAGTTCTCATTCATAACTTGTTAATGATGTCATTGCATTTATTTATTCTTAAAACAGAGGTTCAGCAGATGATCTTAAAATCATTTGATCAAGCTACAAATAACAAATTTCACTTGGATTTTAAACTCAGGCATGGGCATATCCATATAAGTCCACAAAAGAATTGTTTTCATATTGTTGTTCCATGCATGATTGCATAATGTATCAACGTAAAATAGTTAAACCAAAGCAATGAACTTACATGATGACAAGCACATCACAACCAAATTCTGCAATTGCTGATGCAAATGCATGTCTGGATTCAGTTGCTTTTAACTAATGCATGCTTTACCAGAATATATAATGTGTCATAGACTAACCTGCCGTTGTCTCTGTTCAAGCCTCAACTTCTCAGCATTTGCTCTTTCATACTCACCATTCTCTAGGCACCGCTGATCTGGTCGCAATCTTGAGTCTGTCGGTGGCAGTTTTTCCTGTTTGTTGTTGTTGGTCAGATATACCAGAAGAAGTGAATATGAAAACTTGATGTGACCATAAATATACTTACCTTCAATCCAGGGGTAAGTTCGTTTAATGTGATTGCAAAGCGAGTGAAATTGTATCTGGTTGGAAACTTAGGTGGTTTGCTTCTTTTCCACAACAAATGGGCCTCTGAGAAATTTTCAGATCCCTTGCCTTTTCCAAAGCAATCACCCATCACATAGTGCATGCTCTCATCCCACTTTCCAAAGAGCGTAGCAACAGTTCGACCACTTCTGTCCTGAACAACACCTTGTACCTACATATGTATCAATTCAACTGAACAACATAAGGTAGACACACAGATATTTCATAAATAAGGCACTATGTGAGTCATGGTCACAATATAGGAAAAGGCTTACTTTGTATCCAAATTCTCAATATAGTTTCTTTGTATAGAAAATGTAGAGTTATTCAAGTGGGATGTTCATATCATTCATTCTCCAGCTAAAGGTTCTTTCAATAGTTCATTTGTGTTAGCTAAAAGACCATACACATTCCTTTTCACTGTAAAAAAAATCACTTTTTTCTCTCACAAACATGCAAATTCAAATATTCCGTTACTAAAACAAGCCAAGAAGGCAAGAACAATCATTATCATGATAGCTTTTCGCTAGATCAAGGAACCTTTCCATGATGCAGTATACACTTGAATTTGAGCTACTATCAGGGCTAAAACTATCAGGGAAAATTCCAAAAGGAATAACATATTAGTAGATCCCATTGGATTTGCTTCGCGCATTGCTGAAGGTTTGAAGATTGAACTAGGTATCCCATCTAAATTTATGGATTCAATATACAGTACAGTGCATACATCCATACCAACTATGTCTATCATTATCCCCTACTCCATTTCTTTTCATAAGACAAATAGAAGACATGCAAGTTAATTCATTGCTTCTATTCCTTGCTTACGCTCACAGATTACATAGTCCCTCTTACATTAATAAGAAACAACTCATTATTCATCATCTCCTGTATCTCCAAGATATTTAAGTATGGGTAGCAATGTAGCATGGTCGTTTTAACCTCTCTTTCTCTTGTTTTCATACTCTTCTATCTCAAATATTTGTGCCCACTCAAAACAAGCCTTATAAAAAGAGACATAGGGAGGAAGTATGTTTTAAGTTTAAACTGGGCACCCAGTTTGGTGATTGGCTCAGCAAGCATAGTACTGATAAATTCATCCCACCACCAGTATACTACAGAAGTATGAATGTCATATAGTCGGGTATGATTTTTCCCCAAACTTTTCATGTGATTGTGTGATAAAAACAAGTTCCTCCTAACAAACATATATGGGAAGATAGCAGATTAAGAATGGCTAAAACATTGTTTTCCCTTGTAAATGAGACTTGAGAAACATAACAGGAAAATCTTCCCTTTTCCAGAGAAAATCCATACATATGAATATATCATAAAGAAAGCCTGGTCAAAAGGCACAAATACATCACTTGGTTCAACTAATATATAGGCAGATAAGTGCAGCTTAAATAGAAACAAACTACAAGGAAGTAAAAAACAGAAACCAGAAAGAGCTGACATGGTCACAAAATGCACTAAATTTACAAGCATACCTGATGTGGGTTGCGATCAATAATTGACTGCTCCTTAAACTTCAACTTGCATGAATATTCATTATTGCCTTGTATTCGCATAGTACCATAGTGATCACAATACAGTTTACCCAATATAAGATTGTAAATGGAAGTTGTCACCTGAGATAGAATATTTCCAGTTAATTATATCACACAGATTTAACCACTTGTTGAAAAATATGTAATAATACCTTGCTCCACTGGAAAACTTCACCGTCATCAAACTCCAAGGTTAGCACACCAACAGGATCAAGTTGAATGGACCGACCCCAGAATTTGCTTTTTAGGTTGCTATCAGCCCAAAACCTCCACCCAGTTCCCTCACAATGGCATGCAACAACCATAGGATGGTGACTAACCTGTCAAGTCATATTGAAGATTCTTAATCAACCAAAATGCAAATGCAAATGGAACTAGCGGAAAATAGTATTCTATAGGGAAAGTATATGCAAGCCTATACAGAATAAACTGTTTGATGATCAAATAATTAGGGAACAACCAGTTAGAGTTCCAGTGATATATAAACATAAAGAAAAATACTGACAATGTCAATCGATAAAGCCCCACCACCGTCTGGTTGACAACAGAATCAATCATATATCAAATACAGAGTCAACATTTAAATTTGAGAGTATGTTTGAAGAAGTCTCAGGCGGCAACAAAACGCTTACCAAGAAGACACCGATACCAACATAACGTGACACAGCTTTGGTGCCAGGGAACATTCAAGTGACAACTTCGTATACATTTTTCCGCCAAACCTTACAAATTAGATTATCGTGTCTGTGCAAAAGTACTACTACCACTTTAAAAAGTTTTGGTGTTAAAAGTTATAAACAGATGGCTATGCTGAACCAATAGTAAGAACATGGTCTTCACATTACAAATAGGTAGCTTTCAAAGGTCCTTAGACAAACCTTTTCTGAGAAAAAACGAAGGCCTTTGTCTGGATAATCTGCTTCGTAGGTCTCCCCAAGAAGTGGATTGAAGGGCTTACAGCTTCTTCCATCCGTAGATGCATAGCCAGAAACAGCAAATGCTGCTACACTAAGAATCCTCATAAGACTATTGCCCTGAGTTTTTAGCATAGGAGAAGTAAGATGCAGCAGAATAATCACAATAGAAATATGCGGATGATAAACATGTTTAATCACAAATTGGATGAAGAGAAAATAAATTATGTGGTCTTTGCAGAGACGTCCAACAGTTGGAGACAGTCTAAACCATACTAATGTAAAGCAACATTGCAACTTTTAATGGACAACTATAATGAATTAATGAAACAAAATGGCAATTATTAAATAAATGTGTACTATGTAGAACAAGGGGATGGCATCTAGTGATGAAACTGTAGGCTGGACATTCAAAAAAGGCAAGCACATTTGAACCATGCAGTCACTATATTTGCTAAATAACAGAGTTCCCATTTGTATTGTATGGTATAGACCACAAGCAAATTGATCTCACAAAATTGGATATATGCTACAAGGCATTAGAAGTATCCATTAAATAAACATATAGGTGCAAGTTGGAGAATACACAGTTCAAACTCTAAAGTGACTTGAATTTGGTATGTTATTTGAGAATGCACATGCGTGCCCAACTGCCCATGAATATACTGAAATAGTGAAAGGAAGAAGAAATACCCTTTTTCCCCATTCATAAGCACGATCAATAAGGTAGGAATACTCAAGATCTTCAAAGCATTTTTGTAAAGATGAGAGTGGTTCATTGAAATAAACAGGCAGGCAAACTTTGGTGAGATCCTTTCCTATATTGTCCTTGATCATTGACCACAAGCTTACACCCTTCTCTTTCTCAACTGGATCTGGCAGCTTCTTACGCCTTCTTACATATGGGTAACTAATTCCAACGGACTTCATAGAATTATCAATACCATCCATTGGATAATCATCCTCATCATCCGAACCAGCTTCTGATCTTTGGAAATCAGATCCACTGCTTTTAAAAGAGCTTGATGAAAGAAAATCTCGTGTATCAAAATATATATTCTCATCATCATCAGTCTCATCTTCAGCAGGATCTTGTGGTTCAATATAATCATCAGATTCACTAGCACTTCCTTCTGAAAAAAGAGGAATAACACTTTAATTAACATCAAGACCTACATATAAGACAAATGTATTCTGGATTATTTTCAAGAAAAAAGTACCCATCTCTATCTTTTCACAATTACTAATGGGTGAGCAGACAAATAGTTTGCTTATACTTCTGGCAACCAGACAGAAATTACGTCAGATCCAAACCACCGCCTACATTGTTTGGCAGTTACAGAATTATAGCTACTCTGATATTGCAGTACTATAAATAATTGAGATGTTGCAACTTAGGATTGGAATTTAACCAGGTACACTGTTTTATCAGTGGCATGCATAAAAAGATTGCACTATAAATGTTGTTAATATTTTTCCCACAAACCGGAGCAGAAAAACAGCACATAGCAATGACAAATGTAGCAGTGCGACATGTCAAAGTGACAAATCATTCACCAATTATCATACCACTATACTTCTCATTCCTTGATCTAGAAGTGGATCCATACTCTTTTGACTGTCTTTGGCTCTCATCGACAAGGGTATTCTCCAAATCGACCTTTTCTGTCTACAGCAAGGCACAAAAAAGGACACTTTATTAGAGGACATCAATATAGAAATTCCGTATAATCCAATAGTGCTTGAAGAATCCTGCAAATAGTACAACTGGAATACAGTAGGCGAAATTTGAATTATCCCATCGGTAAATGGTAAAATGGTTTATATAGAGTCAAAGAAAGCGAGGAGAGTAAAGGAAAGCTATAGAATATCTGACTTGGCAATACTTGGTAATTAATAAACATTTTCTGCACTAGACCTATCTGAATTTCAATATAACAGGCAATATAACATTTATTATCAAATATCAACCCAGTCCGAATCTAATGCATCACCTATCATGATTGACATACATTCAACCCCATTCTTGTTGCCAATATTTCCAAATGTCCTCACCTCCCATCTACAATTTGCTCCACCTAAATCCCTTTAAAAGACATGTAGACCACTATTTTTACCCTCATCTCCTACTCTTAAATATGACCCTTTTGCAGTGTCATTGCTACCTTTACCATCCACATCCATCCCTCTGTCCTGAATTCAGATCAGGTCCTTGGTTCTTTGACAGCGACACGGTTGCTCATAGGCTGCTATGGCTCGCCAGCATTGCCATCAAAACGTTTTAAGCCCAAAACCCCTCAAGAGGATGGTCAGGCTCCTAAAGATACATCGTGACATTTGATATATCCGCTGGAGGCGTCACCATGATTAAGATCGGGAATGAGTGGATAGCGGAGCACACTCTCCTTTAAGATTTTGGCAATTACTCAGCATTACTCATTTGGCATCCATATTAATACTAAACGACACAAGTAGAAGAAGTAAAGCAATGCAATAACACATGTACCAGTATGACACTAAAACAACAGTCTCAGAAAATTAATAGAAACAGAAAAGTTAAAGCATGTTAAATAGAGTGACCACTAGAATTCAAATTTTCCAAGGACAATCCGGTCAGATGGTTCAGTAAACATAAAATGTTCATCAGTACTCCGTACCTTTTTCTTGAATTAACTCAAACAAGCAAAAGATAACACAATATCACACCATGCCATGGAAACTACCAATACCTACCTCATGCACAATCAAGTATCGTTCGAAGCGCAAGTGCAATGAATAGCAATACCTCTAGCTGACGGAGGGTGTCCAGGAGGAGCGTCTGCTTCTGCTTAAGGAGCATGAGTTGCTTGTGCAAGACCTCAAACTCAGTGCGCACGATCCTTTCGCTGTCAGCAATGGCCGCCTCGCTGACCCCCTCCTGCTGCAGCCGCTGCCTTAGGCGCTCGGTAGAGACAGCCACAGCTGCTGCGGTGTCCCCTGGCCCCACCATCTCGCTCGTGGACATCCGCGGGAACATCTCCTTGGTCGCCTGCAGCGCCTCGACCCACGCCGCCCTGTCCTCCCTTGTCTCCGCCCTCAGGTGCAACCTCTTCGTCCCTGAGAAGATCGAGAACCGCCTGTCGTCCGATCTGCTCTCCCGCACGGATGACACCTGCACACGCAATCCGTTTCACCGTCAGAACCGGACGAAATGGATCTGGGGATCATGGAGGCGATTCGAACAGAGGATGACCTTGAGGTGAATTTCGCCGAGGGGCTTGCGGGGGAGGTGGTGGCCGTTGGAGTGGGCGGATGACGAGGAGGAGGTGGATGGTCGGGAGAGGCGGCGGAGGGAGTCCTCGCCGATGACCTTGGCACCGCGCTCGGTCTCGCGCGAGAGGACGATGCGGTCGGGCCCGTGGATCTTATAGTAGGAGAGCACGCCGTCGTGGAGCGCGAACCACCGCGGCCTCCACCCGCGCCCGTAGTTGACCCACTTGTAGAGGATCCCGGAGATGCCGCCGCCGACGATCTCGTTCAGCTTCACCCCCTCCGGCGGCGAGGAGTTGCCTCCACTACCACCCCCGCGCGCGCGCCGCTCGGGCGGCGCCGAGTTGCTGCGCGGGGGAGGGGGCGGCAGCGGGGGCTGCGGCGGCGGCATCACGGCGGGGGCCCCGGCCACCGCGGACGAGGCGACCGCCGTGGCCGCGGCGGCGGCAGAGGCGGCGGGGGAGACGGGGACCGGGGGCACGCAGCAGAATGGGTGCATGGGGCGGTCCGTCGGGATCGGCTCTGGCGTGGACCCGCGCGTTCGCCGCGGCGGCCGGCGAGGAGGAGGCCGGTGCGGCGAAACGGATATTTTAGGTTTTTTATTCTTTTATTTTTTTTTTCCTGCGCTGGGTTGAGGTGGGTGAAGGGGTTTAAATGCCCGCGGAGCTCGGGGCGACGAGGGGTAAACGGCTGCTCGGCTGCTCCCCTCTCCTTTCCACTTGCACACGACCACGACTCGACGGGGAGGAAGCCGTGACGACTGACGAGAGACGTCGTGGGGGTTTGGCCGATGACACGGCGTGATTCTCTTCTTCTTATTGCAGAGATTTGCTGTCATGCTTCCGATGCATTTTGGCACGGAATGTGAGCGTATGACCCATACATTTGGCGAATTAACTTCTGGTACTGAGATTATACATGGAGGTTTGTTTATTAGAGGTGTCACATGTATTTAGAGATCAGAGTGATAGAACGGATCATGAATGAAGAAAAATATAATAGATAACCGTTATATTTGATGGTGACTCTAAGAAAAAGGGTGGATGGTGGTTTGATAACCGTTGGGAAGAAGAGAAAAAGAGAGAAAAAAGTTGCTAGTTTAGGGTGGAGGTGAATTTTATGAACAAGGGTAGAAAGAAGAGATACACATGATAAGATTTATTCAGTGACATTAATAACAAAAATATATATATATATGTGAGTGAAGATTTTAAAAACTTCTGAGTTACAAACAAAACAGAAAGCGTGTTTATACTTCATTTTTGGAATGAAAAAGTGAGCAAAAGACATTATATATTAAAACACACCGTACTAATCATAAATATATCCCAGCATACGCGTATAACGGAAAACAGCCGCATGTGGCTGGACGTCATCCTAATAATTGGATAGAAAATGGTTCAAATTAATTACAACTTCATAGCAATTAGGCATATAATCCGTGGAATTTGAACCTTGGTTTCTAAGACCAGAGTGATAGAACGGACCATTAATCAAAGAAGTACAATGGATAACCGTTGTATTTGATGGTGGCTCTATAAACACAGTAAACAGAGGAGTAAACTTCACAACTCAACCATGATATCAATGGTTGGCATAAGACAACCATAAGTAGCAGGTGTACAGCCAAAAAGAAAGATGGTGATTGGGATAACTGTAAGGAAGAAGAGAGAAAAAAGGTGCCAGTTTTAGGGTTGAGGTGAATTTTACGAATAAGGGGTAGAGAGAAGAGATAAACATGATAAGATCTATTCGGTCTCATTAATAACAAAGAATTAATATACATGCCAGTCAAGATTTTAGAAACTCCTATATTACAAACAAAGCAGAGGAAGCGTGTTTATACGATAAAAAAGTGAGAAAAAACAATATAACGAAAAATAAACGCATGTGACTGGTCGTTATCTCACTACTAAATTGAAAATGGTTCAAATTAATTACAACTTTATAACAACTAGGCATATAGTCCGTGAATTTTGAACCTTGGTTTTTTACCGGGACCAGAAGTCCAGAAACGGTTACGCTGAAAAACGTACACAAATGACAAACTAGCGCTACTTAATTACGACAAAGCTAACCAGATTAGAGCATCATGGATGTGTATGACCACATAATATGAAGGCAAGTAGGCAATTAAGCCAGGCCGGCAGTGGTCCGGCCGCCGACCGGGCTCTCGTGCAGGGTACGTCCGGGCGTTAACGTTCGTGCGTCGCTGTGAGCACTATATATAGCGAGCTACACGCACCTGCCGTCGATCGACGACTTGCACGTGGTAGAATGTTTCAGACGACGTCGTGGCTACAGTTGCCGATCGACCGATGGGGCCATGGAGCCCGCTGATAAAGTGATCATACGCGTGAATGCGTGATGCGCATGTTCGAACCGGTCATATTGATCGGGGAAGCAGAAGGCGGAGGTGTCGTGTTAGTCTTCGCAATATCATTGTTAAAGAGTGTCAAGGATTTATATTACTCAGGAGCGGATTAGAGCTGGTTATGATTTGATCTTCTCTTATCTTTCCAGATCTGGTTTGGTATTCACTAGTAACTACAGGACGGCCGTTCATCGATCGATCATACGCCACGATATGAATCATGAGTCATGATATGGTTTCGTTTAATATGCATATATGTAATTTAGTATGTTGTGTGTACGTCTAGCTGGTAGCTATGTACGCACGACCGTGACCGAGGAGTTGACTATACTATCGATCCTTCTATTTTTCTCTATTTGTATGTATATACAAATTGAATTGAAGTAGTTGCATAAAAGTTCCCATAAAAACAGAAAACCATCTCTGTTCTATCCACGAAAGATACCCCTAACCAGAACGAAACTGTCCTTTTGGTATTAAAGCTCAATCACCTCCATTTCCACTTTATTCGCCCTTCATTTCCCGTCTCGTTCGTCCTCTCTCTGGCCGAAAAATACCCCATTTCCCCCCACTTTGTTCTATTCGTTTTGCTAACTTGGACCTGACGGCTTCCACACCAGCAGGAAATACACATGCAGCAACCTTACCTTCGTTGGTTCGAAGCGATTTACCCCGAAAGCCCATCGTACGTACGTTTCCTTCCCCCGGTAAAGGCGAATCCACCCGTGCCTCCCGCGGATCGGCGCGCCGCGATCCGCATCAACGTCACCCCCGGCCCAGCTACTCAGCGTCAGCTACCAGCAGCAACACGTGCATCCCGCGCCGTCCGCCCGCCCGGGCATCGCGCGCGGCTTGGAAGGCCACGCGCGCGCGACGACGACGCCGCTTCGACTGCTCGCCAAGTCGCGATCAGGCGGGAGAGCGACCGGGACCGCGCCCGCGCGTAGCGAGGCGGGGACGCGCGGCGCGGCGCGCCAACCCCACTTGCCACTTCGCACCTGTCGCTTTGGCTGCTGCTGATGTGCCGAACTGCCAATGGGAGTCTCCCGTATCCACTACTGGCCTAGCTTGTCGCCAAATGGATGGCGCCGCAGCTTTTTTTTCTGGCGATGATGATACATTGATTAAACTTCCGTGCCTTTTCGTAACAATTGCATGCATGCCGTCGAATTCTGTAGCAGTATTATACTACTATCATTACCTCCTTAATTAATCCTCCTTTTCGGTGAAGATGTCTCTCTCAACACAAGGGCTTGTGGCACATCGACTTCAGTCGTTCATCAACTACATGCGTAAGCCAGGTCGTCCGATCACCAATAAAATGGTGAGCTAACCAAACGAGGCGCAAATTAAACATACGTTGTAACAAGTTAATTTGCTCGTAAGAATAAATCTGGACGTACGAGAGGAATAATCGAGTATGAGACGTGGTAGCGTATACTCCTAACTGATAAACTGAATGAAATTGATGAGATGCTGATTCGATTCGTATACGGGAAGCCGTGAAGAGACTATAGGAGATATATGTGTGTGTATATACCAGCTTACCACAAGCAATCTGATTAATTTCCAAAGCGGATACTTTTATCTTGGCAAATATGTAATTGTTCATTTATCCTTTTGGTGTTTAGGTACGCATGATGACTTGGTGAGCATACCGCCCACAGTTCTTTGTGTATGGAAAAGCATTTCCTTTGCGTGCTACCTTCACCGTCACTGATCCACGCGTACGAATCACGGACATCTTTACCAGCGAAGAGACTTTCGAGAAGGAACTCCCCGTTGCTAAGCAAAGCAAACGCCATAGGCTAAAAAACGCCAAAACAACGTATCCTACATGCCGCAGGAATTTTACAGGAAGGATGCCTTTACTCTGTCTCTCGCCATATTATCTGTCTACATTTGCTTACCATCAAGTCGAATTAATTAATACTAATAATCATGCACGTGCAAAGCACATTTTATATTATATGTTGATTCAAAACTCGGTAGTTAAGTCCAAATAAGTATTGACAACTATATGATAAAAGTTATGTCAGTTCATTACTATTTCCATTTAAAATGACACTGAAAAATAGTACGCATTGTTTTTATTTTCATATCGTAACAAAAACGTAAAAGCTTCTAAGCTTTACTTTCACTTCTATTAAAAATATGCTAAATGAATATATCAAAATCCAATTTTACTTTACACTCGTGGTTATGAAATGCATAAAGTGGAATACCAAATGCTGCAATTGAACAGTCTGAGCTATTTGGTTATTCATAATAATTCTCCTATCCCATCGGAATAATAACCTTGAAAATTACCATAGAGAAGAACAACTAAACACAGTGGAGCTCATAACTAATTGCCCGAGTGATAAACTCTGAGTCCCCAACGATCCAACATCAATTGTATTGTAGACTTGAGGTCCACTAAAACACCTATTATTTTCGTAGAACTGAACTTATCGGTAAAAGCAAGCCTCAGGAGCAGAGATGGGAAGCCAAACAACCATGTTGAAATGACCTGGAACTACAAAACAAAGTAATAAGTGGGTAGTGATAAGGATTGTGTCCAATAACCAGCTGTCAAGTACAAAACAAAGTGAGAATTGAAGAGTACAACATAAGCTAATGAAGAGTCCAATAACCAACTTTACTTCAACTTATTTTTTCTATTGCGTGCATGTTCAAAATTGAACAGATCTTCCCAGACAAAGATTTTCTGGTAGCAAGTTGAAATAGAAAACCATTCTGAAATAGCACAAATTATTTGCACTGAAAAATCACAAATTATTTGAAAAAGAATACATAGAACTAGAACTAAAAAATGCACTGAAAAAGCAGAATATCTCCTCAAATCTGAGATGTAACTGTACAAAAGGCATGAATGGCCTGACCAGGATTATAGGCTCTGCAAGAATCCATGGCCAAGGAGTAGCACATGCTGTAGCTCCATCCTTCCTCATCAAGCACACCAAGGCAAGGCTTCCTTTAGTGCCGGGGATCTACTGTTCTTATTTCCTGCTGAATGAATTTACCAAAAATTAACAAAGGCAAACCTGAGAGGAGGAGCTCAATTCAAATCATTGCAAAATCAGAATAATATTGATAAAGTAAAGAATTGGAATAGCAGATAGATCAAATTTGATGGCCAAGATAGATCAATTAGAATAGTAGATAGATCAATTTGTCCATTGAGATATGGAGTAATATAATTTTCAGATATTAGTTTCCAAAGAAGAAAATGACAATTGTCCTCCAATGAACATTGAACAAATGTTCTAACCCAGCCAAGAACACAAGAATAAAATTAAGCATGAGGTGAACTAAAAACTGAAATCGAAAATCAAAGCCATATGTAGCTAAAGAATGCAAGAATTGATTCTTGGTTGTACATTTTCTACTGCAGTAATCGAAAGCTGTTAAATGAAGCTTCGCATGAACTAATGAAAATTTTGCTAATTCCATAAGAAATTTCAGCATTTTCAGAGGCAACTAACACATGAGATAATGACAGCACATCGCGTCTTCCTATAGGCATGACGACTACACAAACACAGTCTGTAGAACTTTATTTGAATAGCAAGTCAAACGATTAACCAATGGAGTTGATCAGCAAACTATTATGAATGTATTTACCTTCCATGTTTATTGAATGTTACTGATGCCGGAGCTCATTGTCCTCTTGTTTTTGCATCTTGTAATCTTGCCTCCCATGTGCTATGACTTGAAAAAAATGATGGCATTTCTAGCATGTGGACAAAAGGCATGAGCCTGAAACTGCACATAAAATGCATAAACAACCTAAAAAATGAAAATAGCACATAAACTTGTAGGATGTGAAGCTAGAAAAATGACATCTTTACACAATTTTGATGAAATTATGATTAGAACAAACGTGGATGCATTCTATCAGTGCTATTCAATCTCCTGTTTTTTTAAGACTGGTATTCAATTCCTTTTAAGTGCATGATATACCAGGATGTTGAGAATTTTGCCTTGTTGGCATGGAGCCCTGATCAGTAGATTGAGAATTTTGTGGTCCACGTGTGGAGTCCATGGTGGTTGAGGTCGTGGATGACAAGAATGGCTGGTTTTAGCCGCAGGTTGCAAGACGACAAGGATTACTGAAATACAATACTAAAAACCTAAGAAAGTAACATAATATCTCGAGCTATGTCCAGGAATGCACTCTGCGTGCGTCTGATATATACGAACTGATCAAGAATACAAAAGTGGCTATTTGATTTATATGTGCGTGCATCTAATATATCTGAACTCCTCAAGAACGCATCAGGAAAATTGTGTGCATCTGATGTATATGAAATAACTGATAAATTCGTCATCAAGAAAACCACAAGGCCATCAATGCAATGGATTTCAAGTAAAATTTCCAAGACCATGATTGATTTTAGATCCCTATTTTTTAACCAAAATTTTAGGTCCCTATTAACTATAAAAGTGACTGATATGGTCACTGATGATATGTTATTCAAAATAAACAAGGCAACCAGATGGATTATGAAACTATGAAACTAAAAAGCATGGTTTGGTAGAGATGAACCTGCGAGGATTGAAATTGATTTGAAGATCATGGATGACAGAGCCTTCTTCAGCATAGCGGAGGTGGCATGGGTTGCGCCGTGGGGATCAGTTCCAGGGATCAGGGTCTCCTAGGGGTTTCCTTGGGATCAAGGTGGCCATCAAACAACGGCGCCTGGGCAGCAGGTACCAAATGAGTGCCGATGACTGGACTTGGAGACGGTTCGAGTCTGGTTTGGGACGATGGCCAGAAGTGATGGTAGGATCTTTGACTGAGGCCAGCCTTGGACACCAACGCTGATGGGCTCCAAATCCATATCGACAATGGCAAGGACGGACTGAGGCGGTGATGGCGGGCTCCAACTTGTGGGCATAGGCGGAGAGGAGCCGATGAGCTGTACCAGCATGCCGTCACCGCCACCCTTGCATCCGTGTGCAGAAACCACCTCCGTCTCGATGTTAGGCGTGATCCGCATCCGCCGTGACCTGGAGGCAGGATACGGGAGAGGATCTAGAGGATAGACGACCGTCTAGTGGTACGACGGCACAGCGGTGTGCGACGACGATCTAGTGGCAGGAGATCGGTAGTAGCACCTAAGGGCAAAATGGGCATGAGTGGCATGATGGCGTGGCGGGGCGAGGACATTTTGGCTGCGGAGATCAGTGGCGGCGCCATGAGGGGAGAGAGGATTAGGGATTAGGGTTGTTGTGGGGGGAGAAGAGGCAGGGGCGCGGGTCGGGGTGGGTAAGATGTTGGTACGTGAGGAGGAGGGTGAAGTCGATCTGGATCATTGGATGTAACGTAGATGATATGGGTCATTGGATGTGTCACAAGGTGATGGTCATGAGTAAAACCAATTGATACATTATAGGGTAGATTGGGAACCTCAAATCCACAATGGTTGATCCAAAAAAAAAAATCCACAATGGGCTATTTCCAATTCAAGAACTTGAACTTTCAACTATAAAAAATTGAACAAGTGTTAGTGTGCAACATAAGGTGGATATAGTATGCAACTATCATTAGATAGGTGTGATGCACTGGTATTTGGATGGTTTGGCCTTAGAACACCCAAGAGGGATGGGTGCTCCCGGATGAACTTGAAGTAGGATGTTCCCAAGTCCCAACCCTGCAAAATGTCGCGTTTTAAAAAATTATGGACATAGTACTGACACATATCATGTATGGGGTGACATCTACCATTTCACAAATTCGAAATAAGTATACAGCTAGTATTCAAATTAAAAAGTTGAATTTTCTTTCTATTTCAAATTCACTTTTAACATATTTTTTCTTGCAAGTAGATACAATTCGAATGTGAAAATTCTGTGGAGTGATGTATGCCACTGTAAATTTTGTATGACTATTTGTATCACATAAGGGATAAAGAATATCATGTTTGGGTCCCGTTCGAATGCTAATTTTGGGCGAGCAGCCACCCGGTTTAACAGAGAAGCTTTGTAATTAACGCATGATTAATTAAGTATTGATTATTATAAACTTGAAAAATAAATTTACTGTGAAATCATTGTCATGATTATTTTTTATGAACAATTAGCTTTACAAATGATTTATTTAATAGAAATTGGTTTGCAAATATCCGTGGATGTTGATGTGAGTACGTGTGACTAATGTGGGTCAGGTTGCGATATCTGTGCCCAGAAATAGTTTGTTTTGTCTATGGGTGTACAGGTGAATTGGGGTCAACATTGGTCAACGGCAGCATCGGGACAAAACTCAGAGAAGAGTTGAGGTCTAGAATGGTCAAGGATACCGGGTAATGAGGTTGGACACAAGGTGGCACACGATTAATGGACACCGTGTGGAAGGTCTTCGCAACGGGCTTCACAAGTCGTGTGTGTAAGCAGCGAAAAAATTGTGAATAAATTTAGAGTATAAATGGAGAAGAAAAATAGAGAATTGAATGTTGCTACAATAATCAGATTACTGTAGATGTGCACATACTGTACTGAGATCAAGACAGTGCAGTGGAGACATTGGGCTAGAGCATGGATGCATGCATGTGATCAGAGGCAACAGTAGCAAGCCGGGCCGGGTTGGGAGACAGGTAGGCTTAGGCGGCTTAGCCCATACGGAGCAGCGGCAGTGGGTTTCACCTAGGTACGACCGAGTCAGACTGGGCTTCACTACAGTAGTCATTCTATTGTAGTAGCAACGGGCAGAAGGCGGTTTTGATACAGAGAGGGAGAGATGAGATTTTAATTTGAAAAATTGTTATTGGTTTTAGGATGAGGTTTGAGTCCTAGTAGGACTAGGAGTTCTACTTCTACTTTGTGTAAGAGGTTTTAAGTATAAATAGATGAGGGGTTGATGTCCTAGAGTCATAACTTTTGAAAGAGTGAAAAGATAGGGTTTAGTTTTAAGAGAGAGGAGTGCTTTGTATGCGCTTTGTAAACACATTTTGATGCAATAAAGTTGATCTACTTTGAAGAGCATCTTTGATGTGTATCCTTTTGAATTTCGACGGTTCATCCGACAAGGGCGTGGCTGCGAGGCGGTGGTTCTACCGGTGAATATACGGCGGTCTAACCAGCGCAACAGAGACGGTCTGACCGGTGCACTCCATCCAAGTCTGAGGGTTTCTTTTGTTCCGCAAAAGATTTTGGTTTTTGGTGTTTCTACCATTCAACCCTCTCTGGTAGGCTTGGTTCTTGTGTTCGATCCTACAAGTGGTATCAGAGTCTTGTTTTCTCTTTTTGGATCTTTACCGATCTTGAGATTTAGCTATGGCTGACCGATTTTCAACCAAGCCGCATGTTTTTAATGGAGTTGACTTTCAATTTTGGTGCAAAAAGATGCAATCTTATATTATGTCTTAGAGATACGATATTTGGCAAAACGTTTCTCATCCTTATGAAATCCCTGATGCTATTTCTACTGAAAATAAAATTGAGTTTGAAAATAATTGTAAAGCACGTGTGGAGTTTCTCGCTCTAATTTTAATTGAATTTCTCATCTTGAAACTGTGCATAAGATGTGGAAGGCTTTACGTGATTTTCACGAAGGATCTTCTAACATTAAGAAAATCCGCATGGATGTTTTCAAAAAGAATTATATGAAATTTGAGATGAAACCTGGAGAAGCTCTTGATGATTATTTTGGTCGCTTTAACAAGTTTTAAGTAATCTTAGATCTGTTGATGATTTTTTTGATGTTAATTATCCTCAATCTGAAATTGCAAGACATCTTTTAATTGGATTAGATATGAAAGTTTGGGAGATGAAAGTTACATTAATTCAAGAATCTGTTAATATGACAACTCTAACTTTGGGTTCTCTTTATACAAGGCTAAAAACCTATGAGTTGAATGTTCTTTCTCGCAAGTCAGATTCAAAAACTACTGCCTTAGTTTCATCATCTGATTCTTCTTTTGATGGCTCTTCATTGAATTCTTTCAATGCTTTAAATGCCATCTCCGATGACCAACTCAAGCAATTCTCCGAGGAGGACTTGGCACTATTAACTAATAGGTTTTCTCGAGCTTTGAATAATGTCAAAACTAGGAGAAGAGGTGGACCAATTTGGTGTTTCAGGTGTGGCGAGTTGAACCACATTCGATCTAAATGTTCGAAGCTTGGGAGATCTACAAAGGAAAATAAAGAGGAGAAGCCCAAAGACGTAAAAAAGAAGCAAGCGTTTAAAGGAAAGCAAAGCGAGGAAGATTTCAAGAAGTTCTTTAATCAAGTCTATGTTGCTTTCGAACAAGCTGGGGCAAGCGATATCGATTACGAGAGTGAAGATGGAGGCGATAACAAAGGCAAGAACATCTCAAGGGTTTGTCTCATGGCTCGTGAAAGATCAAGTTCAGATGACTGCAATTCTGAGTGTGACAATGATGAGGCTTTGGTGGCAAGGAAGGAGAATGTGTGGATAATGGACTCTGGTTGTTCGCGGCACATGACTAGTGATAAAAGTTGGTTCTTCTCTCTTCAATCAGCATCTAAGACTGAATCAATTATCTTTGGAGATGCTTCTACTAGTGCTGTTCTTGCTATTGGATTTATCAAGGTAAGTGACAAATTTGTTTTAAATGAGATGGTTTTGGTAGAAAAATTGAAGTACAACTTACTTTCAGTTTCTCAAATTATTGATGAAAATTTTGAAGTTAGATTTAAGAAAACTGGGAGTAAAATTCTTGATTCTTCTGAAGATTTTATTTTGGGAATTTCTCGTTATGGAAGAGTTTTTAAACCTGATTTTGAAAGTGGTGTTTCATCTGAGATCACATGTCTAGTTGCTAAATTTTCAAAAGACTTAATATTTTGGCATCGTAGACTTGGACATGTTGGTTTTGATCATCATACTAGAATTAGTGGTTCGGATCTTGTTCGTGGTGTGCCTAAACTTAAAAAGGATCTTGATTTGGTTTGTTCGCCATGTAGTTATGCTAAGATGGTTGCTTTTTCATATAATCCAATTGTTTCTATGATGATGGATGCACCAGGACAACTTTTACATATGGACACTGTTGGTCCAACTAGAGTGCAATCCTTTGGAGGAAAGTGGTATGTGTTGGTTATTGTGGATGATTTTTCGAGATATTCTTGGGTTTTCTTTATGGCAACAAAAGATGAGGCTTTTGAGCACTTTCGGAGTTTGTATCTTTGTTTGGCTGTTTAACTTCCTGGATCTTTGAAACTATTCAAAGTGATAATGGTGGTGAATTTAAAAATGCGTCTTTTGAACAATTTTGCAATGAAAAAGGTCTTGAACATCGGTATTCGTCTTCTCGGGTTCCTCAACAAAATGGTGTTGTTGAAAGAAAGAACCGTTCTTTGGTTGAGATGACTAGAACTATGCTTGACACCTAGGAAATTTTAGACGGAAGCTATTAACACTGCTTGTTATATTTTCAATCATGTTTTCTTGAGATCTAAACTTGGAAAAACTTCTTGTGAGCTTCGGTTTGGATATAAACCCAAATTTTCTCATTTGCGTGTTTTTGGGTGCAAGTGCTTTGTTTTTAAATATGAAAATTTGGATAAATTTGAAGCATGTTGTACTGATGGATTGTTTCTTGGTTACCCTGCTCATTCTCGAGGATATCGTGTACTTATTTTAGAAACTAACAAAATTGTTGAGACTTGCGAAATCATTTTTGATGAGGCTAGTCTAGATACTAGACCAGAAATTTCAAGTATATTATTACATATTCAGGGGGAGAATAACATTTTTGTAGAGGAGAGCGATGATGAGGACAAAACTGAGGTGGCCGGTCAGACTGCCGGAACAATGCCGGTCAAATCGCCTGAGGAGCCGCAGTTAGACCGGACAGGGGGATCCAGCTCCGGTTCGGCTCGTGCTGATTCTAGTGGTCCTCCAAAACCTACAATTTCTACTGTTCAAGGTTCAGAACATGAAACAATTTTTGAAGTCTCTGCTCCTTTGCACATTCAACGACAGTATCCTCCGGAACAAATAATAGGTAACATTGGTGAGCATACTACAAGGTTTAAGGTAACTCATGATCATGTGAATTCTAATTTTGTTGCTTTTTTTAACCCAAAGATGTTACTCATGTATTAACTGATAAATCATGAATTAATGCCATGTATGAAGAACTTGCGAATTTTGAAAGAAACAAAGTTTGGATTTTAGTTGAACCACCTCTTGGTCATAATATTAGTGGAACTAAATGGGTTTTCAAAAAGAAATAAAATGAGGATGGTTTAATTGTGAGGAACAAGGCTAGGCTTGTTGCTCAAGGTTTTACTCAGGTGGAAGAGTTGGATTTTGATGAAACTTTGCTCCTGTTGCTAGAATTGAAGCAATTAGACTTTTGTTAGCTTTTGCTGCTTCAAAATGTTTTAAATTGTATCAAATGGATGTTAAAAATGCTTTTTTAATGGTTTTATACAGGAGGAAGTTTATGTAAAACAACCATCGGGTTTGAAAATCCTAATTTTCCTAACCATGTTTTTAGATTGTCAAAAGCTTTGTATGGTTTGAAACAAGCTCCTAGAGCATGGTATGATAGACTTAAAAACTTTTTGCTTGCGAAAGGTTTTCAAATGGGAAAGTGGATAAAACTCTCTTTGTTCTTAAGCATGGTGATAATCAACTTTTTGTTCAGATCTATGTGGATGATATCATCTTTGGTTGTTCATCTCACGCTTTGGTTGTGGAGTTTTCTGAGACAATGCACAAGAAATTTGAGATGAGTATGATGGGTGAGCTGACACACTTTTTGGAGCTACAAATCAAACAGACATCATAATGTACGTTTATACATCAAACAAAGTACACCAAGGATCTTTTACGACGATTTGAGATGGAGAACTGCAAGCCTATGTCTATACCTATGGCATCTAATGTTGTTTTGAATCTGGATGAAGATGGTGAAGCTATTGATCAAAAGGAATACCGAAGTATGATTGGTTCTTTACTTTATCTTACTGCTTCAAGGCCGGACATACAGTTTGCTATGTGTTTGTGCGTCCGATTTCGAGCTTCTCCACGTGTTTCACATCGTGAAGCCATCAAGCGAATTTTGTGGTATTTACAATATACTCTTGAATTTGGCATTTGGTATTATACATCATCATCTGTATGCTTAAGTGGTTATTCGGATGCAGATTTTGGTGGTTGTAGAATTAATAGAAAAAGTACTAGTGGAACATGTCATTTTCTGTGAACTTCTTTAATTGCATGGTCATCTTAAAAACAATATAATGTTGCTCAATCAACTGCTGAATCTGAATATGTTGCCACTGCTGTTGTTATTCGCAGATTCTTTGGATTATTTCAACTTTGAAAGATTATGGTCTTACTTTTGAGAAAATTCCTCTCTTTTGTGATAATACTAGTGCTATTAATATTGCTAAGAATCCTGTACAACATTCACGCACAAAGCACATTAATATTCATTTCCACTTATTGTGGGATCATATCGAGAAGGGAAATGTTGAATTGAAATTTCGTGATACTAAATTGCAATTGACAGACATTTTCACTAAGCCTTTGGATTTTTTTCGTTTTGTGTTTCTTCAAGGAGAATTGGGTATTATTCTTCCTTTTGGCATGATTGGAGGGGGAGTTTTTTTGCTTTTTATTGCTTTATATTTTCTTAAAATAAAAAAATAAAAAGATGAAAAAAGAAGAGCTTTGACTTTACCTCTAGTATATTCTTGTGCTTGCTAGTAATATGAGTGAGGTCTTTTGGTCACTAATTTAGCTTGTGTGTATTTTAATCTTTATGTGAGCCTTTGATGTTGCTTTTAAGGGAGATGATGCATGACACTTAAATTCTTTTACTTGAATTAAGTAAATATGCAATATTGACACTAGTGCTGGTTTGGAGGGATTATGCTCATATGTATGCTTGCTGAAATTTTCATGTCTCAAATGCTCTAGAGATTTCTCAAGTAAAAAAAATGCTTATATGAGAGAAAAAATGAATACCGAATCCTTGGAAACAGTATTCATGACAAGGACGTATCCAAAGTGAGGAAAACAATAGGTGCCGAATCCTTGGAAACGGTTTTCACGATAATGATGTACCTGGAAATAATTGAGAGAATTGTTTTTGTGCTATTAAAAGGTTATTGTGAGCAAAATCTCATAAATTAATCTTGATGAAAAATCTCTTGTAAAGGGCAAGTAAATTTGAGAATGAGTGTTTAGTTCAACTTGTTTATATGTGAGGGTTTTTTTTTCAATCTATATCCTAGTGGTTATGTTGCATTATAAATTGTTTGAATACATGAATCTTTAGTGCTAATTCGAACTTATTTGTAATGTCCTTGGTTCATGTTTATATTCTAATTCATACTTATTAGCTAGTTGATCACTTTAGCTACCTTGTTTTGCAACACATGTCCTTGACTTGCTCTAGGTACACTTCAAAGCTCTCAAAAAAAGAATATGAACTTCTTGATGAAATCATTGTCAAAAGGGGGAGAACGATGCAAAATGATGCAAATATTTTATGAAAAGGTAATTTCTTTTTTTAAAAAGGAGGAGAAGTTTGCTTCTAGTTTGCTTCTTTTTCAATTTTTTTAGCAAATCTTTTGAGCCTGGAGTACTTTTTATCATTTTTACCAATTCTTTTGGTTTTATTTTCAAACACTAAATCACATTTTAAAGGGTTTGCCAATATGTTCATAAGAAGGAGATTGTAAAATTATTGTCATGATTATTTTTTTATGAACAATTGGCTTTATAAATAATTTATTTAATAGAAATTGGTTTGCAAATATCTGTGGATGTAGGTGTGAGTGCGTGTGACTAATGTGGGTCAGGTTACGATATTTGTGTTCAGAAACGGTTTGTTTTGTCTATGGGTGTGCAAGTGACTTGGGGTCAACATCGGTCAACGGTAAGATTGGGACAAAACTCAGAAATGAGTTGAGGTCTACAATGGTCAAGAATGCCAGGTGACGAGATTAGACATATGGTTGGACACAAGTTTTTTAAAACTGTTTAGCGGTGTGGAAAGCGTGCACATATCTAGTAGCTAATCCCTTCGTCCTAGAAAGTTTTTATTTTTAGCCTATTCCACACATACCAATACAAAGCTAAAAAGACTAGAATACCCTCGACTTTAACAAACTCTAATGCAATTGCCCCCATTTAGAAAACCTCAATGCATTTGTTCTCTACCTTATCAAATCCCAATGTATTTATCTCCTCCTTTAGTATACTGTAATATATTGATTGTTCTAAAGATGAAGTCTTTGTGGGACAAATCTCTTAGGCTAAAAATGAATACCTCCTCCTCAAAAGGTTTCATTTTTAGCATGGATGTTGCTAGTACATGTGCGCGGGTAAGCTAACCCGCGCGCGCAACAGGCCGTACGCCCAAACCCTCTCATTAAGCTCTAATCACCCTCCCTAATCACTATCATTAGTGCTTAATAGCTCTTAATTATAAAATAATACATAAATAAGCACAATTAAAAGTTTTAGATTTTAGTTGAAAGTTTCAAAAATCTAATTAAAAATTTCAAATTTTGGGTTCAAAATTTCAAAATTTGAGTAGATTTTTTAAATTCTTACTTGATAGTTTTTAAATTTGAGTTGAAAGTTTTGAAAATTGAATTAAAAGTTTTAAAATTAGAGATGAAAATTTTAAATTATTAGTATAAATTTTACTCAATTTTTTAATATTTTATTTTTTTCAATATTTATTTTTAATTTTTTATTGTAGATGCCAGGTGCTGCTATGCTCGCTGCCAGTGCGCGTGCGTAGCAGCTTCTCTATTTTAGCATATCTTATATATATACCAATACAATGCCAAAAGACTAAAATACCCACACTTTAGTAAATTCTAATGCATTTGTCCCCCACTTTAATAAATTATATTGCCCTATTTTTACAAACTTCAATGTATTTGTCCCATCTTTAGTAAACTTCAATGTATTGATTGTTTTAAAGATATAATTTTTGTAGTCCAAATGATATAGACAAAAAAATTATTTTTGAACGGAGGGAGCAAAATCTAAAAAGAAGGATGCCTCACACCTGGGATGTTTCTAGTTTTTCAAGGTGGGTATATCCTCCTCGGATTATGCTATCTGCAAGCACCTTCTCCTCGTGTGCTAGTTTTGATTCTGTCTTGGATTGGAACTGCACTCCATGTTCTGAAAATGACTTGCGAGGTAGAGAGTTATTTTAATATTAGGGTATTTAAAGAGAAGGAAACAAAACTTGGCTACAATAATATTCTTAGGTCGCTTTACTTTATAATATAAATGTGTTGCATCAAAGATCATGCTATATGGTGTGGAGCGGAAGAAGAGAAAGGAATGTGATGGAGGATAGTGAACATTGGCCCAGTTCGTAGGTTGGAAGAATATGATGTAAATGAATTGGTCAGAACAGTTAGCATTTTGTACGTCTCACCTTGTCTTTCTCTCAATATGGTATTTTGCAGCTCCATTTCTACACAGACCATAGATTTCGCAACTCTAAACTTAGCGGTGTCTAACTTGGTTAATTTAGAACGGGCTTAATTGGGAGGACTTCAATGTCGTTCTACTTTTTTTGGTATTGAGGCTTACAGATCATATCAACTTCTTGGTATCTCAGATTTTATTTTTCGAAGTAGAAACTTCTCTTAAGCATGGAAGTTTGTGTAGCTTTCGATTTTAAGACCGCCTTCGATGCACTTTGACTGAGCTATTCCCTCGATTTTCGTTAGCACGGTTTTTAAACTGTTAAATAGTGTGTTTCGTGCAAAAATTTTCTATATAGAAGTTGCTTTACGAAATCAAATAAATCTATTTTTTAAGTTTATAATGATTAAAACTTAATTAATCATACGCTAATGGCTTGTCTTATTTTGCATGCGTTAAAAATGTCAGCTGAACCCTCAGATTCAAAAACGCAACCTAAAAATTGGGTATTCGAAGTTTTTCCAAAATTGAAAATTGCCTAAGTCTATGAAGATCCCAACCTAGCAACCCCACAACAAATTTAAGGGAGAGTTCGAAAGTACTGGTTGAAGAGAAAAAACTCCTTATTTCTCGTGAGTGTGTTTCTTGAACTGCTAAACGGTGCGTTTTTTTAAAAATTTTTTATATAAAAGTTGCTTAAAAATCATATTAATCTATTTTTCAAGTTTAAAATAATTAATACTCAATTAATCATGTGCTAATGGCTCATCTCGTTTTACACGATCTTCTTTCTTTTTTCTCTTTCCTTACCTTCAAACTATCGCTAAACCTAGTTAAAGGCCTCTTTTGGCACTACTACAACTTCACCCAAAAACACAACCCAACTCTACCAAAACGTTATTATGCCAAAGTTAGCCCTTGGCACTATCAGTGATTTGGTAGGCACCAAACCAAAATGGTACAACATGGTTGATGATAGAATGATCCTGCTCTTGCTCCTGTCGATGTAAGATTTACAGCAAATAGTGCCCAAAGCCCGAAATCATGTAATTGCTGTTGTTCTAGTACCAAAGGAACTGTCAAAAGGTTTGTTTTTCTTTGAGAAGAAAAAGTTATCATACCGTCAAGAGGACCTCAGTACTTAATATTTGAGCATCTTAATCTTGAGTTTCCTGTTTACCCAAAAAAATTCATCATCAGCTATTTGGTCTCGTTGGTGTCTACTCATGGTTGAAATTGAGGTGATCATGCATTCGTGTCCGGAGGTCAGAGGTAGGCATTCGGTCATCTTGGGTCGGTTAATTTAGTCTTTAGAAAAATCGGTGTCTATAAGATGGAGACCGAACTTCTTAGAAGAAAATTATGGATCGATAATTTGGTTAACCGATGTCATTTCGGTCTCATCCAACAATAGATTGAGTGTTGACTCCATGGTTCCACAGCTCCACCCATCGTCTCTCCACGGCTCCGACTGCTTACTTGCCCCCTCAGTCCTCGCCGTTGGTGATTTGATGACTGCTATTACGTCCCGAACTGGCCCTCTGGAAAGAATAAGTTTAAGTCATAGAACAGACCTATATAATAGTACCAGTTTCAAAAATATAGAGCTGATACCATAGACGATAAAACCATTATGACACAACTCTCTTTATTATTGGACATAGTCATATAAGTAGGTTAGAACCGCGGACATATCCCGAGTTCACAACGTTACATTACCAAAAGAGCGAAAGCGAAAACTAGCCTAAAGCCACAAGTGCAACTCGGGAACTAAGCCGAAACCCTAAAACTTATCAAATCCTACCTGCTCCAGGAAGAAATCCTCATCGGCCGGATCCATCTCTTCTTCTTCCAACACTAGGGGGATAGATTATAGAGAGCAAGGGTGAGTACTAGCATACTCAACAAGTCATGAAAACTTAGGTGTTTAATGCATGCTTCAAAGGAAGGCTGGTTATGTTGTCATTTAGTTTTATTTGAAGATTTTTGAATAAGCTAAGTGTATGCTTCTCAACAACTGAAGTAAGGTGGAGTCTTGCTCGGTCGGAGTGAAGTGTATCATTATTGATTCAACTCAACTCCCAAAGTCAGCTTCTCGAGATTCGGCTCCACGAGCTGATCCATAATCACTAGGCTCATGGCATGCTGTCCACAATGGCAGACACAGGATTAAAATATAGATGGGGCGAAAATGCTCGCTCGATAAGGACAACCAAACGCAATATACATTGTATTTATATTGCAATCGCATAAAAATATAGTACAATTAATAAATTAAGGCAAAAAAGAATATCCAATGTGGTACCTTCCATTGCAGCATAAATAATTCATCATACACCAAAAGATCATAGAAAACATAGCAATTTGCAAAATAAGTTAATGCACAAAACATGAATGATTGTTAACTAATCAAATATCTTTAAAAATTGGTTAATATATGAGCATACGTACCGTTAATAAATCACTAAGCGTTTCTAGGGACTCTAGGAGGCTTAGGAAAATCTATTCTTCGATCACCCATGGCTTAAAATCTCTTCTTAACTTTTTAAAATTCAAGTCCTCTAAAAATCTCCATAGCTTACGCCTTGCAGAAATGCGGAACCTGGACACGGGCGGAGATGCGGAGTTGCGGTCTCACGGAGAGCCGAAGTTCAAAAAGTTGGACATGCCGTAGGGTGCAGCTGCACGGGCTAGCTGGCGTCAGGCAGGGCAGTGGGCCAGTGGCTGCCGACACCCGGCAGAGTGGCAGGCGCCTAGGCGGCTAGGCCGGCCCTGTGCCCCTGCCCTAGCCAGCGCAAAGCCGCGAACGGCAATATAACGACGTGGTGGGGGCGTGGCCGCGTGGGGCTGTGGGCATGACGTGGCGGCGCAGTGGCCTGGCGGTGTCATGTCTGCCGTCGGGCCATCGCCCGTCTGCCGTCTGGGTCTCTGGGACATCGCTGCCACCACGCGTGAAGCCGTGAAGTTGAAGATCAGGAGACGTCGAGACGAAGTGACGAAGACGAGGCGTCCATCGTTGATGCGAGGTTGCTCCTGCGACGTGTGGTCTGCCACTAGGCCCAATATGAGAGCAGGCGAGCAGGCGGTCCGTAGGGGAGGGGAGGAAGAGGGATGTGGGCCGTAGCTGGGCTGGTCGCCCCACCCTGCCTAATGAGTAGATCCGCCCCTGGCTGTCCATGACAGCTTCACCACAATTTGGAAATCGGATTCCCAATCCAAAACATCTTTTTACAAGCAGTAGTCAAACAATACTACGCTAAGGAATCACCTGACATCCACCCATGACGGTGGACACAGTTGTTTGAACAATTAGTAACCTCTGCAAAGGGAGTACACTTTACCCACATGACGTGACTTACTCTACCACCCAACTCGTATAGAATGGCCACGATTGGTGACTAGAGGTTTTCGTGACAAGGAATTTCTGGAGCCGACACCAGGATACCTCATGCCAACTAGAGAGGTCCACGACCAACGACAGGGTAGGTCCGAGACCATTATGTGCCAGGAACCTAGGAGGCATTCCCTAACGTGCTCCCAGCGATCCATAGTCTAATGGCATGTAAGGCGTCCCTGGGCAGCTAGTTACTTAGCCAGTAGCTTCCTATTTTACCCATGTGGTTGTACTGTTGTATGTTTGGATGAAATTGTAAAAGAATCGGTCCTTAGCTGCAAATACGGGAGACTCGCCCTGCTGGTATGGTTCCCGTACCGCAAGTTTTCTAAACTCATTTTGTTTTCAAGGCACCAACCCAGGTGTCGGGTTTTCTAAAGGTTTTGCAAACCCAGGTTTTACCTATCGTGATCATTTTCAATCTGAGAGGGGAATCACTGGTACCATACCTGTCGGCACAGGTACCGGGATCAATCATGGGAGGTGACAAGGGTGTTCAGGGTTTCACAAGTGTCCAAGGAGTCAATGCAGCAAGTCATGTAGGCCAGCCGGTTGTCTTGAAAACCGCAGCCTTCTAGTGTAACCTAAGTAATGCAGTTTTACAATTAAAATACTTAGTTCCACAATTATAGGCACAACATGTTCTAAGGTGACTTGCCTTGCTCAAGGCCTGAAGCTTCTCCTTCGAAATCTGCATCCTTCGAAATCCGCATCCTAGGGCTCCTTCGACTCCGAAGCTACATGTGAAATGAGGCAACTCAACACAAGGATCAAAATAAAAGCCCTATTAGTGACCTCTAATCATGCCATCGGATAGATCTCATTTTTAGAGAAATTTTGGGGGTGGAACGGAGTCAATCGGACGAACGGTTGAGGAGATATGAATTTTTGAAGGTTTATTGAATTTCTGGATCACTGGAAAAGAATTTCAGAAATTGGAAATGGATTTTTAGAGGTTTATTGTTCCATTGGGTCACTGACGTCAGCCAACCAAGGGAAAACGGACGGTCGGCTTGGTGGGCTGAGCCCACAGGCGGTTGACGCAACAGTGGGAAAGGGCTCGAGCGTCGGCTCAGCCAGCTAGGAGGTGAGTGGCAAAGCTAGGCCGAGGAGCGAACTTGGGCCGGCGCGGTGGCAGTCCACGCGGCAAGGCAGCCCAAGCAGTGCGGCGAGAGTGAGGCCAGGGCAGGCGGGCCAAATGGCCTCACAGCCTAGGAGCCGACGAACGTGGGCGGAAGAGGGTTTGACCGACGGGTCCTGTCCGAAGTACGGGACCTGCTTGTCAGTCACTCGGTTCACGTGGAACGAGCCCACGAAGGGACAGGGCTAGGTAAGTGGTGGATTAGGCGTGTAGTGTGAATCATTTATTATGTCTCAGGGTTATGATATTTGGCAAAGTTTCTAATTCTTATGATATTCCTGAGGCTATAACTGCAGTAAACAAAGTTGAATTTGAAAACAATTATAAAGCTAGAAATATAATTTTAAGTGGTATTTCTCGCTCAGATTTTGATCGGATTTCTCATTTTGAAATTGCGTACGAGATGTGGAAGGCCTTATGTGATTTTCATCAAAGTTCTTCTAACATCAAGGAAATATGCAAAGATGTGTTTAGAAAGGACTATATGAAATTTGAGATGAAACGTGGTGAAGCTTTGGATGATTATTTTGCATGTTTCAATAAAGTTCTTAGCAACCTTCGTTCTGTGAATGATTCTTTTGATACTACTTATACACAGTCCGAAATTGCTAGACATCTTTTGAATGGTCTTGATATGTCTGTGTGGGAGATGAATGTTACCTCAATTCAAGAATCTGTTAATATGAATACTTTAACCTTAGATTCTCTTTACATTAAATTAAAGACACATGAGATGAACATTCTTTCTCGTAAAATTGATTCTAAATCCACTGCTTTGGTATCTTCTTCGGCTTCTTCTATGGATGCTTCTTTGTCATTTTCTTTTACTGCTTTGAAAGCCACGTTCGATGAACAACTCGAGCAAGTCTCTGAGGAGGACTTGGCTTTGCTTATTAATAAGTTTTCTCCAGTTTTGAATAATGTTAAGAATAAAAAAAAAGGAGGTCCAGTCCGGTGCTTTGAATGTGGAGAGTTAAACCACATTCGTTCCAAGTGTTCTAAGCTCGGGAGATTCAACAAGGAAGACGAGGAGGAGAAGAACAAGAAGGGCAACAAGCACTCAACTTTTGAAGAGAAAAGAAAAAACAGCAAACGCAAACTAGTACGTCAATTGCTAGAGGCCTTCAAGCAAGTTGAGTTGAGCGACGAAGAATATGAAAGCGACAACGAAAGCATAGGCAAAGGTAAGCATTTTACAAGTTTAGCTCTCATTGCTCGTAGTGCGTCAAACTCTGATGAAGATGAATCTGACAACGACGATGACAAGGTAAATTTTACTTATGATTAATTAGAACATGTTGCTTTTGATCTCGCTGATAAACTTGATAAATGTACTAAAAAGCTTAGAAAACGTGATCATACTATTAATGTTCTAAATTCTGAAATTGTAAGATTAAAATCTCTAATTCCTGATGATGATGATTGCAAATCTTGTGAAGTGTTATATTCTGAAATTACTGCTTTAAGAAATATCAATACTAACATTTCTCTAAGATTGGAAGCTGAAATTGAGAAAACTAAAAAGCTTGACTTATCTTTTGCTCTTAGTTTTACTTTGCATTCTCGTATTGTTGATGAGTTATTATTAACAAAGTATCTTTTGAAAAAGTATAAAGTTGCTTTTGGTGCTAATTCCTTATTCAATTTTTTATGTGATAAAAGGATTAAACAACACAAGGATGTTTCAAATTTTAAAGCTTGCTCAAAGTGTTTTTTAAATGAGATGAAATTAAAAGATGCTCTTGGTCGTGTTGAGTTTTTTTGCAAAACGACATGAAAACTCACAAAGTACTTTCTTGTTCAAATTGTCGCAAACAAAAAGGGATTGCAAAATCTTGTGAAAATTGTGTTTCTTTGACAAATGAGGTTGCTTATTTGAAAAGTTCTTTGCAAAGGTTTTCCGATGGTAAAAAGAAACTCAATATGATTTTGGATACTTCTAAAGTGAGCACACATAATAGAGGAATAGTTTTTGATGCACATACTTATTTTACTAATCATCCACCAAGTATTCTTGATTTTTCTAAAAATAGTGAGATTTTGACAAAACCCGAACCAAAGAAAACGATTTTCAAATCCGCTGGAATTTTATCAAACCTTTCTACAACTTGTGCAATTGCTTCTTCTTCTTCTTCTAAGGAAAAAACACGTGGAGGTACAATTGCTCTCATTGTGGTAAGGATGGGCATTTGGTTCAGTTTTGCTTTAGATTTGCAAGAAAACAAAAAAAAGACAGAGGACGTGAACTTGCAAGGTTGAGGTGGCAAAGGTCGAGCTTTTCTTCAAGTAGCCCGGTCAGACCACAAGCCCCAGGGAGGTCCAACCGGTGGCCATGGGTAGTTAGACCGCAGGCGCGTCAGCAATTAGACCGACGGCTGACGGTGGTTAGACCAACTTTTCAGCATTGGTCGGATAAATTTTCGGTAAAACCCCAAGGTAAGTTTTCAGGTAAGTGTGGTACTGATTTTATTTATGCATATACATGTGCTTTGGCTATTGGTTCGATTGGTCATGTGTCTCAGTGTTGGATCTCTAAATTTCTTATTTCTAATGCCAACACAAAGGCTTCGATATCTTTTTGTCCATAGGTCTTTTGGCGGCATACTCCCCATGTATTAAACGATTGAGACATCATTACTTTTAAGATAATATTGATCTACTTATGAATTAACAATATAATATCTACTTCTTCGTTAGCTTTTTCCTTGCTAGTTATGGAGATAGTAGTTTTTGATAATACTACAAGTGGATATATGTCAATTAATAAGAATCTTGGTGATATCGTTGGCAATTGGTTGTCTTTTTCAAAACCTTTGATATCTTCTCGATTTGCTTTGTTTTTTCATCGGGAGGGTTTGGAGGTTGTTTTGAGGGGGAGTTTATGTTTTTCAATGCATTCATGTTTAATTTATTACATTGCTCTCAATTTGAAAATAAAAAGAAAAGTAGAGCTTTGTTTTATACCTCTAGTATATTCTTGTGCTTGCTAGCAATATGAGTGAGGTCTTTTGGTCGCTAGTTTAGCTTGTATGCATTCTAGTCTTTATATGAGCCTTTGCTATTAATTTTGAGGGATATGATGCATGACACATAATTCTTTTACTTGAATGAAGTAAATATGCAATATTGACACTAGTGCTTGTTTGAATGACTTATGCTTATATATATGCTTGCTGAAATTTTTATTCCTCAAATGCTCTAGAGATTCCTCAAGTAAAAAAAACAAAAGCTTATATGAGAGAAAAAATGGATACCGAATCCTTGGAAACAGTATTCACAATTAGGACGTATCCGGCGTGAGGAAAATAATAGGTGCTGAATCCTTGGAAACAGTATTCACGACAAGGGCGTACCTAAAATAATTGGGAGATTTTCTTTTGTACTATTAAAAGGTAAATTGAGTAGAAGCTCAGAAATAAATCTTGATGAAAATTCTCTTGTAAAGAGCAAGTTAATTTGAGAAAAAATGTTTAGTTTAGCTTGTCTATGTGTGGGGGTTTTTCTTTCAATCTATGTGCTTGTGAATATGTTGCATTATAAATTGCTTGAATACATGAATCTTTACTACTGATTTGAACTTATCTGTGATATCCATGGTTCATGTTTATATTCTAATTCATGCTTGTTAGCTAGTTGATCACTTTATCTCCCTTGTCATTGCAACACGTGTTCTTGAGTTGCTTTAGGTATACTTCAAAGCTCCTAGAAAAGAAAAATTCAGAAGAAGAAAAATTGATAAATATTTCATATTCATTGTATTTGTGCTTTTATGGTTTATATTCTCTCTTTTGAAATTCTTGATGAAAGCATTGTCAAAGGGGGAGAAATATACAAAATACATGCTTAAATAAAGGGGGGGCTATTTTAGAAAAGGGGAGAATTTGAAAGTTTGAAAGTTTTGACAAGTTGATGGATTCTTTAAAAAGTCAATTTTGTGCTTTTATTGTAAATATAGTAGAGAAATTCTTTCTTTTAAAAAGGGGAAGAGTTTTGATACTTCTTGGTTTTTATTTTTCAAAAACATCAATTTGTATTTTGGAGATGTTGCCAATGTGTTCATCAAGGGGAGATTATAGAATCATTGTCATGATTAATATTTTGTGATGAACAATTGACTTTGCAAATGATTTATTTAATAAGAGATTGGTTTGAAAATAACTGTGAATATTGGTGTGAATGTTTGTGACTAACGTGAGTCAAGTTGGGAAGAACTTGTGTTCGGATATGATTTCTTTGTTTTTGTATGTGTAGGTGAGTCTTGAGGCCTCGAGAGTATTGCCGGTGATGGATCGGGAGTCAACTTGAGAGAAGTTGATGTCCAGATGATCGGGAGATCACGCGGGATACTAAAGACTAGAGATCAATACACGTGGAAGTGAAGATTCCATATGGCATACAAGAGGAATTGTATGCGTATGGTAAGAGGAAGTTGAGTGCTACTCAGGAGTGGAGTCCTAGTAGGACTAGGAGTAGAGTCCTACTCGGACTAGGAGTAGAGTCCAAGTTGACTATGGAAAGAAGAATTTGATTTGGTAAATTGTAAATAGATTTGGTAATTGAGGGTTTGAGTCCTAGTGGGACTAGAAGTCCTACTCCTACTTTGTGTAGAAGGTTTTAGGTATAAATAGATGAGGGGTTGAGATCCTAGAGCATAACTTTTGGAAGAGAGAAAAGCTAGGGTTTAGTTTTGAGAGAGAGAAGTGCTTTGTGTGTAATTTGTAAACACATCTTGATGCAATAAAGTTGATCTACTTTGAAGAGCATCTTCAGTGTGTATCCTTCTGAATTCTGACGGTTCATCCAACAAGAGCGCGGTGGTGAGGCGGCGGGCCAACCAATGCAACAGAGACGGTCTGACCGGTGTACTCCATCTAGGTTTGAGGGTTTCTTTTATTCCGCAAAAGATTTTGGTTTTTGGTGTTCCTACCATTCACCCGCCTCAAGTAGGCTTGGCTCTTGTGTTCGATCCTACACGTAGCGCCGATCTATGGTGCATCTAGGACAGCGAGCCCACGCGTAGCCGAATGGCTCTCCGTGGACCGTGCGCACCATGCGGGGGCGGAGATGGGGTTTAGGCGCATGCGTGGCCCAACCTGGCCAACGCGGCGGTTCGGTGGTGTCGACGTGGAGCCAATGTGGCTTCCACGGGGGATGGCGGGAGGTAGATGAAGAACAAGGTTTCTATCCGACGGCCAACGATGGCGCGGTTCGCCTAAGCGGTTTACTGGGAGACTACCATCGGCAAGGCCACTGGTGGAGAGAAGAGATCACAAGGAATTGAGCCAACGGCTCAGATTCACCGGACAGAGACCGGCAGTGGCGTATTGCGGTAGCGCACGACAGCTATGCCAAATTAGCATTTCTCCGGGGAGGCTCTAGAGATCGATTCGACGTGGCTAGGGGCTCCCTAGAGGGTTCTAGATACGATCCTCGGAGTGGAGGTTGGCAGCGGCTGGTTCTACACGACGGGCGATGGCAAATAGAGCGACGACGGAGCGGCAACCATGGTATGGCATCTACGGTGTACGTCTAGGCCTCAAGGGGTAGCGGCGAGCTAGCTTGGGCCTAGAGGAAGGGATAGGGAGGAAGGAAAGGGATGGAGAGCTACCGCCACGAAGGGACACAGTGAAGAGAGGCCGGCGGCGTGAACGTGATCGTTCGGTCTTGGCACGAACAAGGTGATGAAGGGGAAGCCGATGGCGGTGGTCTCCGGGTCCACATTGGTTGCACCAGCGCGAGCGATAGAGGACGGCGAGGTCGACGTAGTTGCACAGAGCTCCAAGGTGGCGCTATGAAGAAGGTGTTTGGAAGGGAAAAATAGTGGGAGTGTGGTGGCTTTTATAGGCGTGGTGAGGTCGGTTGGAGCGAGGGCTGCGGAGGGAATTTCCCATCGGGGCGGCGTCGCTGGCACGGTCAAGCGGGAGGATGGCGAGCTGGCGCGCGACGCCCGCCGATCCTTGCTTCATCGCGCAAGAAGACAAAGAATTGAGGAGAGCTAGATCACCCTGGGAGGAAAAAGGAGAGAGGGGCATCACACCAGGGCAAAAAAGCGAAGAGAGGAGGAGGAAAAGAGCTAGTCTTCACTTGCTTTTGGGACGGTGAGGCAGGCGTGCATGTAGGCGAGAGCCTCCCATCATTGGCAGCATGCGGTGGTCCGGGGTGATGTGGGGTGGTGACGGGAAAAGCCGGACGGAGCGAGTTGGCGGTGAGCGGGGACAAGACGGTCACCGGCGCAGGGGAATGACGTGTGGCATCCTTCCGGTCAGTCGCGTCTCTCGTGCGAGAGCGGGAGCGGCAAAACCTGGGCGGTGAGTGGATTTTTTTGAATGGCGATGGCGAGCTGGAGAACAAGAGAGTGAGTGAGAGAGAGAAGGAGATAGAGAGAGAAAGATTTTCTCCTCTCTCTCACGAGGCACGTGCCACGCGCGTGCGCTGTGAGTGGGGAGGCCGAAACGGGCCGGCTGGCCGAGCGGGAGCAGTTGGGCCGCGGTGTGGCCGCTGGGATAGGGCAGAGGCGGCGCAGGCGGTGGGGCACTGAGGGAAAGAGAGGAGGGACGGTGTGGGCTGTGCCGGCAGGAGGAAAGGAGGTCCAACAGCCCAACAGAGGAGGAAAAAGGTTTAAACTTCTCTCTAGATTGATTTGGAGGGAATTGAATTGAATTTGAATTTGAACTTGGATTTTGATTAAGGGATTTGAGATCTAGAGATGATCACAAGTGTTGGAGGCAGGCCGCAATCCCTTTGGGCCGTCCCCCTTTTGGAAGGCTCAAGACCGAAGCCACCTACCGAAGCCCTTTCGGCAGCCTAAGACCGAAGGCCTGAAGGTGATGGTCGCAGTATGTTCAGCGAAGACAAAGGGCTACGGACAAAGGCCCCAGGGAGGCCGAAGAGGGTGCCCCATGGGTAGAACCTTGTGGCGGCCGTCCCGACTAAGAAGAGATGGCCGAAAAGGTTGAAGGGCCCACCGAGGGCCTGGCCCAGATAAGGGCCTCACCGGCCCACGTAACGGCCCAATAGCCCACCAAGGAGCCTACAGTCCAAAAAAGACAAAACTACCCCTGTAGCTGTCCCTATCAAGGAGCTATGATGTAATACCACCTGTAAATAAAACCCTAGAGCCTATAGTTGTGTTCCTAGGCCTATAAATAGGCACTAGGCCACTGTGATGGCAGGATTTTTGACATTAATACAAAGGATTTACTACTACAGTCCTCTCTCAATTCCCACTGTTGTTCTTCGACAACAGTTGGCGTCGTCCGTGGGGAACCCTCCCCCAGGTGAGAAGCCGAAGACAAGATGCCCCCGAAGAGGAAGTCGACGAGGTGGCGATCAGCCCCACGCCGATACGGAGACGCAGAAGTCGATCAACCCGAAGACCCACAGGTCGAAGCATAGGAGGAGTAGGTTGAAGAGGGAGCGCCTACGACTCCCATGGCCGCGACCGCCTTCGTCCGGCCCTAAGCGTCCCCTGTGATGGCACCGTGGCCAACGGCTCCGATAGCAGCTCCTTCGCCGTCTACGCTAGTGTAGCATCCTCCCCAACCTCCATCGGCAGCTGGGCTGACGCCGTCCATCCAAGCACAGCTGCAAGCTTTACTTCAGCAGTTGGGCTCGAGACCACCCGTCGAAGCCACCTGTGGAGGCCATCGGCCCCGGGTGCCTCATGAGAAGCATATGGGCCACTGGGATAGAGGATGGACCTAACCTTGTAATTAGGGATACAATAGGACTCGGCATATATTACCTTGCACGACAAGGAAAGGATATAGTCCTAGTCGGGCATGTTGTATTTCTAGAAGGAAATCCCTTGGTCGGAGTCCGACTGGGATTCCTATTCTGTAACCCTGTCCTTCGGTATCTAAGGGGAGGCAGGGCGCCCCCTAAGGGCATATCAAAATCTCACCAGAGAAACCTCAAAGGTAATACACCACAACTAGATGTAGGGTGTTACCTTATCTCGAGGGCCTGAACCAGTATAAATTGTTTCATGTTCCTTTGCAGTCCATCAAGTTTAGGTCTCACGAGTAGCCCCATATTCTTATTGCCGGTGTAAAACATCGACACCACCCCTCCCGCAGGGGGATGGGCGGCCTCCGCCGTCACGCATCATCACCCGGCCCAGCCGGCGCAAGTTTCGCCAATCTTCGGGTTCCTTACCCTAGCATCGCTCCTTCATCGGTGCCTTCGCTGCATGCCATGCCGGTGAATGATAAGAAGTCGCCGCTGAGCTGGGGGCTTCAAAGCCACCCAATCCCACCCCAATTCAAGAACCCTTCGATCGCCAAATACGTGGGTGATTCAGACCCCAGCGAGTTCTTGTTCGTCTACGAGTCAGCGATCAAAGCAGCCTACGGTGATGAGAACACCAAGGCGAAGGTCAGACACCTCGCGTTGAATGGCTTCGCGCGGTCGTGGTACTTCAAACTGCCGCCAAGCAGCATATACTCCTGGGAGCAGCTGTGCAATGTCTTCGTCACCAACTTTCGTGGCACCTACCAAGAACCGAAGACCCAGTAGGAGCTCTTCGGTATCAGGCAAAAGCTAGGAGAATCCATCCGCGAGTACATCCGAAGATTCTCTCAAGTGAGATGCCAAGTGCAAGATACCAACAGGTCAACTTCTCCAATGACGGTCTCATCTGCCTCGACACGACGCTGGGCGGCCGGCTCCAGTCAGCCGCATATGGAGTCACGCCACACGTCACTCGGCAACCACAACAACGACCGGCGGCACCGACATCAAGACGACTGTCGGGACAACCAGGATCTCCGAGGCCGACTACGACGTGATCTTCGGCAAGACATCAACGCACGACACCGTGAATGCGAGGAAGATAAGCATCGCCGACTAGAAGATGAGAATGAGCGCTTCGGCCTCCACCATGAGCGGTTTCACCGCCGTAGTCGGAGTCGAAGTCCTCACACAAATGAAGGTGTACCGGCCTTCACCCACGAGCTGCAACAAGTCGACTAGCCGTTAGGCTTCAAGCCGACTAGAATTGAAAAATACGATGGGAAGACCAACCCTGAGTCCTGGCTCACAGTTTACACTCTAGCAATCCGAGCAGCTAGAGGAGATCATAAGGCCATGGATAACTACCTCCAGTCACAGCCGACTCGGCGAGAACATAGCTAACAGGACTTCCCAAGTAATCAATCGGCTCCTAGGGAGAACTCCGGGAACGCTTCATCGCCAACTTCCAAGGAATTTACGAGAGGCCATCTTCCAAGTACGACCTGTATCAGTTACATCAAAGGAAGAATGAGTCTCTTCGTGATTTCATCAAGAGATTTTCTGAGAAGAGGAATTTAATCCCAATGATCAAGGACGAGGTCGTCATCACTGCCTTCCGTAAGGGAGTCAAAGACGCCCTGTTCATCGCCAAGTTTACTCGGAAACCTCCCACTTCTGTCAAGGCTCTTTTTGACATGGCGAACAAATACACCGAATCGGCCGACGCAGTTGCTGAGGCCCTCGACGACAAGAAAGAGCCCCGGCAAAAGAATAAGAAAGACAACGACATGCCAGCACAAAACAAGTCCAGCAACCGCAAGCGGAAGTCGAACAACGTGGTGGCTGCTGTGGAGCGTACTCGGCCGCGACCCCTAACAACGGACGAGTACCAAAAAGTGATGAACGGGCCATGCCCCTTTCATACAAAGGGCAAGCACACGGCTAATGACTGTTTCATGCTCAAAAAGTATTTTTCCGAGCAGGCTTCAACATCTGGCAGCAACAAAGACAAGGACAAGCCAGATTCAGGCACAGCCGGCGACTACCAAGATCCCCAGGCTAATCTCAACCACATCTTTGGAGGGCCGACTGCATACGAGTCTAAGAAGAAGCAGAAGCTCACAACACGCGAAGTCAACTTGGTCTCTGCAGCAGACACCCCCAGTACTTGCGTTGGTCAGAAACACCAATCACATTTGACCGCGCAGATTACCCCGATTGGGCTATTCATCCAGGACGCTATCCACTCGTCCTGGACCTGGTCATTAGAAGCATCAAACTGAAGAAGGTTCTCATCGATGGAAGAAGCACTCTCAATATTTTGTTCACCAAGACGCTGGACGAGATGAAGATTCCTCGTTTCGAGCTACGACCGAGTACAATGCCCTTCCACGGGGTAATCCCCAGCCTATCTTCTACCCCACTCGGACAGATAACTCTGCTAGTTACTTTTGGCACGCGAGATAATTTCCGCCCCGAGAATATCTGCTTCGAGGTTGCCGACTTCAAGACCGCGTACCACGCAATACTCGGATGGCCAGCACTAGCCAAATTCATGGTCTTGAGCTTGACGACGCTGGCCTAGGGCTTGGAGACATTGGTGTTGGGCTTGGCGACATGGGAGCTAAGATGGCAGGATCCTTGATCCTTAAGCTCCCCGGTGCTGCACTCGGCGTGCTTGTCTTCTTCTTGCCTAGGTCTTCAATTGGTTTCTTCCCAGCCCTCTTGGAGCTGGGTTGAGCAGCAGGAGGATTGACTGGCCTCTTCCTTGTTTTGGTAGCTGGCTGGTTCTGGGAATCATCATCAAAGTCCACACAGTCCTACAAGTGTTTCAATGACATACATCATGCATTGCAAAGCAATCCAAGACAGATATCCACAGATATTCATCACAGAAGGATAAAGGTTCAATGTCAAATTCTCAAGATTACCTGTGGCCGAGGCCTGTTCTGGCTATAGCGAGCATGGGTGCGTTCTGTGTCCTCGGTCTTCACTACCCGTTGACAAAAAAGCCGAGTAAGGTATCAGTGACCTTGTTCTTGTCGGCTAAGTCAAGGTATTCACAGTCGGGATCATCCTTGCCCTGGTAATCCCAACCAAAGTGGCTCCTAAGCTTTAAAGGCTTGGTGTAGTGGTTCAAGAAACATCTCGCCACCTAGGGACTAGTCAGCCCCGAGCTCTTCAATAGATCAATCTTCTCTATCAACTGGTATACTTGGCCCATCTCTTCATAGCTTGGCACTAAAGACCAACTGGGCAGAATTGTTGGTGGAGAGCCAGTGAAAGAGGGCAGAGAAGTTTCGAGATTGGAATAGTAGAACCATTCTCTATGCCAGCCCTTGAGGGAGGTTTTCAAAGGAACATGGAGGTAGATTTTCTTCATTTCATTCCTAAGTTGGAGATCGGCTCCCCCAATAACCTGGACTTTATTTTTGGATGGCTGGGGCTTGATATGGAATAAATATCAAAAGAGATTAAAATGGGGCTTAACCCCTAGAAAAACTTCGCACAGAGTGACGAAGATGGAGATATGCAAGATGGAGTTGGGATTCAAATTCACTAACTCTATTTGATCGAAGGACAGAAGTTGGCGAAAAAAACCGACGAGGGGAGGGCAAGACCATGATGAAAGAAAGAGGTGAAGACAACAGTCTCACCGGATCTAGGGGCAGGCATAGTTTCCCCTTCGGCGATGCGCCAATAGATGGCCTCTTGTCGCTGCAGCATCAGCTTTTTCTCCAAGTACTTTAGCTTCACCGAACCGCAGTCCGACATCGGCCAAGCCTCAGCGGACATCTTCGAGATCTCAAACGGGGTTCTCGGCATTGCTGGGAACGAGAAGGTTTGGGGGAAATGATTATGGAGGTTTGGAATGGATGCAGTGGAGCGGAATCGAGAGAGTCTCAAGCGGGGGCGCGAGCTATTGCGAACCCTAGCGAGGCGAAGCGTGAAAAGTTGGGCGCCGAAGTTGGAAGACGAAACGATTGGTAAATTGGAGAAGATGAGGGAATCTTTTCTCTCTCCCCCACTTATATAGATCCTGTGCTGATAAGTGGGCTTAGGCCGACAAAATTGGTACTAGGTCATAAGATATGAGTTTCTAAATAGCATGCTCTATTGGGCCGACCGCTGGCTGTGTTAAACTCACAGTACAGATGCTATTTATAGAAACCGATTAAATAATCAGATATGCTTCACGAAAGTCTAACTGTTGGACAAATGTGTTCAGGTATCTGCATTATTTACCAGGTATTGAGGATACATTCTTATAAGGATCAACAGCTGGTCTCCATTAAAATTAGGGATGCAGGTATCTCTCAAGTACACCTAACCACATATTGGGTTAAAATCCATAAAGTGGTACTCAGTTTACATGTTTAGCCAACAATTGCCCTAAGCAAAAATTATTTCAGCTGACATGATGCTGAAGAGTCTACATACTGTGTACTATACTACTCGGGAAAGACTAAAAGGTTAAAGATCTTTGACTTTATGTTTAATTGTTTCACAATTAAGCACAAAGTCAAGGGCTACACCTAATAGGTGCGCCTATTCGGTGCACACTATTTATATTTCTCTATAAAACCCTTCATAGCCTTGTTGCCAGCTGACATGAAGGAGGACTCGGGAGAAGATGTACTCGGACAAAGAGTACTCGGGAACAATGCACTCGGGGATTCTTCACCGTGGAGGATGAGCACTTGGTATCAGCTGTGACTCGACTATGAAGGTCTCAAAGGCTGCTGTGGAGGCCATGAGTCCCGGGTACCTCATGAGAAGCATTTGGGCTACTCAGACAGAGAATGGGCCTAACCTTGTAATTAGGAATACAATAGGACTCGACATACATTACCTTGTACAACAAGGAAAGGATACAGTCCTAGTCGGGCACGTTTTATTCCTAGAAGGAAATCCCTTGGTCGGAGTCCGACTGGGATTCCTATTCTGTAACCCTGTCCCCCGGTATATAAGGGAAGGTAGGGCGCCCCCTGAGGGCAGAATCAGAAGAAGTATCTCTCTAGAGAAACCTCAAAGGTAATACACAACAACTGGACGTAGGGTATTACCTCATCTTGAGGGCATGAACCAGTATAAATTATTTCATGTTCCTTTGCAGTCTATCAAGTTTAGGTCTCATGAGTAGCCCCATATAATTATTGCCTATACAAAACATCGACAACACTCGAAGCCCAACAAGCCTTTAAAGACTTCAAAATTTTTTTCACATCACCACTAGTGTTGGCATCACCTATGCCTCAGGAACCATTAATGTTATACTTGGCGGCAACCAGTCAGGTAGTCAGCACGGTGCTGGTAGTCGAGCGATCAGAGCCAGGTCATATACAGAAAATACAAAGGCCAGTCTACTTCGTTAGTGAGGTCTTAGCCGACTCCAAGATGAGATATCCTCAAGTCCAGAAACTGCTATATGGCCTACTCATCACTTTTTGAAAGTTGGTGCACTATTTTTAGTCGCATCAAGTAACTGTTGTCACATCGTATCCACTCGGGGACGTCCTGCACAATCGCGAGGCCACTGGCAGAATCGTTAAATGGGCACTCAAGTTGATGGCGTTTGACATCATCTTTCAGCCATGGACAGCAATCAAATCTCAAGTTCTAGCCGACTTCGTGGCCGAGTGGACAGAAGTTCAAACGACTACAATCACAGACAAGATAGAGTACTGGACAATGTACTTTGACGGTTCTCTACAGATCGCCGGCGCAGGGGCTGGCATCGTGCTGACGTCACTCACTGGCGAAAAACTCAAGTACGTTCTTCAGATTCACTTTCTGGCTTCCCACAAAGTTGCCATGTGTCAATGTTTTGTATCAGCAATAATAATATGGGGCTACTCGTGAGACCTAAACTTGATAGACTGCAAAGGAACATGAAACAATTTATACTGGTTCAGGCCCTCAAGATAAGGTAATACTCTACGTCTAGTTGTGGTGTATTGCATTTGAGGTTTCTCTAGTGAGATTTGCGCTATACCCTCAAGGGGCGCCCTGCCTCTACTTATATACCGGGGGACAGGGTTACAGAGTAGGAATCCCATTCGGACTCTGACCAAGGGATTTCCTTCTAAGAATACAACGTTCCCGACTAGGAGTATATCCTTCCCTTGTTGTACAAGGTTATGTATGCCTAGTCCTATTGTATCCCTAATTACAAGGTTAGACCTATCCTCTATTCGAGTGGCCCAAATGCTTCTCATGAGGTACCCGGGGCCCATGGCCTCGACAGCAGCTCCTGAAATCTTCATAGTTGAGTCACAGCTGATGCCGAGTGCTCATCCTCCACGGTGAAGAATTCCCGAGTACATTGCTCCTGAGTACTCTTTGTCCGAGTGCTTCTTCTTCCGAGTCTTGCTTCATGTCAGCTGGCAACGAGGATATGAAGGGCTTCATAGAAAAATATGAATAGTGTACGCCGAATAGGCACACCTATTAGGTGTAGCCCCCGACTTTGTGCTTAATTGCGAAACAATTAAATATAAAGTCAAAGATCTTTAACCTTGTAGTCTTTCCCGAGTAGTATACTACACGGTGTGTAGACTCTTCAGCATCATGTCAGCTGGTATAATTTTTGCTCATAGCAATTGGTGGCTAAGCATGTAAGCTGAGTACCACATCTTGGATTTTAACCCAATGTGTGGTCAGGTGTACTTGAGAGATACCTGCATCCCCAATTTTAATTGAGACTAGTTGTCGATCCTTATAAGGTTGTATCATCAATATCTGGTAAATAATGCAGATATCTGAACACATGTGTCCAACAATTAGGCTTTCATGAAGCATATCTGATTATTTAATCGGTTTATGTGAACAGCATCTGTACTGTGATTTCAACACAGCCAGCAGTCGGCTCTACAGAGCATGCCATTTAGAAACTCATATCTTGTGGCCTAGTACCGAATTAGCCGGCCCAAGCCCACTTATCAGCACAGGCTCTATAAAAGCAAGGAGAGAGAAAATATTCCCTCATCTTCTCCAATCCGCCAATCGTTTTGCCTTCCAACTTCCGCGCCAAAACTCCTCACTTTGTCTTGCTAGGGTTTGCCATAGCCAACGTCTCCTGCGCAAAACTCGAGGGATTCCGCTCCGCCACATCCATCCCAAGCCTTCAAAAGTATTTCCCCCAAATCTCCTCACCCCCAACAATGCTGAGAGCTTCGCTCAAGATCTCGGAGATGTCCGCAAAAGTTTGGCCAATTTCGGAGTGTGGCTTGACGAAGCTGAAGTACTTGGAGAAGCAACTAATGCTACAGCGATAAGAAGTCATCCATTGGCGCACCGCCGAAGAGGAATCTATGCCGACGCCCTAATCTGTTGAGACAGTCGCCTTCACCTCTTTCTTCCATCGTAGTCTCACCCTTCCCTCATCGGATTTCTTCCGCCAACTTTTATCCTTCTATCAACTAGAGCTGGTGAATCTGAACCCCAACTCCATTTTGCAAATCTCCATCTTCACCATATTGTGTGAATGTTTTCTGGGGGTTAAGCCCTATTTTAACCTTTTCCGGTGTTTGTTCCACATTAAGCCCCAGCCGTCCAAAAACAAAGTCCAAGTGATTGGGCGAGCCGGTCTCCAACTCAGGAACGAAATGAAAAAGATCTATCTCTTTGTTCCTTTGAAAACCTCCCTCAGGGGCTGGCATAGAGAATGGTTCCATTGTTTAGATCTCTAACCTTCTCTGCCCCCTTTCACTGGCTCTTCTCCGGTAGTCCTGCCCAGTTGGTCTTCTGTGCCAAACTATGAAGAGATGAGCCAAGTGTACCAACTGATAGAGAAAATCAATCAACTGAAAAGCTCGGGATTAACTAGTCCCTAGGTGGCGAGGTGTTTCATGAACCGCCACACCAGGCCATTGAAGCTGAGAAGCCATTTCAGCTGGGATTACCAGGGCAAGAATGATCCCAGCCGAGAATACCCGGACTTGACTGATGCGACAAGGTGAGGACACCTTGCTCGACTTTTTTGTCAACGGGGTTGTGGAGACAGAAGACGCCGAGCGCGCCACTACAGCCTACAGCCAGAAAAGGCCTCGGCCATAGGTAATCTTGAAAATTTGGAATTGCTATTCATTGGTAATGAATATCTGTGGACATTTGTCTGGAATCATCCTCCAACGTATGATGTATGTTGTTGAAACATTTGCAGGATTGTGAGAAATTTGATGATGATTCCCAAACCCTGTCGGCCACCAAAACGAAGAAGAGGCCGGCTAGTCCTTCTGTTGCTCAGCCCAGCTCCAAGAGAGCTAGGAAGAAACACATCAAGGATTCGAGCAAGAAGAGAACAAGCAAGCCGAGTGCAGTGCCGGGGAGTCTGAGGATTAAAGACCCCGCTAGTCTAGCCCCCAGGCCGCCAAGCCCGAGGCCTTCTCTTCCGAGTCCGAGGTTAGCAACATCGAGCTCAAGGCTGACGCCGCCGAGTACAAGATCAGCAACATGAGCCCAAGGGCGGCGCTGCTGAGTAGCTCGATGCCCCAATCAGCTGTGCCAGAAATAGGGCCGACTAGGGTTAAAGCACCACCGCCGACTGCCACGCCGACTGGCCCGATAGCCAGCAGCTCTCCACCGCCGATATCTTTTGGAGCTCCCTAGTGAAAATTCAAGATTTCCAAGAGGTAAGCGATCTTCAATCTTCCAAGAGTCTTGAATGATGTGATAGTATCTTGATACTTGACTTATTGTGCAGGAAGCGAGTTAACATTGATCCCAAGGGGACTGCACCAGCTGCTCCTGTTACCTAACTGTCCCCAGCCGAGCTAGCACCAATAAGTTCATCTGCCGAGCCAGAGGCTGCCCCGACCGTAGAGGCCGTAGTAGTCCTGACAGCAAGACCAATAGTGCCGACTGATCAACAGGGGAGTGCTAAAGTTGCTGCTCCAGCTCCTGAGCAAATCGCTGAAGCCCTGGCCACTGAGTCCAGGGCCAGGACCCCATCGCCACTCATATCGTCGTCGTCTTCTGATGAAGTGGACATCCCCCGGCTCGAAGCCCCTCCTCGCGACTTCCCGAGAATGTTCCATTGGGTATCCCCTGAGGGAGTCGTGGAGAGCTACGAGCATGATGAACAAACCGCGTCAAGGGAGCGTGAAGTTCTTCTTCGTGCCGCAATCGCCGCGTCCAGGGGAGTTCAGGTATGTAGCAAATCTTGCCATGTTGAGTTCTTGACAGTTCTCCTTAATCTAGTTTTCCACCATTTGACTCTATTTTGCTCTGAGCAGGAGATCGTTGACTGCTCGGAGAAAGTGAACAAGATCCTGACCCAGTTTGCCCCCCATCTCCAACGACTAGGCCAGCTCCAGGCTGCCAATGACGACCTGGAACGGACTAGCTAGGAGAAGGAAACTTGGCTAAGGGGAGCAGTGGATCAGCTCAGGGAAGAAAATTGGGCTCTAGCCAAAAAGATCAGAAGTAAGTCTTCTGTGCCACCTTCCCGATTAAATCCCAAGTATATTTCTCCAGCATTGTTGATTCCCGACTGCCTTGTTTTGTTCTGACTGCAATCTCGAGCTCTTGACTATTCTAATTTGTAGCCCTCAAAGCCGAGTTGAAAACCCAAGAGAGGAGAAGAAACAACAAGAGATTAAGCTGAAGGAAGTTGAAAAGGCCAAAGCCGAACTGGAGAAAGCTAAAGCCAAAGTGGAGGCCGACTATGCGAGTAAGCCTTCTCCCTGACAATAACCTTATCCCGTCTTCTTGTCGCTCCAACTGCAATTTTTGGCTAACAAGTATACTTGTTGATGAATCTGAACAGCTTCAAAAGCCAATGCCCAAACCCAATTCAATGCCTTTGCAGAGGAGATCAAGGTTGTCAAGGAGTCACGGGAAATTCTTGTCGAATCCGTGAAAGGGCTCCTTGACATTATGGACCCTCACCATGCTGGGACCAGCTCCACTACAGTCTCCCAGGTGCAGGCGTACCTTAGTGAAGCCCCGAGTGTCTTGAAAAAGTACTCGGATGAGCGTGTCGCTGTTGGTGTTGCCCAAACCCTTGCTATGACCAAATCGATCTACCCTAGGGTAGATATCGAGGCCATCAGTGAGGGTTTTGCCGAAGAGACAACACCCGAAGAGGCACTGGAGTTGATCAGCCAGGCGAGGCCAATTGAAAAGGGGATTGCAAAAGACCTGGGTATGTAGGAACAGAGCAATTATGCAGTTGGTGTATATATAACTTTGGTGAAAGCATGTATATATCTTGTGAAATGCTGCCGAGTACTTGCTTATTCTTAGTTGTCATTAGTTTCACCCAACTATGTAGTCTGCGCCAAGTAGATCGATAGGAACTTAAGAAAAAACGTTCACTTCTAAAAGCTGTACTCGGGCAAACGTAGAATAATTATTGTAAAACTTTATAACTTAGATAAAACAAGCTCGTATTTTATTGACAAGGCACATAATACATGCAGCCCCCAACTCACTACTCGGTTGAAACAAGCGATGTAATGAGTCAGAGAGAAAACTTTGTACATATATATAGGAAATACAAAACTTAGGTATAGAAAGGACGTAGCTGTTCTATATTCCATGAGTTGCTGATGAGGGCACCGTCTTCAGTCTTCAGTCGATAGGCGCCCGAACATGTCACCTCAGCGATAATGAACGGCCCTTCCCACGGGAGGATAGTTTATGCCTGTCTTTGGTGGTTTGTATTATTCTCAAAACGAAATCTCCCACCAAAAAGGCGTGGCCACGGACATTTCGACTGTGATAACAACGCAAGCCTTGAAGATACCTTGTCGACTGGATAGTTGCGATATCCCTATCTTCCTCCAACTGATCAAGTTCGACCAATCGGGTTTTGTTTGATTTGTCTTCTGAGTGGGCCTGAACTCGCGGAGAGCCGAACTCCAACTCGGTTTGTAACATAGCCTCAGCACCACAGACTAAGAAGAAAGGGGATTGCCCTGTTGCCTGACTAACTGTAGTTCTTAGAGACCAGAGAACAGATGGGAGTTCTTGTACCCACCGCCCTGCATATGGTTATAGTCAGTCGAACACCCTAGCCTTGATAACTTGTAAGATCATGCCATTAGTACACTCGACTTGCCCATTACTTCATGGGTGTGCCACAGAAGCACAATAGATCTTGATGCCAAAATTGTCACAGAAATCTTGAAATACGCCGCCCGTGAACTGAGTATCATTGTCCATTATGATGCGGTTAGGAACCCCAAATCGGTATAAAATACTCATAATGAAGTCCTTTGCTCGTGCCGCTGTTATGGTAGCAACGGGTTTTGCCTCAATCCACTTTGTGAATTTATCCACTGCGACGAACAAGTGTGTGAACCCCCCTGGCGCTTTTTTGAATGGCCCGACCATGTCAAGCCCCCAAATTGCAAAGGGCCAAGAGATTGGAATTATTTGAAGTTCTTGAGCTGGAAGATTTGTTGGTCCTGTATAGAATTAGCATCCCTCGCTTGTGCGAACTGTATCTTTAGCGTCTGTTACTGCAATCGGCCAGAAAAAAAAACCCTGCCTATAAGCCTTTCCGACTAACGTCCTAGATGCGGCATGGTTGCCATAGATACCCGAGTGGATAGATTGCAGAATCTGTTTACCCTCCTCAGGTGTGACATAGCGCATAAGGACCTCGGATGCGCTTCTTCGGTACAGGTCTTCTCCGACTACAAGGAAACATTTGCTTCGACGTTTGATCCGTTCAGCTTCACTGTGTTCTTCGGGGAGTTTATCGTCCAAGAGGAATTTGAGAACTGGAGTCCGCCAATCTTGAGACATGATTATTCCTTCATTTGTTGCCGGTGTAGGTTCAGCCCCCGACTGTTCAAGCACTGATATCTTCTTGATTGATGGCTCCAGTAGTTGTTCAACAAAAATCCCAGGTGGGACCACTTCTCGTTTGGATCCCATGTTGGCCAATTCATCTGCAGCATCGTTGTATTGTCGTAATACATGAGTTATCTCCAGCCCGTCGAACTTGTTTTCCAGTTTTCTGACCTCCTGGTAATACGTCGCCATATTATCATCAAGACATGTCCAGTTTTTCTTGACTTGGCTGACCACGAGTTGAGAATCCACGCGCATAACCAGTCATCGAATGCCGAGTGATATGGCAATGTGGAGCCTGTGGATAAGTGCCTCGTACTCGACAACATTGTGGGAAGCCAGAAAGTGAATCTGGAGGACATACTTGAGTTTTTCGCCGGTAGGTGACGTCAACACAACGCCAGCCCCCGCGCCGCCTATCCATAGAGAACCGTCGAAGTATATCGTCTAGTACTCTAGCTTGTCCGTGTTTGTAGTCGTCTGAACTTCCATCCACTCGGCCACAAAGTCAGCTAGAGCTTGAGATTTGATTGTTGTCCGTAGTTGAAAAATGATGTCAAACGCCATCAACTCAAGCACCCATTTAGCGATTCTACTGGTGGCCTCGTGATTGTGTAGGACATCCCCGAGTGGATATGATGTGGACAACATGACTTGATGCGATTGAAAATAGTGCACCAAACTTCCGGACAGTGATGAGTAGGCCAATATAACAGCTTCTGGATTGAGGATACTCATCTTGAGTCAGCTAGAACCTCGCCCACACTGTCGAAGTATACTGGCCGTTGAATTTTCTGTATATGACCTGGCTCTAATCTCTCGATTACCAGCACCGTGTTTGACTACCTGAGTAGTTGCCGCAAGTATAAACTATAGTGGTTCCTGGGGCATAGGTACACCAACATTGGTTGGTGTATGTGAGAAATTTTTGAAATCTTCGAAGGCTTTGTTAGGCTTCGGGTGTTGTCCATTCAAAATTGTCTTGTTTTCTTCAGTAGTTTTGAAAAAGGAAGCTCCGTTCACAAGTTCGGTCGGATAGCATGAATTCGGTTGAGTGTTGCCATGCACCCTGTTAGCTTTTGGACATCTTCTGGCTAGTTGGGGTGCCATGTTCATGATAGCATTTAATTTTTTCTCGATTGGCCTCGATGCGATACGTTGAAGCCGAGTAGCTTGCCAGATGGTACACCGAAAGCGCACTTTTTCGGATTCAACTTCATTCTTGGAATCTTCGAAGGTTTTGGAAAGTTTCTTCCAAGTCAGCGATGAGCTCTTCCTTAGACTTTGTCTTGATCATCACATTATCGACATACACCTCCACTTTGCACCCAAGTTAATTGTGTTAACATCGCTGAATTGCTCGTTGATATATTGCTCCAGCGTTTTTCAACCCGAACGGCATAGTGATATAGCAGTATGCTCCGAACGCGTATGAAAGAAGTTTCAGGCAGTCTTCCTCCTTTTTAAACTGGATTTGGTGATATCCCGAATAACAGTCATGAAAGCTGAGAAGTTCGCACCCCGCAGTTGAATCCACCACCTGATCTATTCTAGGTAGACCAAATGAATCTTTGGAGCACGCCTTGTTTAAGTCGGTGTAGTCGACGCACATGCACCATTTACTGTTCTTCTTTCGGACTAAGACTGGGTTTGCCAGCTAGGCCGGGTGGTAGACCTCTTTGATGAACCCGGCTGCAAGGAGCTTGGTTATCTCCTCCTGAATAGTATCTTTGCGTCTTTGCGAAACGTCGTAGCCGTTGTTTGACTGGACTTGGCGTCCGGCCTGACGTTGAGGAATGCTCGATTCACCTCCCTTGTACACCAAGCATGTCGGAAGGTTTCCAAGCAAATATGTCCCTATTCGCCTAGAGGAAGGTGACGAGCACATCTTCCTATTTAGGGTCGAGTCCGGTCTCGACTAGAGCTATTTTGGAGGGGTCGGAAGGGTCCAGGGGGATCTTCTTGGTTTTAGAATCCGCTGAAATTCCCGACTTGGTAGCTTTTTTAGCCAGAACCTGATCGTCCTCGCATGGGGTTGTAGCGGTTTACCGAATGCTGTTGCACTAGACTGCCACTTTTTGAGATTGAGCCAGCTCGCAGCTCTCTTTGTCATAGGTGAAGGCTTACTTGACATCGCTGCGAAGAGAAAGGACTCTGGCTGGTCTTGGAATCTTGAGCATCATGTAGGTATAATGTGGCACTGCCATAAACTTGGCTTAGCACCGTGTATGCGGCTGGGTGCCCGATCTTCCAAAAGGTTCATTTGGCGACGTGAAGATGTTCACGTTTTAAGGCTTCCGATCAGCGATCGGTGCACCTCGGCAACCCGCTTACACCCACACGTCTAGTTTATCAACCACGCTCTCACGGTAGTCGACCTCACCACGAAGGTTTATCACTGCAAGTAATCGAAGAAACTCATAAGAACAAGAAGAACGCAATCTGAATTGCAGATACAATGTTTTAGCACACGAAGTTGGGGTTCTACAAACCGTCTAGACGGCGAAACTGCAATGGCAGAATAATCTAAGCAAAACCCGACTCTAAACAATGACGGCTACTGTATATATATGAGTTAGGACGTCCTAGGGTTAACCCTAGGGCGCACACCCCTTGGGCTTAGCCCACGACACAATTACAAGGCCCAAGGCCCAAAATAGACTTGGACTGGGAAGAGTACGTGTATTGTTTCAACGATTTCGGACATCTCAGGAGGAATTTTGATGTGGGACTAAAACCATCTGAAGTAGACTACATAAGCTTTCCAACAAGTACTTATGGGCCCCGAGAGTCCTTCTGGATCAGCGGATAGATCCGTTTGAAGTTGATGCTGTCAGGAGGCCTAAACCGAATCCAAAACATGCAGAACTCATCTCTTGCTTTCTATGACCAAAAAGTGATGTGCGTGATGTAGGAGTAGACTTGGGTAAGGTCTTGGTTTGGTCCCCAATCAACTTCTTTGATCATCCATGCGTTCCTTGCACTCGGTCTCTTTCCCTTCACCCAAGCAAGTATCTCTGCAAACAAGAACACAAAACTCATGGTGCAGTAACGGCTGTTCATATAACACGTAAATCTTACGTAGAAAGCATGCACCTTTGGTTGATGAATACATAAGGTAGCTAGGGTCATATCTGAGCTAGTGATGTCCTCATCACACCGACCGTCCAAGTATTGCATGATACGCGGTTTCGAAGTCGGCAACCTCGAAGCAGATATTCTCGGTGCGGAAATTATCCCGCGGGGTGCCAAAAAGTAACTCAGAGTTATCTGGTCCGATGAGTAGAAGACAGGCCGGGGATTACCCCATGAAGGCGCGTACTCGGCCGTACTCTGAACGAGAATCTTTATCTCGTCTAGCATCTTGACGAACAAAATGTTGAGAGCGTTGCCTCTATCAATGATAACCTTCTTAGTTTGATGGCTCTGATGACCAAGTCCAAGACGAGTGTTATAGCGTCATGATGAGTAATCCGATCGGATGATCGGATGACGTTTCAAACGTGATGGCTGTTTTCGGACCAGCGCAAGTATTGGGCGGCTGCTGTAGAGACCGAGTTGATTTCGCGTGTTGAGCTTCTGCTTCCTCTTGGATCATATGTAGACGGCCCTCCAAGATGTGATGAGCCTCAGCCTGGGATCTTGAATCAACTGGCTATGCCCGAAATCTGGGCTTGTCTTATCGGCGCTAGAAATTGTGAAGCCTCTCGGAAGCCAAACTTTTAAACATGAAGCCAATCTTAGGCTGCTTGCCTTTTGGATGAAGCGGGGCAGGCCCATTCATCACCTTTTGGATTTGTTATTTTCCTCGGGTCGGGCGATGTACGCTCCACGGTGGTCACCACGTTATCCAACTCCGTTTGCGAGCTGGTCGAAAATATGGTTCTCGTTTGGCCCGTTTGGTCTTTCCCTTTTTTTGTTTTGTCCCTTCTGGTGGGCTCTTTTTTGTCGTTGAGGGCCTGAGACGACCCGCTCGACCGTGTCGGCGTTACTGTTCGCCATATCAAAAGAGCCTGTGGGTGCCAGGGCCCGGTACCTCACCACAAGCATATGGGCCACTGATAGAGGATGGCCTTGCCTGTAATTAGAGATTATAGTAATCCCTAGCAGACTTTCGCCTTGTACGATTAAGAAAAACACAGTCCTAGTCGGATAGCCTTTATCTCTAGGGAGAGCCCTTGGCCGCATCTGACTAGACTCCTACCTATGTACCCCTGTCCCAGAGTATAAGGGAGGCAGGGCGCCCCCTGAGCGGAAGAGCACACTTAAGCTCGTAAGGTTGAGTTGGTTCCACCAGGAATCACCACCGCAAATCCTCAAAGGAATAACACCACAACTGGACGTAGGTATATACCTCACGATCGAGGGCCTGGAACCATATAAAAATCTCCTTGTGTTCCTTGCAATCCATCAAGTTTCCATTGTCGAGTAGCCCCAATATTTTATTGCGGTGTAAAACATCGACAGTTGGCCGCCAGGTAAGGGCTCGGCAGCGATCTAAATCTACAAGCTCGATGGATTCCAGCAACTGAGTTTGACGGGCGGCAAACGCTCCCCCGGAGATACAAATTGCATTCGGAAGCCTCACTTCGTCGCCGATCAGATTGGCAGTCTCACCTTGGCCGACTCAACTCGATCCCGCATCTTCCAGCGAACCGGCGACTAACCGCGCCCAGTCAGTCCACACGACGCTGCCAGCAACCCTCATCGACGTGCTCGCAATCTTCATCTTGTCCGGTCTCGCGACAACTCTTCCTTCGGCTGTTCGACTCGGACTCGGCCTTGACGCCGGCCAAATTGAGCTAAGAGGAAAGAGATCGTCAATCGCCCTACAACTCGGCAACGCCACGATATCTTCAGACAACATCCGACACGCAAACCCAATCCTCTGCGAGTTCACTCGATACGGCCAGAGCCCTCGAGATCGATCTAGGAGTCGAGTTATAATCACCCCCACCAAACTATTCGACTACGATCTCAATCGACACGACTCTCAGTCGATTCCGACTCTAAGCGGACACAGTCAGCAACTTCCCCGCACGAGAAATCTCATGCATCCAAAGGCTACTCCTACTCAGAATCACGCCGACTACACAGCAGCAAGAGAGGAAGCACGCCGACTGCGAGAGAACAAGATGAAGAAGCAAGACGCCAGCACACAATCACACAGGCGGCGACTGCTATAGCAACAAATCTCCAAAACCCGATCATGCCACGACGTCTTTATTACTCCTCAACAAGAAAGACAAGCGAAAAACATCGTGGCTACGCAACTCACTATACCACCTAGTTCGGCCGGATCAACCGCACCCCGACGATCGCCAAGATTAAAGCCAGCTACCGCTGCTGCATTCAGCAGCACCAACAGTCGTTGAATCTCCATTACCGACAACCAGTCGACATCCCCAACGCATCCATCTACCTCAAAGTACGTATCTTGCTAGCCAGTCAGCCGCATACGGAGCCACGTTCAGCGCACTGGCAACCCCAACGACAACCGCACGTCAAAGCAACCGCAGACGATCAGGCCTCGAGACGACTACACCCGACTTCAGCAAGACTCGTGCTCGCGCCAGAACAAAGAAATGAGCAATCAACTGAAACAAGAACAAGCGCTTCCTCCACACGAGCCGGTTCCCGCCGTATTCGGATCATAGCCCTCATGAAGACGGAAACGTCATACCGCCCACCCAGGAGCTACAACAGTCGACTGGCATTGGGTTTGCAACCTACAGGCACTCGGACAAATACACGGCAAGACCAATCCCGATCCTGGCTCACGGTCTCACTCTGCGGTCCGAGCAGCTGGAGAAATCACAAATTCATGGCTAACATTCTTACTCCAGATCGTCTCCTTCCAGGCCACTGTCGGCTCACACCGCCAAGTGGAGGACAGGCTAAGAACAGGACATCCCCCAAGCAATCAATCAGCATCCTGGAGAAAAAAACTCAAACAGGAGAACGCCTCATTCCTCCAGAACTTTTCAGGAACATACGAGAGGCCATCTTCGAGCACGACCTGTATCATTGCATCAAAGGAAGAGAACAAGTCTCTTCGTGACTTCATCAAGAGGTTCTCTGAGAAGAAAGAATTCAATCCAATGATCAAGATGAGGTCGTCATCGTCGCTTTCGAAAAGGAGTCAAAAACACCTCGTTCATCGACGAATACACGCGGAAGCCTCCTAACTCTGTCAAGGCTTTATGTTTGACATGGCGAACAAGTACGCCAACTCGGGCTGACGCTGTGGCTGAGTGGCCCTCAGATGACAAGAAGGCACCCTGACAAAAGAAGCGGGCAAGGGCACAACGACTGCGGTCCGACTAAAGTCGGAGTCGCAAAACATAAATCAGACGGCTTCATTGTGGCAGTCGGTCACAGACCGTCTTCGACTTGTCAACAACTGAAGATTATCAAACAACAAGTGACATGCTCGGGGCTCAAAAGCCCAAACGCAAGGGTGGCATCCCTACTCCCAAATACCGAACAGCTAAGTCGCTTCCTGATAAAAATTTCCTCATTAGGCTTTACCAATGCCGCAGCCGCTTACACCTAATAGGTGTACAAGCTGCACTTTTTCCTGTTTTTTCTCTTAAATGATTACAAAAGTACTCGAGTAGCATAAATCCTGATCCATGAAACTTTGCTCCATGAAAGACGAACCAAGTCACCCGAAACGCGATTCTGGGAAAGAGCCATGAGCCAGCTCCCGACGCTAGGGGGATATGACTAGTTCGGACAGAGTTTTAAACGTAAGGGTCAACTACTCAGGGAAATTAATATCAAAAGAGAGGAAAAACATGTTATTTACATACACATGTAAAATACATTTTTAATTCGGTGTGTGATTGTTTCATCATCAGATGCTACTCATTTGATATCTTATTGCAGGCCCAGCTCCGGATACGCGTGACAGGAACTCAGGGCTACGAGCCTATCTCCTACACTCAGGGGCTGGACAAGCCTACCAAGAATCACTCGGAATGCTCCATGAGGGCTATTGACTGAGTGCTTACGCCAGTCGAGACATCCTCTTCCCCGGCTACGCTCCACAAGGGCTAATAACCAACCTCCGCGCCAGTCTGTTGACGCCGAAAAACCCGCCGGGGGCCGTCCGCGTCTGGGAGGACACATGAAGGCCTGGGTAGATCTGCTTAGCTCCAGTGCAAGTCCTAAAAGTATTTGAGGTTCAGCAGGCGTGCCAGTCAATTTGACCCCGCAATTTGACAAGGAGAAAAAAGTTAGATCAGTAAACCGAATCGGCCAGATAATCCTGTCAGCGCGATAGCCAATAGTAACTTGCACACGGCTAGTAAGCCGATATGATCATATAGTGAATAGTAACCAGCTGATTGCCGAAGTAATAATCGGCCGATGAGAAGTAAACAGTGCATCCGTGCCCGGGCCCCTACTCGTGCCCGGCCCGAGTCGTCATCGGTGCCCAGGGCGCCCGGCCTTGTTGTGCCCGCGCCCGGGTACTCTCTGTGCTCGTGCCCGGGTCTTGGGTCGTGCCCGCGCCAGGCGACCCTTGCTCGTGCCGTCCCGGGTACTTGCCCGATCTACGCGGTAGCACTTGCACATCCGGCCAGAAGCCGATGGCTGAGTATGGATGATACTACAAACAGAATAATAAACCACCATCGCTTTCTCAAGGAGCCGATGATGAATAGATGATAATATAACAGTAACTAGCGACTGCCAATAGGTAACACATGGACATTCGCTAGGAGCTCGATGATAAAATAATGGGCGAGCAATAACCAATAAACAATGCAGTCGGCTTTATTTTAATAAAAGATTAACCTATCGGCTAATCACTCCGATAGAACATCGCAATAAACACCCATCGGCTTAACAAGGATAAATCTATTATTATCAATCTAGTAGTTCAAACTCAATTGATGCAGTACAGATTGAATAACAATAAAAAGAACCCCGAAGAATTTTGAGCCGATAGATCTAATGCTTGTGATGTATGATAACTTATCGGATACATCCCGATAAGACGCTTGCACAAAAACCATCGATCTAAAGGAACAATTTATCACTGCGTTTAGTAGGTCGACCCAACCGATGCAGCACAAAACTGATGATAAACTGTTCCGGTAAACCGAACGATCTATGCACGCGTGATGGTGATATATCTACTCGGCCTAGAGATCAACCTAACTGATGCAAGCGTAGACAGAGCAGAATATACCGTGGTAAGCCGAATACCATGAAACCGACTAGAATATCGAACCTAACCGAGAAGTCCTAGTTGATAGGTAGTCGGGGTAACGAGACTTACCTCTCGCAGGAGTTCGGACCTTAACCGATGCAGCCCGCTTGAGAAAGCAAGAACCCGTTGTAAGGGTTGCGATGCGCCGAATTTGATGATCTGTGTGGATGATCTACAAGGTCCCCGGGGCATTAGCGTATACCCCGAGTTGATACAGTCCTGATAGGACACGGCACACAAATTTCCTATCTATAAAAGGAAAACTAACAACCCTGATCAAAACGAGATCAGGTTTCCTAAAAATTATCAAAACTACCTAATAATAGATAAGGTAATTAACTGCCATACTGCGGTCTTTACGACCCTTCTCAAGCTCGGGTCCCTTCCAGATTAGCTTCCATTGGCTGATATTCCTTAACCGAGTCTGATACGAGCCGTGCCAAATTTTGGTGTTAACACAGTCGGAGCTTGGTTACCACTCGGCTAAGTAGGGTACGCCCCATGAGGGTCGCCAGCAGAGTCCTATGCAAATGCTAGGTTTGGGTACCTTATTTGGTCACAACTCTATCAGATCGGGTATGCCTCATGAGGGCCGCCAGCCGAATCCTACGCTAATGCAAGGATCGGGTACCTTATTTGGCCATAACTCTGTTGGATAGGGTACGCCCCAAGAGGGTCGCCAGCCGAACCCTCTGCTAATGCAAGGTTCGGGTACCTTGTTTGGCTTTACCCAAGTCAGAGAAGACTTACATCGTCAAAGCGCATCCGGGGTTCTCATGCACCGCGTCACACCTAAGGAGGGCAAGCAGATCCTGTAATATACCTACTCAGGCTTATGTGGCAACCAGGTTGCATCCAGAACATAAGTCGGAAAAGCTTGCAAATAAGGATTTCTCTGGCTGATTGTAGTTACCGACACCAAAAAACTCATCCTGACATGCGATGGATGATACTTCTATAGAGCTATGCTGGGTAGGTCGGCCCAGGCCGGCTTATTTGGTAGCAGCCACCAAGATATGAGTTCCTATAGTAGCATGCTCCATATGGGCCGCCCGCAGGCTGAGTTGAAATTATAGCGCTGGTGCTACCAACAGGAGCCAATGAGGTAAACAGATATGCTTCATAAGAGCCTTATTGCTAAACATATATGTTTGGGTATCTGTTTTATCCACCAGGTCTCGAGGACATATCCTTACAAGGATCACAAGCTGGTCTTCATTAGAATTGGGGATGCAGGTATCTTTCTTGGGTACACCTGACCACGCCGTGGATTTATTTTCATAAAGTGGTACTGTCGATGCTTTGCACCGGCAATAAAACTATGGGGCTACTCGGCGAAGGTGAATTCGGTGGATTGCAGAGGAACACAGAAGATTTATACTGGTTCAGGCCCTCGATGTGAGTTAATACCCTACGTCCAGTTGAGGTGTTATTCCTCTGAGGTATTTGGTGATCGATGATCTTGTCTCTTCTGCCCTGAAGGGCGCCCTGCCTCCCTTTATATACTAGGGGACAGGGGTACATAATAAGGATCCCAGCCGGATACGGCCAAGGGATATCCTTCTTAGAGATAGAAACCTATCCGACTAGGACTGTGTTTCCTTATTATACAAGGCAAGGCCTGCCGGGTGCTATCTTATCTCTAATTACATGATTCGGCCCATCCTCTATCCGAGTGGCCCATATTTTGGTAATGAGGTACCCGGGGCCCATGGCCTCCACAGTAGCCCCTGAGACCTTCATAGTTGAGTCACAGCTAATGCCGAGTGCTCATCCTCCACGGTGAAGTGTGCCCGAGTGCGATGCTCCCAAGTACTCTTTGTCCGAGTAAGTCTTCTTCCCGAGTCCTGCTTTGTGTCAGCTGGCAGCGAGGCTATGAAGGGCTTCATGTAGTTGCATGGATAGTGTGCTCCGAATAGGCGCACCTATTAGGTGTAGCCCCCGACTTTGTGCTTAATTGTGAAGACAATTAAACATAAAGTCAAAGATCTTTAACCTAATAATCTTTCCCGAGTAGATTACTACTAGTATATAAGATTCTTCAGTATCATGTCAACCGGAATAAACTTTATAGTCTTGCCAAGTAGGAGACTACTCGTATGTAGGACTCTTCGACTTCATGTCAGTCGGAATATGTGTTTATAGTCTTGCCGAGTAGGATGTTACTCGTATATGGGACTCTTCAGCGTCATGTCAGCTAGAAAAGGGGGTTTATAGTCTTTTCCGAGTGGCGTCCCACTCGAAAGCTAGACTCTTCCGCATCATGTCAGCGGGAAAAGATATTTATAGTCTCTCCCGAGTAGTGCACTACTCGAAAGTTAGACTCTTCCGCATCATGTCAGCGGGAAAAATGTTGCTCATGGCAACTGATGGCCACGCATGTAGGCCGAGTACCACTTTATGGAAATAAGTCCACGTTGTGGTTAGGTGTACCTGAGAAAGATACCTGTATCCCCAATTTTAATGAAGACCAGCTTGTGATCCTTGTAAGGATGTATCCTCGAGACCTGGTGGATAAAACAGATACCCAAACATATATGTTTAGCAATAAGGCTCTCATGAAGCATATCGTTTACCTCATCGGCTCCTGTTAGTAGCACCAGCACTATAATTTCAACTCAGCCTGCAGGCGGCCCACATGGAGCATGCTACTGTAGGAACTCATATCTTGTCGGCCCAGTGCTAACTGTGTAGGCCCAAGCCCATTTAGTCGGCATGGGTTATAAAAAGGCGGGGAGAGAGAAAAAGATTCTGTCATCTTCCCCAAATCAGCCAATCTCTTCGTCTTCCACCTTCGTGCCCAACTTTTTGCCTCCCGCCCGGCTAGGGTTAGCTGCTGCTATTCCCCACCCGAACTCGGGCGATTTCAACCCTGTTCGTTTGCTCCAAGCCCCCGATTTGCTTTTCCCCAAATCTCACCGCCTCCAGTCATGCCGAAGGCCTCGGATCTTGCGAGTGCGTCGGGGAGTTCTTGGCCGATTTCGGATTGCGGCTCGGTGAAGCTGAAGCGGCTGGAGAGCGAACTGAAGCTGCCCAGCCAAGAAGTGATCCGCTGGCGGTCGGCTAGGGATGAGTCGGTCCCAAATCCCCGAACTGGTGAAACGGTAGTTTTCGCCTCTTTTTTCGATCGAGGCTTGTGCCTTGCCTAGTCTTCTGATTTCTTCCACCGCATCCTTGACTTTTATGGGCTGGAGTTGGTGCATTTGAACCCCAACTCGATTCTTCATATCTCTATATTTGTTACTCTTTGCGAGTGTTTCTTGGGTGTTGAACCCCATTTCATCCTCTTCCGACATCTGTTCCATATCAAGCCTCAACCCTCCAAGAGCAATATCAATGTGATTGGGGGGGCCGGTCTTCAACTGAGGAGCGATGGGAAGAAAACGTATCTCGATCTACCCTTGAAGTCTTCTCTGAAGGGCTGGCACAAGGAGTGGTTTTATTGCGCCGATCTGGCTCCCTCCTTGCCGCCATTTACCGGCTTGCCGCCCGTGGTTTCGCCAAATTGGTCAGCAGAGCCGTCCTTTGAAGAAATGGGCCAGGCACATCTGTTGTTGACGAAGATAGATGACCTCAAGAAGGCCGGCTTGACAGGTCCTTGGGTGGCTCGTCGCTTTCTGACAAGGCGCATTCAGCCGCTGAAGTAGAGGAGTGCATTCGGCTGGGCCTTTAAAGGCAAAAACGATCCTGACCGAGTGAGCAACAAGTCGGCGAACAAGAGGGCGGTGACCGAGACCTTGTTTGGCTACTTCTCTGAAGGGGTGATCGCAACCGAAGATGACAATCGCCGGGTTGCAGCCTATAGCTTCGTTCGGCCCCGGACCAAGGTAACTTTTGATCCTCTTCTGTGATGAATGCCCATGGAGCTGTGATTGTTCAGCATTACTTAGCATATTTTATCGACCCACTTATAGTGGCATGAAGAATTCGATGAAGACTCCCGTCCGTTGTCGGCCGTCGCGTCGAAGAAGAGGCCGCGGAGTCCCTCTGCTGCCCAACCCGACTCCAAGAGAGCGGGGAAGAAACCGATTTTATATCGGGGCGAGGGGGCCATGACAGCGCGTGCCGCGGCAAGGAGCCTGAAAATAAGGGACGCCGTCGCCGCGGTGCCCAGGCGGTCAAGCCCCAGGTTGAGACCTACGGGTTTGAGCCCAACGTTATCGAGCCCGGCCGCAACGCCACCGAGGGGCCGGCTGGAGCAGATGCCGCCAGGGGCGGGGGCGCCCAAGCCGACCACGCCGGAATCGGAGCCAACTCGGGCTGATGTGCCACCGCCGACTGTGACGCCGACCGAACCGACTGCCGGAGCTGGTGCTTCGCCGAGGACCGGGTCGCCCGGCAAGAAGCTGAAGTTTTCCAAGAGGTGCGCTGCTCCGGGTCTTTTGAAATTCTTATGTGTTGAAGTAGTGCTATGATGCCTTGTTTCGTCGTGCAGGAAGCAGGCCGATATCGATCTCAAGGAGATTAATCCGACCGCTCCCCTTAAAGAGCCTACCCCAGCCGAGCAGCGGGGCGAACACACTGTGAGCCGGCGCCAGCCGGTCGCTAAGACGAGGTAGTCCCGACTGAGGTCGCTGCGCGCACCGACCAAGAGGCGGCCGCTGAGGTTGAGGTCCCAGCCCCCGAAGCGTCGCCCGCTGTGGAGGCACAGCGGAGCCCCTGAGCCGTCCCGAGGTCACGGGAGACGGTGGTGCGGAGGCCGGGACCCCGATCGCCTTGTGATCGTCGTTGTCGTCGTCGCCGCCGCCGGAGATCCACACCTGCCTCGAATCGAAGCTCTCCACGTGTGATGCCCCGGAATTCACGGTGGGACGGCTCCTGATGGGACGATGAAGAGCTTCAGGCTTGATGAAACCGTCGCGAGGAGAGAGCGCGAAAGCTTGCTTCGCACCGCTATCTACGGGTCCAAGGGAGTTGGGGTATGATCCTTGTGGTAGAGTCTTGGTGATCTTCTCGTTTTGACGTCTAACTCCCTCCTCGATTTGTCTCTTATCCTGAGCAGAAGCTTGTGGACGCAATGAGGCAATGACGGAAATCTTTGGTCGAGGTAGCTCCCCACCTCGCAGAATTGGAGCAGCTCCGGGCATTGAAAGCCGAGATGGAGGAGCGTCATGCGGGGAGGGAGGCCTGGCTGAAGAGCAGCGCCGATCAGCTCAGGGCAGAGACATGGGCCCTAGCCGAAAGATCAGAGGTAAAGTCCGAGTATATCTTCCCGACGAACTGTTGATGTATTCATCCAGCTGCGTTGTTCCCGACTGCCCAGTTATGTCATGACTGCCCAGTTGATCTGTGGTGCAGACCTCAAAGCGGAGTTAAAGACCCGAACAGAGAGGGAATCGCAGCTGAAGGAGGCCGAAGAAGCCAAGGCCGAGCTTGAGAAGGTCAAGGCCGACCTAAGAAGGGCCAACACCGAGCTTGACCGGGAGAAGTCCGAGTTGAAGGAGGCCGTCGTCAATCTCAGTAAGGAAAAAGCGGAACTGGAGAAGACCGTGGCCGGGTGGGAGGCCGACTACGAAAGTAAGTCCTCAACCTGACTGCGATCTTAGCCAATCCATTAGTCATTCTGTGTGTAGCCGAATCTGACAAGTTTACCTACCGGCGGACCTGGGCAGACATGAGAGCCAACGTCCGGGCCCAGTATCGGTTCTACACAGAGGAGATAAGAGTGATCAGGGAGTCACGGGAGGCCCTCGTTGGGTCCGTGAAAGGGCTCCTTGACCTCATAGATCCTCGCCCTGTGGGGACCAGTTGCAACAGAATCCCCCAGATAGAGGCGCGTCTCGAGGATGCACCGAGTGCCTTGAAAAAGTACTCGGATGAGCATGTTGTCGCTGGCGTGGCCCATACCCTGGCGATGACCAAGTCCATCTACCCAAGGGCAGATATTGAAGCCATCGGGGAGGGGTTTGCCGAAGAGACGACGCCCGAGGAGGCGCTGGAGCTGATTGCCCGGGCGAAGCCGACTGCTGAAATAATTACCCGAGACCTGGGTCTGTAAGTGCAACATGTTATGTAGTCGGGATATATAAATTTGTGTAAACAAGCATGTGTAAATATGCGTGCAATGCCGCCAAGCTTAATATTCAGTTCTCATTAGCTTTTACTTGACCGTGTAGTATGCACCGAGTTGGTCTGTCAGAACTTAATAAAAACGTTCGAAGTAAGAAGCTATACTCGGGCAAACATGACAGTCGTAGTAAGGCTTCATAACCGAAGTGAAATAAGCTCGTATGTTATTGACAGAGCACGTATATACATGCAGCCCCCGACTCACTACTCGGTTGATACAAGCGACGTAGTGAGTCAGAAGAACTGTACACACGAAAATAATAGAACTCAGGTATAGAAAGGACGTAGCTGTTTTATGTTCCATGAGTTGCTGATGAGAACACCGTCTTCAGTCGGTAGGCGCCTGGCCGCGTGACCTCGGCTATAATGAACGGCCCTTCCCAGGTTGGGGATAATTTATGCCTGTCTTTAGTGGTTTGTATTTTCCTCAGAACGAGATCTCCGACCAAAAAGGCGTGGCCACGGACATTGCGGTTGTGGTAGCGACGTAGGCCTTGAAGATACCTTGCCGACTGGATTGTTGCGGTGTCTCTTGCTTCTTCCAGCTGATCTAATTCGATCAGTCGGGTTTGTTGGAGTCATCTTCTTGAGTAAGCCCGGACTCGCGGAGAGCGAATGCAACTCTGTGGGTAGCATAGCCTCGGACCGTGACCAGAAAGAAAGGGGATTGCCCTGTTGCCCGACTAACCGTGGTTCTGAGAGACCAGAGAACGGATAGGAGTTCTTGTACCCACCGGCCCGCGTATGGTTGTAGTCGGTCGAATATCCTGGCCTTGATGGCCTTGTAAGACATGCCGTTGGCTCGTTCGACCTGCCCGTTGCTCCGTGGGTGTGCCACAGATGCGTAGCAAATCTTAATGCCGAAATCGTCGCAGAAGTCTTGGAATACGCCGGCTGCGAACTGAGTGTCATTGTCTGTGATGATGCGGTTAGGGACCCCGAACCGGTATAATATACTCAAGATGAAGTCCTTTGCTCTTGCGCAGTAATTGTTGCAACGGGTTTGCCTCATCCACTTGGTGAATTTATCCACCGCGACGAATAAATGTGTGAACCCTCCGGGCGCCTTCTTGAAAGGCCCGACCATGTCGAGCCCCATACTGCGAATGGCCAGGAAATGGGAATAGTTTGGAGTTCCTGGGCTAGGAGATTTGTTTGTCTTGCGTAGAACTGGCAACCCTCGCACTTGCGAATGATGTCTTTGGCGTCTGTTACTGCTGTGGGCCAGAAAAATTCCTGCCGGTAAGCCTTTCCGACTAACGTCCTGGATACGGCGTGGTTGCCACATATGCCCGAGTGGATCGAGTGCAGAATCTGCTTGCCCTCCTCGGTGGTGACGCAGCGCATGAGGACACCAGATGCACTTCTTCGGTACAGGTCTTCTCCGATTAGCAGGAAGCTTTTGCTTCGACGCTTTATCTGCTCGGCTTGACTGCGATCTTCTGGGAGTTCATCGTCCAGGAGAAATTTGACAACAGGAGTCCTCCAGTCTTGACATATGTGCAGCACCTCATCTTTGGTCGGGGTAGGCTCGCCTCCCGACTGCTCTGGCGCCGGTTTCTTCTTTACTGATGGCTCCATAAGTTGCTCGACAAAGATTCCAGTCGGAACTGCTTCTCGCTTGGATCCCATGTTTGCCAGCTCGTCTGCCGCGTCATTTTATTGACGCAGAACGTGAGTGATTTCCAGCCCGTCGAACTTGTTTTCCAGCTTGCGGACCTCCTGATAGTATGCCGCCATGGTGTCGTTGAGACAGGTCCAGTCTTTCATGACTTGGTTTACCACGAGTTAAGAATCCCCGTGCACAACCAGTCGATGTATGCCGAGTGATATGGCGATGCGAAGCCCGTGAACAAGTGCCTCGTACTCGGCGACGTTGTGGGAAGCCGGGAAGTGGATTTGTAGGACGAACTTCAGTTTTTCGCCTGTGGGGGACGTCAATATGACTCCGGCCCCGGCGCCGCCGATCCGCAGAGAACCGTTGAAGTACATTGTCCAGTACTCTAGCTTTACTGTCGGTGTTGGGAGTTGAACTTCTATCCACTCGGCCACGAAGTCGGCTAGAGCTTGGGATTTAATTGCTGTCCGTGGTTGAAAGGTGATGTCAAACGCCATCAACTCAAGTTCCCATTTAGCGATTCGGCCGGTGGCCTCGCGGTTATGAAGGACGTCCCCGAGTGGAAACGCTGTGACCACAGTGACTTGGTGTGCTTGAAAGTAATGCACCAGCTTCCGGACTGTGATGAGTAGGCCATATAGCAACTTCTGGACCTGCGGATATCTCGTCTTCGAGTCGGCAAGGACCTCGCTAACGAAGTAGACTGGCCGTTGTATTTTTTGAATATGACCTTGTTCGGATCGCTCGACCACTAGCACCGTGCTGACTACCTGGGTAGTTGCCACCAGATATAGCATTAGCGGTTCTTGGGGCATAGGTGACGCCAACACGGGAGGTGATGTGAGGAATTGTTTGAAGTCTTCGAAGGCTTGCTGGGCTTCCGGAGTCCATTGGAAATTGTCCGCCTTTTTGAGGAGTTTGAAGAAGGGCATACCCCGTTCGCCCAGTCGGGAAATAAACCGGCTGAGTGCCGCCATGCAGCCTGTCAGCTTATGGACGTCTTTGAGGTTAGTCGGGGGAGCCATGTTCCTTATGGCGTTGACTTTCTCCGGGTTTGCCTCGATGCCGCGATGCGAGACGATGAAGTCGAGTAACTTTCCAGATGGCACACCGAAGGCGCATTTTTCCGGGTTCAACTTCATCTTGAATCTTCGAAGGTTTTGGAAGGTTTCTTCCAGGTCAGCGATGAGATCTTCTTTGGACTTGGTCTTGATCACCATGTCGTCGACGTACGCTTCCACGTTGCGCCCGATCTAGGTGTGCAGACACCGCTGAATAGCCCGTTGATAGGTTGCGCCTGCGTTTTTCAGACCGAACAGCATTTGTGAATAGAATACGCCCCAAACGGCGTGATGAAAGATGTCTTCAAGCAGTCTTCCTCCCTCAGGCTGATTTGATGGTATCTCGAGTAGCAGTCGAAAAAGCTGAGTAGGTCGCACCCGGCCGTGGAGTCAACCACCTGATCTATCCTAGGAAGACCAAATGGGTCCTTGGGGCACGCCTTGTTAAGATCGGTGTAGTCGACGCACATGTGCCATTTACCGTTTTTCTTTCGAACCAGAACTGGGTTTGCCAGCCAGTCCGGGTGGTAGACCTCCTTGATGAACCCGGCTGCGAGGAGTTTGGTAATTTCCTCCCGAATAGCATCTTTGCGGTCTTGAGCGAAGCGCCGCAGCCGTTGCTTGATTGGCTTGGAGTCTGTCTTCACGTTTAGGGCGTGCTCGATCACCTCCCTTGGTACACCCGGCATGTCGGACGGTTTCCACGCGAAGATATCCTTGTTGGCTTGGAGGAAGGTGATGAGCGCGTCTTTCTATTTGGGGTCGAGTCCGGTCCCAACTAGAGCAGTCTTGGAGGGGTCGGAAGGGTCCAGGGGGATCTTCTTCGTGTCAGAGTCCGCTGAAATTCCCGACTTCGCTGCTTTTTTCGCCGGAACTTGATCTTGCTCGACTTCTGTTGTGACGGCTTGCCGAATGCTATCGCACCCGACTGCCGCCTCTTGTGTTTGAGCCAGCTCGCAGCTCTCCTTGTCGTAGGTGAAGGCTTGATTGACATCGCTGCGGAGGGAGAGGACTCCTGCTGGTCCAGGCATCTTCAGCACCATGTATGTATAGTGCGGTATCGCCATAAATTTGGCGAGTGTCGGTCGTCCGAGTATCGCGTGGTACGCGGTCTCGAAGTCGGCGACCTCGAAGCAGACATTTTCTGTGCGGAAATAATCCCGCGTGCCGAAGGTTACCGGCAAAGTTATCTGCCCGAGTGGAGTTGATGACAGGCCGGGGATTATCCCGTGGAAGGGCGCAGTGCTCGGCCGTAGTTCTGAACGAGGAATTTTCATCTCGTCCAAAGTCTTGGCGAACAGGATATTGAGTGCGCTGCCTCCGTCGACGAGGGTTTTCTTCAGCCTGATATTTTTGACGACCGGGTCCAGGACGAGTGGATAGCGTCCCGAGTGGGAAACCCGATCTGGGTGATCTGTGCGATTGAAGGTGATGGCCATCTCTGACCAGCGCAGGTATTGGGGGTGTCCGCCGTGGAGACCGTGTTGATGTCGCGAGCTAAAAGCTTCTGTTTGCGTTTGGACTCGTACGCGAGTGGCCCCCCAAAGATATGGTTGAGCTCGGCTTGAGGATCTTGGAAATCATCAGCCGGACCCGAGTCTGGCTTGTCTTTGTCCTTGTCGGCGCCAGACGATGAAGTCTGCTCGGAGGCAAACTTCTTGAGCATATAGCAGTCTTTGGCCGCGTGCTTTCCCTTGGGGTGAAAGGGGCATGGCCCGCTCATGACTTTCTGGTAGTCGTTGTTCCGCTAGGGCCGCGACCGACTGCGCTCCATGTTGGCCACCTCGTTGTCCGACTTTCGCTTGCGACTGCTAGACTTGTTTTGAGACAGCTCGTTGTTGGCTTTCGCCTTCTGTTCTTTCTGTCGGGGCTCCTTCTGCTCGTCAAGGGCCTCGGCGACCGCTTCGGCCGAGTCGGTGTATTTATTGGCCATGTCGAAGAGTGCCCGGACTGTGGATGGTGGCTTCCGAGTGAACTTTGCAATAAGCGGGGCGTCTTTTACCCCCTTGCGAAAGGCGGCGATGACGGCCTCGTCTTTGACAGTTGGAATCTGGTTGCGCTTCTCGGAAAACCTTTTGATGAATTCGCGCAGAGACTCGTTTTTCTTCTGGTGGAGCTAATAAAGATCATGCTCCGAAGCTGGTCTCTCGTAGCTCCCCTGGAAATTAGTGATAAACCGCTCCCTGAGTTCTCCCCAAGAACCGATTGACTGCTTAGGGAGACCTGTCAGCCATGTCCTCGCCGAGTCGGCTAGCGCGACTGGGAGGTAGTTAGCCATGACTTTATTGTCGCCCCCAGCAGCTCGAACTGCTAGGACGTATACGGTGAGCCAGGACTCGGGATTTGTCTTGCCGTCGTACTTTTCAATCCCCGTGGGCTTGAAGCCAGTCGGCCAATGTACGTCCTGTAGCTCCCGAGTGAAGGCTGGGATGCCTTCGTCTTCGCGGGGGCTCGGGCTTCGACCATGGCGGTTAAACCACTCGTGATGGAGGCCAAAGCGCTCGTGTTCGTCTTCCAGTCGGCGTCGCTCGTCTTCTTGTCGTTCGCGGCGCCGGGCGCTGATAGTATGGCGGAGGTCGTGTGGTAGGCGCTCTCGGAGGTCTTGATTAGGCCGGCGGTCATACTGGTGACGGCGCCAGTTGTTGTTATTAGTATTGCCGAGTGTGGTTTGCCTAGATGCCTCACGTTGCCGACTGGAGCCGGCTGCCCGGCGCCGAGTTGATGCAGATGAGCCTGCCGCCGGGGAACCCGACCGGTTGGTCGGTACAATTGTGTCGCCCGACTGCTGTTGCTGTTGATAGGCGGCAGCTGTGATCATCGCCTTGATCTTGGCGATAGTCGGGATGGCCTGGTGATCAGGCCCGAGTTGGAGTGTATCCAGCAGGGTTGCGGCGGCCACAACGTTCTGTTGTGGCGTGACGAAGACGTCGTGGTCGCCGACTTTGGTCTGGAGGATCTGTTGCTGGGCGACTCGCCCAGCCTGGCGTAGCTCTTCGTTGCGGGCCACGCGGTTGGCCTCCTCTTGTTGTAGTCGGCGCGCCTCCTCCTGTTGCTCTTCTTGTAGTCGGCGTACTTCAGAAGGTGGCGTTGAAGCCATGAAGATCTCGCGGGGAAGGAGGAAGCTCGCCAAGGTAGAGTCCGAACTAGCGTTCGAACCGCTATCCGACTTGGTGTCGGACTCCGAATAGTTTATCGGAGTAAGAATGACTCCGACCTCTCTAGATCCAATCTAAAACGGCACTTGGCCGTGTCCAAACTGAATTGTTGGAGATCGGATCTGCTGCGCGGGATATAGATGCGCAGCGTCGCCGGAGCTGTGCGGGAAATTAACGACCTCTCCCCTTCTCGGCCCGACCCGAGCTGGCTCAGGGCCTAGCGCAAGTCGGACTCCGAAGGAAAGGGTTGTCCCGATGCTCGGCGATGTGAAGGACTGTCGCAGAAAGTCGCTGAAGGAGACGGCGGTGTCCGATGGGCCGACTGGCGCTACGTCGGCTAGTTCCTCGACTGGTAAGATTGGATCTGCCTCAGCCAAGGTGAGATTGCCGAGTTGATCGGCAACGAAATCTAGGCTCCCGAAGGTAATTGCCTCTCCGGGGGAGAACTTGTTGTTGTTGACTCCGTTGATTGAATCCATCGAATCTTCTGATGAGGAATTCACCGGAGCCCCTACCTGGCGCGCCAACTGTCGATGCTTTGCACCGGCAATAAAACTATGGGGCTACTCGGCGAAGGTGAATTCGGTGGATTGCAGAGGAACACAGAAGATTTATACTGGTTCAGGCCCTCGATGTGAGTTAATACCCTACGTCCAGTTGAGGTGTTATTCCTCTGAGGTATTTGGTGATCGATGATCTTGTCTCTTCTGCCTTGAAGGGCGCCCTGCCTCCCTTTATATACTAGGGGACAAGGGTACATGATAAGGATCCCAGCTGGATACGGCCAAGGGATATCCTTCTTAGAGATAGAAACCTATCCGACTAGGACTGTGTTTTCTTATTATACAAGGCAAGGCCTGCCGGGTGCTATCTTATCTCTAATTACATGATTCGGCCCATCCTCTATCCGAGTGGCCCATATTCTGGTGATGAGGTACCCGGGACCCATGGCCTCCACAGGTACTCGGCCTACATGCGTGGCCACTAGTTACCATGAGCAACATTATTCCCGCTAACATGATGCAGAAGAGTCTAACTTTCGAGTAGTGCACTACTCGGGAGAGACTATAAATATCTTTTCCCGCTGACATGATGCGGAGGAGTCTAACTTCTGAGTGGGACGCCACTCGAAAAAGACTATAAACCCCTTCTTTCCAGCTAACATGACGCTGAAGAGTCCCATATACGAGTAGTGTCCTACTTGGCAAGACTATAAATACCCATTCCGACTGACATGGAGTCGAAGAGTCCTACATACGAGTAGTTCCCTACTCGACAAGACTATAAAGTTTATTCCGGTTGACATGATACCGAAGAGTCTCATATACCAGTAGTAATCTACTTGCGAAAGACTTCCAGGTTAAAGATCTTTGACTTTATGTTTAATTGTTTTCACAATTAAGCACAAAGTCGGGGGCTACACCTAATAGGTGCACCTATTCGGTGCACACTATTCATACTTCTACATGGAGCCCTTCATAGCCTCGCTGCCAGCTGACATGAAGCAGGACTCGAGAAGAAGACTCACTCGGACAAAGAGTACTCGGGAGCAATGCACTCGGGAAGACTTCACCGTGGAGGATGAGCACTCGGCATCAGCTGTGACTCAACTATGAAGGTCTCAGGGGCTACTGTGGGTGCCATGGGCCCCGGGTACCTCACCACAAGCATATGGGCCACTCGGGTAGAGGATGGGCCTGGCCTTGTAATTAGAGATATAGTAATCCCTACCAGACTTTGCCTTGTACGATAAGGAAAACACAGTCCTAGTCGGATAAGCTTTATCTCTAAGGGGAGATCCCTTGGCCGCATCTGGCTGGGACTCCTACCTTGTACCCCTGTCCCCCAGTATATAAGGGGAGGCAGGGCGCCCCCTGAGGGCAAGAGCACACATAAGCTCGCAGGTTAAGTTGGTTCACCAGAATCACCACCGCAAATCCTCAAAGGAATAACACCACAACTGGACGTAGGGTATTACCTCACATCGAGGGCCTAAACCAGTATAAAATCTCCTTGTGTTCCTTTGCAATCCATCAAGTTTCCATCCGCCGAGTAGCCCCATATATTTATTGCCGGTGTAAAACATCAACAAAGCCTTGATAGAAGGAGGAGGTTTCCGAGTGAAATTGGCAATGAATGGGGCATCTTTGACTCCCATGTGGAAGGCGGCGATGATGACCTTGACTTTGATCATTGAGATCGAATTTCGCTTCTCGGAAAACCTCTTGATGAACTCGCCAGAGACTCGTTCTTCCTTTGGTGCAATTGATATAGATCGTGCTCAGAAGATGGTCTCTCGTAAGTTCCCTGGAAGTTGGCGATAAAGCATTCCTGGAGTTCTCCCCAGGAGCTGACTGACTTTTTTGGGAGTCCTGTTAGCCATGTCCTCGCCGAGTCGGCCAGAGCGACTAGGAGGTAGTTTGCCATGACTTTGTGATCTCCTCCAGCTGCTCGGATTGCCTGAGTGTAGACCGTGAGCCAGGACTCAGGATTGGTTTTCCCATCGTATTTCTCGATTCTAGTCGGTTTGAAACCTAACGGCCAGTCGACCTGTTGCAGCTCCTATGGGAAGGCTGGTACGCCTTTATCTGCATGAGGACTCCGAATCCGACCACGATGGTGAAACCGCTCGTGGTGGAGGCCGAATCACTCATTCTCATCTTCCAGTCAGCACTGCTCATCTTCCTTTCATTCGTGGAGTCGTGCATTGATGTCTTGCCGAAGGTCACGCCATAGTCGGCCTCGGAGATCCTGGTTGTCCCGACAGTTATTTTGATGCCGCCGGTCGTTGTTGGGGTTGCTGAGTGACGTCTGGCGTGACTCCGTGTGCGGCTGACTGGAGCCGGCCGCTCGGCATCGCGTCGAGGCGGATGAGACTGCCGTTGGAGAAGCCGACCGGTTGGTCGTATGAGGGTATCGTCCGACTGTTGGTCTGCTGACATGTAGCAGCGGTGATCATGGCTTTTATCCTAGCTATAGTCGGGGTGGCCTGGTGATCAAGTCCAAACTGGAGCGTGTCCAGCAGAGTTGCAGCGGCTACAACGTTCTGTTGAAGTGTTACGAAGACGTCATGGTCGCCGATTCTGGTTTGGAGGATTTGTTGCTGAGCAGTCCGCCCAGCCCTGCGCAGATCGTCGTTGCGAGCATGCAGGCGTCTTGCTTCTTCCTCCTGTTGCTCTCGCAGTCGGCGGGCCTCTTCCTCTTGCTGCTCGCGTAGTCGGTGTGCCTCCTGAGTAGGGGTTGAGCCCTTGGACGCCATGAAGACTTTGCGTGGTGGAGAGAAGCTTGCCGAGCTGCTGTCCGACTTAGAGTCAGAATCAGAGTAGTAGATGGGGGTGATTACAACTCCGACCTCCCTAGATCCAATCTTGAGCGGCTCCGGGCTATATCCGAGTTGAACCCCAAGGGATCGGGTCTGCCGCATCAGATGCTGATTGCAGTTATCTGCGGCATTGCCGAGTCCGAACGGGAGATTGACGATCTCCTCCTTTCTTAGCCCAATCTCGGTTGGCTCAAGGCCAAGTCCGAGTCGAACACCGAAAGAAAGAGTTGTCCCGAGACCCGGGCATGTTGAAGATTGCCGCAGCAAGTCGACGAGGGTTGTCGCAGCATTACATGGGCCGACCGGCGCGAAGTCGGCCTGGTCCCTGGCCGATTGGATCGGGTCCGAGTCGGACAGGGTGAGGTTACCGAATTTGTCAGCGATGAAGTCAAGGCTCCCGAAAGTGATTGTTTCCCCGGGGAAGAGTTGATGCCATCAACTCCGGTGCTTGGATCCATCAGGCTTGTTGCAGATGATCTCGCTAATGCCCCTACCTGGCGCGCCAACTGTCGATGTTTTGTATCGGCAATAATAATATGGGGCTACTCGTGAGACCTAAACTTGATGGACTGCAAAGGAACACGAAACAATTTATACTAGTTCAAGCCCTCGAGATGAGATACTACCCTACGTCTAGTTGTGGTGTATTGGCATCAAGATCTGTTATGCTTCTGTGGCACACCCACGAAGTAATGGGCAGGTTGAGCATGCTAATGGCATGGTTTTACAAGAAATCAAGGCTAGGGTGTTCAACCGACTACAACCATATGCAGGGCGGTGGGTACAAGAACTCCCATCCGTTCTCTGGTCTCTAAGAACCACGGTTAGTTGGCCAACAGGGCAATCCCCTTTCTTCCTAGTCTATGGTGTTGAGGCTATGTTACCAACCGAGTTAGAGTTCGGCTCTCCGCGAGTTCAGGCCTACTTAGAAGACAAATCATACAAAGACCGACTGGTCGAACTCGATCAGTTAGAGAAAGCAAAGGACATCGCAACTATCCAGTCGGCAAGATATCTTCTAGGCCTACGTCGTTATCACAGTTGAAATGTTCGTGGCCGCGCCTTTTTGGTGGGAGATCTCGTCTTGAGAAAAATACAAACCACCAAAGACAGGCATAAACTATACCCTTTGTAGGAAGGGCGTCCATTATTGCTGAGGTGACACGTCCGGGCGCCTACCGACTTGTGGAGGCCATGGGCCCCAGGTATCTCATGACAAGCATATGGACCACTCGGACAGAGGATGGGCCTAGTCTTGTAATTAGGGATATGGTAGAACACAACAGACTTAACCTTGTACGATAAGAAAAACACAGTCTTAGTCGGGCACATTATATCTCTAGAAGGAGATCCCTTGGTCGTAATCCGACTGGGACTCCTACTTTGTAACTCTATCCCCTAGTATATAAGGGGAGGCAGGGCGCCCCTGAGGCAGAAGTAGAAGATATTGGAGGTTCACAAGAATATCCATCATACATCCTCAAAGGAAATATACCACGACTGGACGTAGGGTATTACCTCGCATTGAGAGCCTAAACCAGTATAAACTTATCGTGTTCCTTTGCAATTCATCAAGTTTCGGTTCGGCGAGTAGCCCTATATATTTATTGTTGGTGTAAAACATCGACAGTTGGCGCGCCAGGTAGGTGCTTCGTCGAGATCTCCTTCATCAAGCCTGATGGATCCAATCACTGGGGTCGACGACATCAGCTTCTTCCTCAAGCGAGCAATCAGCTTGGGAAGCCTCGATTTCGTCGCCGACAAGTTCGGCGACCTCACCCTGTCCGAACTGGACTTGATCCGATCGGCCAGGAAATGAGCCAACTCTGCGCTGGTCGGCCCACGCAACGCTGCGGCAACCCTCGCCAACTTACTACGGCAATCTTCATCTTGTCCGGGTCTCGGGACAACACTTTCCTTCGGTGTTCGACTCGGACTCAGCCTTGAGTCAGCCAAGATCGGGCTAAGAAGGGAAGAGATCGTCAATCTCCCGTACAAACTCGGCAACGCCGCGGATACCTTTAAACAACATCCGACGCGGCAAACCCGATCCCCTAGAGTTCGACTCGGATCTAGGGAGGTTGGAGTTATAATCACCCCCATCAACTATTCCGACTTCGACTCTCAGTCGAACGGCAGTTCGGCAAGCTTCTCTCCGCCCCGCAAAGTCTTTATGATATCCAAGGGTTCAGCTCCCACTCAGGAATCAAGCCAATTACGCGAGCAGCAAGAGGAGGAGGCCCGCCGACTGCGAGGACAACAAGAGAAAGAAGCAAGACTCCCACACGCCGGCAACGACGACCTACGCAGGGCTAGGCGGATTGCTCAGTAACAAATCCTCCAAACCCGAGTCGGCGACCACGACGTCTTCATTACACCTCAACAAAACGTCGTAGCCGTTGCAACTCTGCTGGACACGCTCCAGTTTGGGCCTGATCATCAGGCCACCCCAACTATAGCAAGGATAAAAGCCATGATCACTGCTGCTGCATGCCAGCAGTACCAAAAGTCGGGCGACACACTCATACCGACCAATAGGTCGGCTTCTCCAACGGTGATCTCATCTGCCTCAACGCGACGCCGAGCGGCCGGCTCCAGTTAGCCGCACGTGGAGTCACGCCAGACGTCACTCGGCAACCCCAACGGCCACCGACGACGTCAACATCAAGATGACCGTTGGGACAACCGGGATCTCCGAGGCCGACTACAACGTGATCTTCAGCAGGACATCAACAATCAGCGCTGCGAACGAGAGAAAGACGAGCAACGCCGACTGGAAGACGAGAACGAGTGCTTCGGCCTCCACCACGAGCAGTTTCACCATTGTTGGCGGAGTCGGAGTCCTCATGAAGATGAAGGTGTACCGGCCTTCACCCACGAGCTACAACAAGTCGACTGGCCATCAGGTTTCAAGCCGACTGGAATTGAAAAATAGGATGGGAAGACCAACCCCGAGTCTTGGCTCACAGTCTACACTCTGGTGATCCGAGCAGCCGAAGGAGATCACAAAGCCATGGCTAACTACCTCCTAGTCGCTCTAGCCGACTCGGCGAGGACATGGCTAATGGGACTTCCCAAGCAATCAATCGGCTCCTGGGGAGAACTCCAGCAACGCTTCATCACTCAACTTCTAGGGAACATACGAGAGGCCATCTTCTGAGTACGACCTATATCAGTTGCATCAAAGGAAGAATGAGTCTCTTCGTGACTTCATCAAGAGGTTCTTCGAGAAGAAGAATTCAATCCCGAAGATCAAGGACGAGGTCATCATCACCGCCTTTCGAAAAGGAGTCAAAGACTCGTTAAATTCACTCGGAAGTCTCCCAACTCTGTCAAGGCTCTATTCGACATGGCGAACAAGTACGCCGACTCGGCCGACACTGTTGCTGAGGCCCTCGATGACAAAGAGGCACCTTGATAGAAGGAGCGGAAGGACACCGATGATGCGGCCCTGACTAAGGTTGGGAACCGCAAACGCAAGTCGGACTGCTTCATTGTGGCAGTCGGTCACAACCGTCTTCGACCTCCAACAACTAGAGATTATCAGAACAACAAGTGACATGTTCAGGGGCTCACAAGCTCAAATGCAAGGATGGCATCCCCACTCCCAAATACCGAACAGCTAAGTCGCTTTCTGATAAATATTTCCTCACTTAGCCTCGCCAATGCTGCAACCGCTTACACCTAATAGGTGTACAAGCCGCACATTTTTTCTGTTGTTTTTTCTCTTAATGGTTGCAAAAGTACTCGAGTAGCATAAATCCTGATCCGTGAAACTTTGCTCCCTGAAAGACGAACTCAAGTCACCCAAAACGCGTGTCTGGGAAAGAGCCATGAGCCAACTCCCGACGCTAGGGGCCTATGACTAGTCGGGCAGAGTGCTTAAACGTAAGGGGTCAACTACTCAGGGAAATTAATACAAATAAGAGGAGGAACACATATTTACATATATTGTAAAACACATAAATTTCTTCGGATGATTGTTTTCATCATCAGATGCTACACATCCGATGTGTTTATAATGCAGGGCCAGTTCCGAATACGCGTGACGGGAACTCGGGGCTATGAGCCTATCTCCTACGCTCGGGGGCTGGACCAATCTGCCACCGAGTACTTGCACCAGTCGAGACTCATATGTGGGCTAATAACCGACTTCCGGCATCAGTCAGGGCACGGGTACCACTTGGCTGGGTGAGGTACGCCCCATGAGGGTCACCAGCCGAATCCTACGCTAATGCTAGGTTCAGGTACCTTATTCGGTCAAAACTTTGCTAGGTGAGGTACGTCCCATGAGGGTCGCCAGCTGAATCCTATGCTAATGCAAGGTTCGGGTACCTTATTCGGCTAACAACCGACCTCTGGCACCAGTCGGAGCTCGGGTACTACTCTGCTAAGTTGGGTACGCCCCATGAGGGTCACCAGCCGAATCCTATGCTGATGCGAGGTTCGGGTACCTTATTCGGCTAATATAACTGACCTCCGGCGCTACTCGGAGCTCGTGTGCCACTCTGCTGGCTAAGGCACGTTCCATGAGGGTCGCCAGCCGAATCCTATGCTAATGCAAGGTTCGGGTACCTTATTTGGCCATAACTCTGTTGGGTAGGGTACGCCTCATGAGGGTCGCCAGTTGAATCCTGTACTAATGCAAGGTTCGGGTACCTTATTCAGCTTTACCGAAGTTAGAGAAGATCTATATAGTCAAAGCGCATCCGGAGTTCTCATGCACTGCGTCACACTTGAAGAGGGCAAGCAGATCCTGCAATATACCTTCTCGAGCATCTGTGGCAACCATGCTGTATCCAGAACATAAGTTGGAAAGGCTTGCAGATAAGGATTCCTCTGGCTGATTGCGGTCATCGATGCTGAAATACTCATCCTGACATGCGAGGGATGCCAATTTTATAGGGATATGAGTTTCTACAGTAGCACGCTCAATCTGGGCCGCTTGCTGGCTGTGTTAAAATCACAGTGCTGGTGCTACTCACAGAAACCGATTAAATAATCAGATATGCTTCATGCTAAGCTTACAGCCGGGTGTATACATTCGGGTATCTGCATTATTTACCAGGTGTTGAGGATATATCCTTATAAGGATCACAAGCTGGTGCCTATTAAAATTGGGGATACAGGTATCTCTCAAGTTCACCTAACCACGTATTGGGTTACAATCCATAAAATGGTACTCGGCTTACATGCTTAGCCATTATTTGCCATAAGCAAAAACCATTCCAGCTGACATGACGCTGAAGAGTCTAATTTCCGAGTGACATACTACTCAGGAAAGACTATAAAATCATTCCGGCTGATATGATGCTGAAGAGTCTCATATACCAGTAATGCACTACTCGGGAAAGACTACAAGGTTAAAGATCTTTGACTTTATGTTTAATTGTTTCACAATTAAGCACAAAGTCGGGGGCTACACCTAATAGATGCGTCTATTTAGTGCACACTATTCATATTTCTACATGGAGCCCTTCATAGCCTCGCTGCCAGCTGACATGAAGCAGGACTCGGGAGAAGAAGCACTCGGACAAAGAGTACTTGGGAGCAATGCACTCGGGAATACTTCACCGTGGAGGATGAGCACTCGGCATCAGCTGTGACTCAACTATGAAGGTCTCAGGGGCTGCTGTGGAGGCCATGGGCCCCGGGTACCTCATGACAAGCATATGGGCCACTCGGACAGAGGATGGGCCTAGTCTTGTAATTAGGGATATAATAGAACTCGGCAGACTTAACCTTATATGATAAGGAAAACACAGTCCTAGTCGGGCACGTTATATCTCTAGAAGGAGATCTCTTGGTCGTAATCCAACTGGAACTCCTACTTTGTAACTCTGTCCCCAAGTATATAAGGGGAGGCAGGGCGCCCCCTGAGGGTAGAAGCAGAAGACATTGGAGGTTCACAAGAATCTCCATCATACATCCTCAAAGAAAATACACCACAACTGGACGTAGGGTATTACCTCGCATTGAGGGCCTGAACCAGTATAAACTTTTCGTGTTCCTTTGCAATCCATCAAGTTTCGGTCCGGCGAGTAACCCTATATATTTATTGCCGGTGTAAAACATTGACACGACTAAAGACTAAAGACGGTGCCCTAGTCAGCAACTCATGGAATATAGAACAGCTACGTCCTTTCTATACCTGAGTTTTGTATTTTCTCTATACATATGTATAAAGTTTTTTCTCTGACTCACTACATCGCTTGTTCCAACCGAGTAGTGAGTCGGGGGTTGCATGTATTATATGCCTTGTTAATAAAATTTTGAGTTTGTTTTATCTAAGTCATGAAATTCTACAACGATTATGTTAAGTTTGCCCGAGTATAGTTTTCAGAGGAGTACGTTTTTTCTTAAGTTCCTATTGATCTACTCGGCGCAGACTACATAGTCGGGCAAAGCTGATGACGACTTAGAATAAACAAGTACTCGGTAGCATTTCATAGATATTTACAAGTGTCTTTACAAAAGTTATATATGCACCGATTGCATAATTGTTTTGTTCTTACATACCCAGCCTTAACTATTGCCTCTCTAGTCTGCCTTGGCTGGCTAATCAGCTCCAGTGCCTCTTCGGGAGTCGTCTCCTTGGCGAAACCCTCACCAATGGCCTCAATATCAACCCTAGGGTATATTGACTTGGTCATGGCAAGAGTTTGGGCGACGCCGATAGCTACACGCTCATCCAAGTACTTCTTCAAGATACTCGGGGCTTCGCTTAGGCGTGCCTACACCTGGGAGACGGCACTGGAGCTAGTTCCAGGATAATGAGGTTCCATGATGTCTAGGAGCCCTTTCATGGATCCGACGAGGATTTCCCGTGACTCCTTGTCAATCTTGATTTCCTCCACGAAGGCGCTAAACTAAACCTGGGCGTTGGCTTTTGAAGTTGTTCGGATGCATCCACAAGAACATTTGTTAGAAGAAAAATGTAGTCGGAGAAACAAGCAGTCGAGTCAAGATCATTGTCAAGTAGGAGACTTACTAGCATAGTCGGCCTCCACCTTGGCTTTGGCCTTCTCCACTTCGGCTTTGGCCTTTTCTAATTCCTTCAGCTTATTATCTTGATTCTCCCTCTCCTTTGCCTAGGCTTTCAGCTCAGCTTCAAGGGCTTTAAATCAAAATAGTCAAGAACTCAAGATTGCAGTCAATACTCAACAGGGCAGTCGGGAATCAATAATACTGAAGAAATCTACTCAAGATTCACTCGGGAAAACAACACAGAAGACTTATTTCTGATCTTTTCAGTTAGAGCCTAGTTTTCATCCCTGAGCTTATCAACTGATCCCCTCAGTCATGTTTCCCTCTCTTGGCTAGTCCGCTCCAGGTCGTCCTTGGCTACCTGGAGCTGGCCCAGTCACTGGAGATGGGGGGCGAGCTCGGTTAGGACCTTATTTATCTTCTCCGAGCGATCGACGATCTTCTGCTCAAAACAAAACAGAAAAAACAGAGTCAAATAGCAGAGTACCTGATCAATGGAAACTGTCCAGAACTCAGCATGGCAAGATTCGCTACATACCTAGACTCCCCTGGCCGCCGTGATTGCAGCACGAAGAAGAACTTCGCACTCCCTTGATGTTGCTTGCTCGTCGTGTTAGTAGCTCTCCGCAACTCCCTCAGGGGTGACCCAATGAAAAGTTCTTGGGAAGTTGCGCAGAGGGGCTTCGAGTCTGGGGAGGTCTCCTTCATCGGAAGGCGACGACGATGTTGATGGTGATGGGGTCCTGGACCTAAACTCGGCCGTTGCAGGGGCTTCGGTGATCCGTTTGGGGGCTAGAGCGGCAACTTCAGCACTTGCTTCCTGGTTGGCCAGCACTGGTGATCCTGCTGTCAGGACTGCTTCGGCTTCAACAGCTAGGGCAATCTCTAGCTTGGCAGGTGCAATTGCTGGAGCTGGCTCGACTGGGATTGGCTCAGTGATAGGAGCGGCTGGCATAGTCCCCTTGGAATCTATGTCAACTCGCTTCTTGCACAATATATCAAATATCAAGACACTACCATATCATTCAAGATTCTTAGAAGATTGAAGATATCCTTTATTACCTCTTGGAAGTCTTGAATTTCCTTTGAGGATCTCCAGAAGATGTCGGCGAGGGGCTTGATAGCCTGCTTGACAGCGGAGAGCTGTCAGCTGTCGGGCTAGTAGCTGCGGTAGTTGGTGGTGGCGATTTGGTCCTAGTTGGCTCTGTTCCTAACGCAGCCGACTAGGGTGTCGAGGCACTCGACAATGCTGGCCTTAAGCTTGGCGATGCTGGCTTTGGGCTCGATGTTGCTGGCCTTGAACTCAGTGGTGCTGGCCTTGGGCTCGATGTTGCTGATCTTGAGCTTGGTGGCGCTAGCCTCGGGCTTGGAGACACCGGTTTTAGGCTTGGCGGCCTGGGAGCTAAGCTGGTAGGGTCCTTGATACTCAAGCTCCTTGGTGTTGTACTCGGCGTGCTTGTCTTCTTTTTGCCCGGGTCTTCAAATAGTTTCTTCCCAGCCCTCTTGGAGCTAGGTTGGGCGGCAGAAGAACTGGCTGGCCTCTTCCTCGTTTTGATAGCCGGCTGGTTTTGGGAGTTGTCATCAAACTCCACACAATCCTGCAAGTGTTTCAACGACATACATCAGGCATTGCAGAACAATCTAAGACAGCTATCCACAGACATTTATCATAGAAGGATATAGATTCACTATCAATTTTTAATATTACCTGTGGACGAGGCCTATTCTGGCTATAGGACATGGGGGCGTGCTCTGTGTCCTCAGTCTCCACTGCCCCGATGACAAAAAAGCCGAGCAAGGTATTGGTGACTTTGTTCTTATCGACTAAGTCAAGGTATTCGCGGCTGGGATCATCCTTACCTTGGTAATCCTAACCAAAGTGGCTCCTAGCCTTCAGAGGCCTGGTGCGGCGGTTCAAGAAACACCTCGCCACCTAGGGACCAGTTAGCCCCGAGCTCTTCAATAGATCAATTTTCTCCATCAACTAGTATACTTGGCCCATTTTTTCATAACTTGGCACTGAAGACCAACTGGGAAGAATTGACGTGGAGAACTAGTTAAAGGGGGCAGAGAAGGTTCGAGATTGGAACAGTAGAACCATTCTCTGTGCCAGCCCTTGAGGGAGGTTTTCAAAGGAACATTGAGATAGATTTTCTTCATTTCATTGCTAAGTTGGAGACCGGCTCCCCCAATAACCTGGACTTTATTTTTGGATGGCTAGGGCTTGATGTGGAACAAATATTGGAAGAGATTGAAATGGGGCTTAACCCCCAGAAAAGCTTCGCACAGAGTGGCAAAGATGGAGATGTGCAAGATAGAGTTGGGATTCAAATTTACCAACCCTATTTGATAGAAGGACAGAAGTTGGCAAAGAAAATCTAAAGAGGGAGGGCAAGACCACGATTAAAGAAAGAGGTGAAGACGACGGTCTCACCAAATTTGGGCGCCGGTATGTATTTCCCTTCAGCTGTGTGCCAATGGATGACCTCCTGATGCTGCAGCGTTAATCTCTTCTCCAATAGCTTCAGCTTCAGTGAACCGTAGTCCGACATCGGCCAAGCTTCGGCAGACATCTCCAGGATCTCAAATGAGGCTCTCGGTATTGCTGGGAGTGAGAAGATTTGGAGAAAATGCTTGTAGAGGCTTGGAATAGATGCGGTGGAGCGGAATCGGGCGAGTCTCGAGCGGGGGTGTGAGCTATTGCGAACCTTAGTGAGGCGGAGCGCGAAATGTGGGCGCGGAAGCTAGAAGACGAACCAATTGGTGGATTGAAGAAGATGAGAGAATCTTTTCTCTCTCTCCCCGCTTATATAGAGCCTGTGCTGATAAGTGGGCTTGGGCCGACTGATTCAGTACTGGGCCATAAGATATGAGTTTCTAAATGGCATGCTGTATTGGGCCGACCGTTGGCTATGTTAAAATCATAGTGCAGATGCTATTTACTGAAACCGATTAAATAATTAGATATGCTTCATGAAAGTTTAATTGCTGGACACATGTGTTCAGATGTTTGCATTATTTACCAGGTATTGATACATCCTTATAAGGATCACAGCTGGTCTCCATTAAAATTAGAGATGCAGGTATCTCTCAAGTACACCTAACCACATATTGCGTTAAAATCCAAGAAGTGGTACTCGGCTTACATGCTTAGCCAACAATTGCCTTGAGCAAAAAATTCTTCTAGCTGACATGATGCTGAAAAGTCTAAATACAGTGTAGTATACTACTCGAGAAAGACTAAAAGGTTAAACATCTTTGACTTTATGTTTAATTGTTTCACAATTAAGCACAAAGTCAGGGGCTACACCTAATAGGTATGCCTATTTGGTGCACACTATTCATATTTTTATATGTAGCCCTTCATAGCCTCGTTGCCAGTAGACATGAAGCAAGCCTCGAGAGAAGAAGCACTCGGACAAAGAGTACTCGGGAGCAATGCACTCGGAAATTCTTCACCATGGAGAATGAGCAATTGGCATCAGCTGTAACTCAACTATGAAGGTCTTAGAGGCTGCTGTGGAGGCCATGGCCCCGGGTACCTCATGAGAAGCATATGGGCCACTTGGACAGAGAATGGGCCTAACCTTATAATTAGGGATACAATAGGACTCGGCATATATTACCTTACACGATAAGGAAAGGATATAATCCTAGTCGGGCACATTGTATTCCTAGAAGGAAATCTCTTGGTCAGAGTCCGACTGGGATTCCTATTCTGTAACCTTGTCCCCCGGTACATAAAGGGAGGCAGGGCCCCTCCTGAGGGCATATCGAAATCTCACCAGAGAAACCTCGAAGGCAATACACCACAACTGGACGTAGGGTATTATCTCATCTCAAGGGCTTGAACCAGTATAAATTGTTTTGTGTTCCTTTGCAGTCCATCAAGTTTGGGTCTTATGAGTAGCCCCATATTCTTATTGCCGGTGTAAAACATCGACACCACCCCTCCCGTAGGGGGATGGGCGGCCCCCGCCGTCACGCATCATCACCCAGCCCAGCCGGCACAAGCTTCACCAATCTTCGGGTTCCTTACCCTAGCATCACTCCTTCGCCAGTGCCTCCGCTGTATGTCGCGCCGGTGAACGATAAGAAGTTGCCACTAAGCTGGGGGCTTCAAAGCCACCCAATCCCACCCCAATTCAAGAACCCTTCGATCACCAAATACGCGGGTGATTCGGTCCCCAGCGAGTTCTTTTTCATCTACGAGTCAGCGATCGAAGCAGCCCACAGTAATGAGAACACCAAGGCGAAGGTCATACACCTCGCGTTGGATGGCTTCACGCGGCCGTGGTACTTCAACCTGCTGCCAAGCAGCATGTACTCCTAGGAGCAACTATGCGATGTCTTCGTCACCAACTTTTGTGGCACCTACCAGGAACCGAAGACCCAGCAAGAGCTCTTCGGTACCAGGCAAAAGCTAGGAGAATCCATCCACGAGTACATCAGAAGATTCTCTCAAGTGAGATGCCAAGTGCAAGATATAACTGAAACGTCAGTCATTAATGCCGCCTCGGCCGGTCTCCTCACAGGCCCCCTTACCAAAAAGATAACAAAAAAGCAGCCAAAAACAGTGGACGAGTTGTTTCGCATCATTGGTGGCTACTCAAGGGGTGAAGAGGACACCAAAAGAAGGAATGAGATCCAAGCTGAACTCAACCAGGAAGGAGCTCAAGGCTCAGCGGGCACGGTGCAAACCAGACCGATGTCTTTGCAACGCCCGCCGTCAGCCTAGAAGAAATTCTAGGATGAAAAGGGCAAACAAGTCATAACTGTCGAAGAGTTGAACACCCTTCGGCAAAACTTCAAAAGCTCGCAAGGTGGATCGGCGAAAAAGAAGCCGAAGAGGGAGAAGGACAAGTTATGTGCCTTCCTCGGTAAAGCTTTGCATACCACCGAGCAGTGCAGAAACATCTAGCGTTTGGGGAGCGCTGGACGAGGGGACCAAGGCCATCCTCGACAAGAGAACGCCCCAGGTGAAGCCATAGACCAGTCCAAAGGAAACAGACTGCTTCAAATAGAAGCACCTCAGGACGGGCAGCGAAGGGTGATCGCTGCGATCATAGGGGGCTCCTCAGAAGGCTTGGACTCGACGAGGCAGAAGAAGGTGCACGAGAGGGTGGTTAACCACATCGCCACAACACCCCAGACCAAGCAGCCCCCTTTCGCCTCAACTTCAATTACCTTCGGCCCAGATGACGCCGAAGGCGTTTTCTTTCCTCATCAAGACCCTATCATCATATCCACCGATATAGCCGGGTGCAAGGTGCGACGTATCCTAGTAGACGGAGGAAGCTCGGCCGACATTATCTTCGCCGATGCTTTCCGGCGAATGGGAATTCCAGAGGCAGCGCTTGCTCCAGCCGCGATCCCGTTGCAAGGTTTGGGTGGAAGTTCGGTTTGTGCACTAGGACAAGTACAGCTCTAAGTATCGTTTAGCGAGGACGGCAACGCCCGGATTGAACAGATAGTCTTCGACATCGTGGACATCTTGTACCAGTACAATGCCATTCTTGGCCGCTCCACGCTCAACAAGTTCGAAGCTGTGGCGCATCATAACTACCTACGGCTAAAGATGCCAGGGCCGAAACGTGTGATCACGGTTCGCGGCAACCAGCCATCGGCAAGGGCCGCCGGGCAAGCAACGAAGAACGTGCGCGAAATATACAACGTCCAAGACGAGTGGCAGGGGATGGTGAGGGGCTACGGCTTGCACAAGCCTTCACCCCAGGGTGAAGTCAAGAAGATCCCGGTCGATCCTACCGACCCGTCGAAAGTCGTTTCCATCGGCGGGGATGTCGATGAAGCACTAGCAGCCAAGATCCTGGAAGCCATCAAGCTAAACGTGCATGTCTTCGCCTGGGGCCCAGATGATCTATCAGGCGTGAGCCGCAGCCTCATAGAACATCATCTTGCCATCAAGCCCACCATCAAACCAAGAAAGCAAAAACTGCGCAAGATGTCAAACGAGCGCCAGGAGGCGGCCAAGGCAGAGATTAGTAAGCTAATCCGGGCCAACGTCATCCGTGAGGTGGAGCACCCTGAGTGGCCGGCGAACCCAGTGTTGGTCAAAAAGTTGAACAGCAAGTGGAGGATGTGCGTCGACTTTACAGATCTAAACAAAGCATGCACGAAGGATGATTTTCCACTCCCGTGAATTGATCAGCTGGTCGATTCTACTGTCGGCTTCGAGCTGATGAGCTTCTTGGATGCCTATTCGGGATACCACCAAGTATTCATGGCCGAAGAGGACTAGGAAAAGACTTCTTTCATCACCCCCTTCGGCACATATTACTACATTCGTATGCCATTCGGCCTGAAGAATACCGAAGCTACCTTCACCCACTTGGTGTATAAGGTGCTGGAAGCGTAGATCAGCAGGAACATCGAGACGTATGTCGACGACATAGTCGTCAAGAGTAGGAAAGCAATCGGCCACATCTCCGACCTGCAAGAAACCTTCGATAACCTGGGCAAGGCGAAGGTCAAGCTGAACCCCGAGAAGTGCATTTTCGATGTTCGAGCCGGCAAGCTGTTGGGGTTCCTAGTGTCCGAAAGGGGCATTGAGGCGAACCCCATCCGAAAGGGGCATTGAGGCGAACCCCAAAAAATCTAAGCCATCCAACAAATGCAGTCACCCAAGAATGCTCATGAAGTACAAAGACTGACGGGATGTATTGCGGCTCTAAGTCGCTTTATGGCAAGGTCGGCATAGAAGGTGCTACCTTTTTTCAAGACTCTTCGAGGGGCCAGCAAGTTCGAATGGACGGCTGAATGCCAGGCTACGTTTGAAGCTCTCAAGGCCTACCTCCAGGAAGTACCAAAACTCACCAGTCCAAAGGCGGGGGTCGAGCTACTGTTATACCTAGCAGCCTCGCCGATGGCGTTGAGTGCGGCCTTAGTACACGAAGGAGAAGGCGGGCAGGCGCCTGTATACTTCGTCTTCGAAACACTACAAGGAGCCAAGCTCAGATACTCGAAGATCGAAAAATTGTCTTACGACTTCATCATGGCCTCCCAAAAACTTCGGCACTATTTTCAAGCATACAAGATCACGATGCCGTCGCAATATCCCATCGGAGAAGTGCTCTGAAACAAGGAGGCCACAGGTCGCTTGGGCAAGTGGGCTACGGAGCTAGCCCCCTTCGACCTCCATCACGTGGCCCGAACAGCAATCAAGTTGCAGGTTCTTGCCGACTTCGCCTGCTGACAAGGCAGCCCCGCCGACGAATGAGGACTGTTGGTCAATATTCTCCAATGGCTTCTGGTCGCACGCAGGAGCGAGCGCGGCCGTAATCCTCATTTCGCCCACAGGAACAGTCATCCACTACGTAGCAAGGCTGCAGTCCCCAACCACCACTAACACCACGGAGTACGAAGCCGTCCTCCTTGGGCTGCGCAAGGCGAAGGCGTTGAGGGCTCGGCGATTGGTAGTTAAGACAAACTCCAAGTTGGTCGCGGGCCACATCGATAAGACCTTCGAGGCCAAGGATGAAGGAATGGCGAAGTATCTGGAGGCCATAAGAGCCATGGAAAAGGTCTTCGCCGGCATAACAGTCCAGCATCTCCCTAGAGCGAAAAACGAAGAGGCGGACACGCTGGCGAAGGCGGCGGGCACTAGGGGGCCTTTTCAGCCTGGGGTCTTCTTCGAAGTGATCTACATGCCAAGTGCGAAGCACAAAGAATACTCGCTGCAAGTAATGGACATCGACTAGGGCATACAAGACTGGCGAACACCTTTTGTACGATTCCTTTCTGAAGGAACGCTCCCCGATGACAAAGCTGAGTCAAAGCGGCTGCAAGCAAGAGCACGAAAATATAAGATCGTCGATGGGCAACTGTACAAAAGCGGAATCCTGGAGCCGCTCCTTCGTTGCATCTCCGAAGCCGAGGGCAAAGAGATGATTAGGGAGGTGCACGAAGGTTCTTGCGGCACGCATCAAGCACCGCGGGCGGTGGCAGCCAAGATACTTCACTAGGGGCTATATTAGCCAACAATCCTGCGGTGGTGCGAAGAACACATCAAGAAATGCCCGGGATGCCAAAAGCATGGCAAATCGCAGAACACACCACAGTACAAGCTACAGCCACTTCCCCCAATATGGCCTTTCGCCAGGCGGGGATTGGATATCATAGGGCCATTCCCTGCGGCCCAAAATAGCTACAAGTTTGCAATTGTGGCAGTAGAATACTTCTCACAGTGGATCGAAGCAGAGTCGCTGGCAAGTATAACCTCGGTAGCGGTCCAGCGCTTTGTATGGAAGAACATAATCTGCCGCTTCAGCGTCCCAAGGGAATTCATCACCGACAACGACAAGCAATTCGACTTGGTGAAATTCAAAGAAATGTGCGAGAGGCTAAACATGCGGATCAACTTCGCATCCGTCGCACACCCGCAGTCGAATGGGGCAGCCGAAAGAGCAAACGGTAAGATCCTAGAAGCCCTCAACAAAAGGCTCGATGAAGCACCGAGAGGAAGATGGCCCGACGAACTCACATCAGTGCTCTGGACGCTCCGTACCACTCTGACGCGACCAACAAAGTTTAGCCCATTCATGCTCATATTTGGCGAAGAGGCCATGACCCTGAGCGAGCTCGGCGCAAACTCACCCCGGGTCATGATGTCCGGGGACGAGGCAGGGCCGGAGGCAGCCTTAGAGTTGCTCGAAGGAGTGAGAGTCGAAGCATTACAGAACATGGAGAAATACTCCGCTTCAACCACAGCACTGTACAACAGGAAAGTGCGGCCGAAGGAGATCTCGCTAGGGTACATGGTGCTCAAAAAGAAAAACAATCCCCTCGCAGTGGGAAAGCTCGAGTCAAAGTGCGAAGGACCATATCTGGTGGCTCGTAAATCATGCGAAGGGGTTTACAAACTGGCACCCATGGAAGGCGAAGAGCTCGACCACACATGGAACGCCGCTTCACTGAAGCGTTACTACATGTAAAAAAACTGGAGTAGGGTCATTATCCACAACGGAGGCCCGAACTAGTATAAAATTCCCTGTGTCTTCGCATTTATCGCAAGTGACCCGAAGGGACAACGCTTGATCAGCGTTGGATCAAACACTGAAATTGCATAGCGTCGTCCAAACACACAATGCAAAATATAACCTACCAGACAAGCGCCAAGTAATAACTTGGCGCCATCTATCGAAGGTAGGGGACAGTGAGCAGTCGAAGCATTGTTCGGCCGTAGAAAAATGCTACCGGCGCATAGCGCAAAGAGCCTACCCACTAGACGAGCGCCAAATAATAACTTCATGCTATCCGTCGAAGGTAGGGGACGGCGAGCGGTCGAAGCATCGTTCAGCCACACAAAAAAAAGAGGAATAATAAACAAATAAACACGCAAAGCACGAAAGCCAACTTGCCAGACAAGCACCAAGTAATAGCTTGGCGCTACTCGTCGAAGGCAGGGGGCGACAAGCGGCCGAAGCATCGTTCGGCCGCAGAAAAATGCTACCGGCGCACAGAGCGAAGAGCTAACCCACCAGACGAGCACCAAGTAATAACTTGGCGCTATCCGTCGAAGGTAGAGGACGGTGAGCGGTCGAAGCATCGTTCGCGAGCGGCCAAAGCATCGCTCGGCCACAGAAGTGCATGGCGAACGCATAACCCAAAAACGAAACAAATCATGAAGTCCAAACAAACAACGAGCACTTAGTAATAGCTAAGCGTTGTCCATTGAGGGTAGGGGACAGCAAATGGCTGACGCATCTTTCGGCCACTAAACCGCGATACAGACGAGCGTTGAACTCGCAAGATATCGAACAACCGTTGATTCCACAACGATCGAAGCCGTACTACGTCGAAAGTGACAGAAGTAAAAGAGCTAATCAAATAAATTTTATTCAAAAAAGAATGTTGAAGTACAAATAATACACATAAAATTACAGTACAATGTTACAAGTCTACTCCAAAGAGGAGGACGCCTCGCTATCAGACGAGCTGTAATCTATAGGGCTAACTAAACTCCCAGTAGGACTGGGAGTAGAAAATCTTGGCCGAAAAATGTAGTCGCCCGAAACATCTCCGTCTTTCGAAGTAGTGTCATCGCTTGTAAGGTTGATGACAGGGGTGTCACGAGCAGCCGCTCGTTGCTCCACCGAGTCGTCGCTATCCAGCACGACGACCGGAACCTCATGGACGGGAGAATTGACAAGGACGAACGCATACCGACGGTTTTGAATCCCTTGATGATGAGCCAACATCTAAAAATTTCGCCAGAACTCCACCATATCGCCATGGCGAAGTTGGTAGTCCTGGTCGAAGTCGGACACGTCGTGCCCAGGGTTCTTCCGCAGCCACTTCGCCACAGAACAAAGGGCATAGCTTTGACCGTTTATCACTATGGCTGGCACACAGTCCTCGGGACCTGGATACCTCATCTTCCCTGGCGGCCGAGACACGACGAACTTGAATTTCACCGTTGGCCTAGGTAGTCGAAGCGAGGAAGGCATAGCTTTTGGATAAGAGACACCTGATGTGCGAAAGATTTTTCCATTCATAAGAAAAGGTAGGGCCGAAGGCCTTACAAAAGCAAATTTACAAGGAGCCGGTCTTCGGCTGAAATAGCTATCCTAAGCTATCCAATAGAAAAAAAAGACAAGCCGGGCGAAGGAGGCCGTCACACCTACGGCAGAGCCTCGGCCTCTGGCACGTCTCCACCGCCTCTGGGCATCATCTCGGTGGCTTCGCATTGCCTCCGCTTCTCCAACTGGTCGTGGAGGTGCTCGGCGGCTATCTCCTTGCCCTTCAGTACCTACCAACCTTTTCGAAAAGATCGGTAGTGGGACCGGACCTCATCCCCGCCCTCCCACACGCTATTATCTTCGACGTCATGAGCGTAGATCGCGGGGAGGTCCTCGAGGTTGTCATAGCCGCCGGCATGGAGGGCCGAAAGGATGCTGTAGCCCACCGTACGGGCGCAGCAGTTGCCAAAGACGCCCGAAGCGTCGCCCACCCTCCCCCCCGGCCACGACGCACCAGTCGGTGAACGCCTCAGCGAGGGATTCGTCTTCGGGCAACGGCGGAGGAAAGGCGCCCATCCTTGTGAGCGCCACGCGAAGCGTACGACTGGCGTCGATGGCCGAAGCCCGAGTGCTAGCCTCGACCTTTTTCACCTCGGCAAGCTCGGCGCGAAGTGGTTCCACTTGGACTTCACGGCTGGCGAGATGGGCTCAGAGCTGGTCAGCCTCGGTCCTCAGGGCGGAGTTCGAGGCCTTGGAGTCCTTGAGCACCTTCTTGAGAAGGCCCTGCTCCTGTGCCAGCCGCTCAGCCATCGACGCCTCCTCTCGCTGGCGGCTCTTGAGGTCGTCCAAGCGGGCATGCGCCATACGCTTGTAACTCCCAGCGAAGGAGAGCGCCTGAAAAAATGCGAAGCTACAAGCTAAGCAAAGAAAAATCAAAGCCCCAAAACAAGGGCCGAAGAAAAAGGACTTGGAGGAAACAAACCTTGGTCAGCAAACTACGAAGAGACAAGCCCGCCTCATCAAGGTCGAATCGGTCATCGATGACCGGCTAAACAACCGAGGGCGAAGCCAAGGAGCTGAGGCCCCCGATGAAAGAGCGGAGCTCGTCGTGGATGACGAAGTCCTCGGCGATGAAGCTTGGCACCGGAAGGACATTGTCAGACACAGAGAGCGTCACGGTCGGCCGCCTACTAGCCTCTACGGCACCCTATCCGCTGCTGCTGGTGGGCTCGGATGAGCCTCTGGCGAACACGTCCTCCGCCGCGTCCTCGCTATCGTCATCTACAACGACTTCCTCCTCTACGGGCAGGGGGGACTCCACTCTTGCCCTCTTCGCCACCAGGCTTTGGTGCACTGACGAAATCGACTCGGAGTCGCTGAACGCTGAGCCCAGCACCACTGGCACAAACTGGAAGTGGACTGCCCTTCCAGCGCTCCCGGGGTGGGCGGGGGTGGCCGAAGACACGCGTCCCGCCGAAGACCCATGCCCGGGCGATGGCCCAGTTCCTGCCCGGCCGCTAACGGGCATCACGACATCAGGGCTGGGGATTCAGCCGACGGCCCCAAGGTCTGTGTCCCCGGCGTCACCCGTCCTCGTCGTTGTCGTCAGCCACCACTGGCGGTTAAGGGCTGATGGCCCAAAGAGGCTGAACCATCCTCGGGGCTATCCGGCAGGGCCCTGCTGCGTCGCTCGTGGCCTTCTTCCACTTTTTCCCCACCGCGTCTCCGCCATCATCGCCCTGAGGCTGGACGGGGTTCTCGCGCGGGGGCACCTCTTGGCGAAGCCGCAAGCATACGCGGTTCACCCTTCCCCCTTTAAGGAATTTCATGATCTCCCCGTACTCCTTTGGAGTCATATCCCCGACGAGGTGTTTCACCAGCCTCTCCGCTTCACCCAGGGAGATAACTGCAAACCGTGCAAAGTCACCTGAATCGGAGCAAATCAGAGCGAAACTCAGTAGGCAAGCGGAAGATCGAAGACGATCTAAAAGAACCTACCAAGGCGATCATCGGGGACAACGATGGCAGGGAAATCGCAGATCCGGTTGTCACGGTTAATGGTGATGTTCCATGACCGCGCCAGCGGAGTGACGCCCATCATGAGGTACTCTTCAATCAGGTCACGAACGCTGAGGCAGCTCGCAATCGTGTAGAGAAGTTGGCAGCGGGCCTCCAGCGCACCTGACGAAGACACCTTCGGCTAGCCGTTGAAGCAGCGAATGTTCAGCGATGTCCATAGGGCCTTGAACTCGCAGGAGCAGGCGGCGTAGGAGATCTTGTGGTAAAACCACCGCATCATCCATGACTTCTCCCACTTTGGCATCGAAGCGGGAACAGGCCACAGATCTGCCTGGTCCGGCCGCATGATGAAGTTTACGCAGCCGAATGCACTCTTCTTCAGCCCAGCCAGCATCACCACCATCTTGCTATAGAGGGCAACCTGGTGAACGACGGCGAAGAGGTCCGCCATTGGGACGAACTCCTAGGTCCGAGCCATCCACTCGAAGATGGTGATACGGACGAAGGTGCTCGGGCTAAGCTGCGGCAGCTCCAGGTTGAAGAGGGCCAACACCTCGGGGAGCAGCTCGCAGTAGGGAAACCAAAGCCCTGCGTCGAAATAGGCGGCGAAAACCACTATCTCGTCATCACTAGGCACGGGAACGACGTCCTCACCGGGCGCTCGGGCGAAGCCTTCCGCAAGAACCCCCCTTTGGCAGAAGCTGTTGATGTCTGGCTAGTGGATGAGCGAGGGGCCGAGGTAGACGGTGTTGTCATTGTCAATCGACCCAGGGTCTACGCCGCCATCCTTCGCCGAAGTAGGTTTTCAAGGAGCCATGGGCACCAGGTTGGGCGAAGAAGGCTTGGATCGAAGTCACAAGAAGTTCGAAGCGCGGAGAACGATGAGCACAGGTGAATAGTGGAGAGCGTTATCTCAGGCAAAAACACAAAAGTGGCATCACAGGGGGCCGGCCACGTCTATATATAGACGAGGCCACCCGGCATCAACCAATCACAACGCGCCACATGGCGCCCTGGGAGGTGAACCGCCACGAGCGCAAAATCGACCAATGGCGAGACGACACGTGGCACGAGATGAGAAGCCCATGTGGCACATCAGAAGACGACCCGCCTCGTCGCCGCGTTAGTTGACACGTGGCACCTAGGGAGGCGAGCCACCTTGATTGCCGCCTCAACTGCCTCATGTCATCGAAAGGGGTAAACCGCCAAGAGGTCGCACAAACCGTCGCGAGGTGACAAGTGTCGTGGCCCACGGAAATTGCCCTCATCGTCCCCACACGGCTAAAGAGCCTCACCAAAGCGCGGCAAACCGGAACCGAAGGTCTTGAGCTATACTCCTCCAAAGTAGGGACAGCAAGCGGCCTGCATGGCGAGAGATGGTATCCACGAGCTCGGCTGAGTCGCAGCTCACTCTTGCACGTAAGGGGCTTGTTAGAGGCAGGCCACAACCCCTTCGGACCATTCCTCTTTCGGAAGGCTCAAGACCGAAGCCACCTAGCGAAGCCCCTTCGGCGGCCTAAGACCGAAGGCATGAAGGCAAAGGGCCCAACTCAAAGGCGAATGTCGCAGTACGCTCAGCGAAGACGAAGGGCCGCAGACAAAGGCCCCACGGAGGCCAAAGAAGGTGCCCCGTGGGCAGAACCTTGTGGCGGCCGTCCTAACTAAGAAGAGATGGCCGAAAAGGCCGAAGGGTCCACCGAGGGCCTAGCCTAGATAAGGGCCTCACCGGCCCGCGTGACGGCCCAATAGCCCACCAAGGAGCCTACAGTCCAGAAAAGACGAAACTACCCCTGTAGCTATCCCTATTAAGGGGCTATGATATAATACCACCTGTAAATAAAATCCTAAAGCCTGTAGTTGTGCTCCTAGGCCTATACATAGGCACCTAGGCCACTGTGATGGCAAGATTTTTGAAATCAATACAAAGGATTTACTACTACAGTTCACTCTCAATTCCTACTGTTGTTCTTCGACAACAACAGGGATTAGATTTTGGAGTTGAGATCTTGGCACGCACGAGACAACAAGCAAAGAGCAAGTTTTCACGAATAGACCTTTTTATTAAATTAGTTTTACACCTAAATGCACGGGCATGACAAATGCCTAGGTGCTAGGATGGTGAGTGGCGATGACTCAACATAGTGACGACCCCACGTGGCTATGGGATGGGGTGGCGGCTGATAAACCGTGGAAAAATGAACGAAGCAACCAAAAATAATTTATTGGTCAAACTTTTATATTTATTTGTTTAGCAATTTAAAAGCCAATGCCAAAAAATAAAATACGATAAAAAAATCGTCAAAATCAACTGCCAATGCCAAAAAAAAAACAAAATACGATAAAAAGTCGTCAAAATCAACTCTAAAATTATATTTCAAACTTCAAAATTTGGATGCGGCTAATAAGCCAAAAAGAAATCGATGGGATACCCACCCCTACCGGAGGTGTCTGGCGATCAGGTTAAGAGAGCGTCCCATGGAGTTGCTAATGATCTTGCTCAATTTCCTAGAATTTCAAATAGTACTTGTGCTATTTGAATGACTTACGTTAAACAGCAGCTCCAGGCTGAAAATATAAACGTTATTTGTAATTAATAAAACTCTCTTTTCCCTGAAAAAAATCGTTATCCGCTCAACTCACTTGGCGCCAAACCGAAACTCCCCCTCCCCCGGGCGGGCCGGCCGGCTGTGGCCCGGGTCGCCAGTCCTCCTCACCCCCACCCGCGAAACGACAGCGCAAACAGCCTCCGCCCACGCGCTTCCCGCGCGTGGCACCCGATGCATGAGGCCGTCGTGACCCAGGCGGCCCCCGGGGGCCGGGCTGCCGACGGGTGGCCCGGCCGGAATACCAGCGCCCGTACGCGCGCGTCCCCCCATCGCCCGTGCGCGGCCACGCCCCTGCTGTCCCAAACCGCTCGTTCTCCTTGCTTCCTTCTCCTGGCGCAGCCATTGACAGACCTCGCGTCGCGTAGCACTACGTAGCGCCCGCCCGCCTCTCCCTGGCCCATTGGTCATCCATCTCGCGTGCTGTTCGAGCTGATTAATGGCTTTCGGATGGATGAGTTGTGATGCGGTTGCTTGACCGGAGTGCTGTAGCTGTAGCTTGGGATCTTTGTGGGTGGCGGAAGGAAGAGAATAACCGGGGAAGCACGCAAGATCGATGTGCGTGGGGTCCTGATGTGACGGACTGGGGTGTGTATGGCCTAGAAAAACACCATCAACCTGACTGTTGCATTGATGCCCCGCGCGACAGTGGATAGACAGCCGTCGGTCATCGTCATCAGTGCAAACCGTGCAAGTTTTTGTTTTGTTTTTTTTCTTTCCCCCTGTTTGCCCTGGCTTGTTTGGAATGCATATACTATTCTTTTGACAGGTTTACCAATGAACAGTGTATGCATTCCATCCATTGAGTACTTGCAGTAGCGAGGGACTACCCGCCTGTAAATCCACATGGAAGTGAACAGGTTTTATCTCTGTGCAAGTGCAACTGTGTGCCATTCATTATTGCTGCGCATGTGAGTGAAACTCAGGGCCTCGCGGTTCTACTTCTTCCAGGAAACCACAGAACCGGAGCTCCTGTTCCGCGCACAGTAGCAGCGCACTACCGCTCGAGAAAGAAATTGGGCTCAGCTGACATGGAAACAGTGTGCTTTCCCCCGCGAGGTTGCGCCGAGCTGTGAATCCGTGACGCCGTCGGCGCTGCAGATTCTTACCCAGAAAGCAACGAGACCAATGATAGCTCGCGCCATTGTGTGTACGTACTACGCGCCCATGATGACTCCATGAGAGTGGCTGCTCGATCAGTTCAACCCAATCCCGGCGTCAGTGGCAGTCTCGCCCTTTGCTTTCTGTCACTCGGCTGCGCGTCATCAAAACTCGGCCGGGGCCGGCCGCCGGGGGACCCCCGGTCCAGCCAGCCGGCGGCCGGCCGAGCAGTGCAGGAGCTGCAGGCTGAGTGGACCATACGCTGCCTGCCGACTCCCTCTCGTCGTCTCTGACCGCCTCCTGTAATGCATTCATCTTTTAGCATCTAGCTAGCGGGGAGTACTGGTTTATCTATACTCCTTTTAAAAAAATAGTGATGGTAAAGAAACTTCCACTCCATCAACTTTCATTATAAATTTTATAAATTATTTCTTAAACTTCTTAATATTAAAAAAATCAAATCTAAATAAATAGCCACGTATAAAATTTAATTAAGGTGAATATTTCTTTAAAAAACAGGTGCATATTTCATGAAAAATATATTTTATTTATATTAAATAATATATAATATATATCTTTTATTAACAAAGTACGGACATTTAGTGATCGCAAGAAAAAAAAAAGTAGTACGGCTTATGTCACACCGGTCTCAGCTTTAGAAGTGAGAACAGTACATGAGTGCGCCACTGCGCCCACGTAAACATACACCTGAGGATGGGCCTTGGATTCGCTCAGTTCCCTTCAATCACAAAAGGAGGATCACTCATGGAGGGAAAAGACGAACAAAGTAAACAGCAATGGAGTCAAATATGGCTGGCAAAGCTTTCCCTGTTGAACGTACACCAATTCTGACAAACGAATGCATAACTTCCGGATGGCAGGGAGCGTACAATGCCGAGGGCACCACAAAAAAATGCTCCGTGTGTTTCCTACTCATGCAAGTACTATTTACAGATTACAACAATAAATTCAAACGAACCGAGCGATACAGAGAGACTGGAGCCAGAGCACTCGTGCTACTTAAGGTTCTGCCCACCTCCTAGTTCCAGCAGTAACAGGAATACATCATCCGAAGAAATTTTTTCGTGATAAATAGATGCCCCAGCTTCTGATGGTTCTGGTGTATGGTAACCGAACACGAGGCACACAAAAGCAAACTTCCTAATATAACCAAATATATATGAATCCTCTAGTAGACAATTTCCATAATCATGATAAGCTATAACGTTAGCTATAGTCAGCTTGTTCCCTTGCTGTGGATCAGTAAGATGCTGCTAGCAGAACTGGACACATCGCATCGTACATCCACATTCTATCAATGTTAAGCTCTCTTACATTTGAATGGTTGGACGGCATTGATCCTTCTCGAGCTCTGCAATAAAACTATGAAGCTTGGGATTGGCCCAGTGAACTCTAACCCTCTCCATCAGAAACCTACATGGATCTTGGTCAATGGAAGGTAAATCCCTTGGCACCATAGGAACAAGAAATGGGTGCTCAAGCAATTGAGGTATTCTCCATCGATCATTTCGGTCCCATGCAAGGCATCGTTGCATTAAATCAATAAGCCATGGGTTATCTACTGGTTCATACTTGATCTTGTGGTTCCTATCCGTGACAACTTTAAATTTGGCCCAGAAATTCTTATAATCAGCAAATGGTGTCTTACCATACACCATTTGGTAAAGAATACAACCAAGAGACCAAATATCAGATGGACGTCCACACTTGATAATATTACCACCCGAGTCCTGCTCATTGCACATGAATGCTTCAGGTGACATGTAGTTCAGTGTTCCAATCTGCTCAATACAGTGAGAAGCCACGATTAGAAATCAAGACAACAATATCTGTAGTGGAAATTGATATTCTTAACCAATACATCAATGAATGCTACAAAACAGAAGCTACATCTCTGTGTGTGGGTTTGTGTGTGCACCAGTCTGCCGGAATGCATCTGTGGGTACCTGAGAATCACGTTGAATGTTTGTTGTATCATTCATTATTGCTTTAGCAATTCCAAAATCAATAAGTTTCAGTGCACCCCTCACGAGTAAAAAGTTTGCAGGCTTCAAATCGGAGTGCACTATCCGTTCCTCATGTATTGTATTGACAGCTTTAAGCATTTGCTACAACACAAAGGAAAACTGATAAGGTACTATTTTACAAAACCCAGAATCAGAGAAACTCCGTTTTCTATCTTAAAATAAGCATAATATAGGTACTACATCAACCTTTTTGTGACATTCTACATAAATCCATGCCTAACCAAAATGGACAAAGGTGAAATTGCACACAACATTTATGTGATATCATAGTGCACTTTATTCACATTTCTTGGTAAATAAAATGAGCATGGTAAGCACTGCAACACAAAGCTTACGCATATTTCCACTATGCAGAATATGTCAGAATGAAATTTGGAAAGCTCATGCCTATATGTATATACTGAGAGCAAATGTACAGAACTTTTCTACAGAATTCTTCAGTTGAAGGATTACACAAATCAAGAGTGAAGACCTACAAGCCTAGACAAGTTCTCAGATTACTACATGGATGGTTTGCTCAACTAACAATTGATTAATTGAAGATATAACAAATCAACAAATTGCTAGCAAACAAGCTCTCACTAAGTACACTTGGTCTAAGTATCACCATTCAGTAGTATTAGAACTAACAATAACAGTGGGGTAACTACGAAGCATAATGATACTATGGTATTCTAAGATAAATTCCATGAATCAACAGAAGTACATTTGTTACAAAGATCTGAAGATATTTCTTTTCTGGGACATAACCTACAGCAGCAAGGGGTTGACCACCTTCATTAGTCCCTTTTACTTAAGGTTGCACACAATTGTTTCTATTGATCCATTCGTGTCTTGTTTCAGCTATATCACATAAAAAGAAAAGTTACCTGCCAATAAAAACGTAGCCAATTTTCATCTATTTTCATATTTGAGGTGTTCCTCTCCTTCCACTCCTGAGCAACCATATTAGCTAAATCAATTTCACCATACTCAAGGACCATATAAATGTAGTGATCGTCCTTAATTCTCCCATCTCTGGGTGACAGAGAACCATCTTGAAGCAAACTTTTATCAGTGACCTGGTACAGACAAAATCCATAGGAAGGTTAAACAATATTTCTCCAGGCAGCAAAATTATAAAGGGTTAATTAGATAATAGCATATTTTACCCAGGTCCATATATGCTTAAATTGGTCTTCATACATCATGGTCGGTTGAAATATCAAATTATCGATCATCAAACACAAGGTTAATTAAAATATAATGTTTAGTTTCTTAAATGTAGTGAATTACACGTTTTCCATTTTTACTGGAAGTCCAGAACCTGTAAATTGTAGCGAGAAAGCTTTTTTTTGTATCACTTAGTTTTATTTTTTGAAGAATTGAAGTTCTAAAATAGGTAGAGCACTGAAAATTCAAAGGAGGTGATAAAAATGTTAAGCATAAATCAAAAGGTACTGGTCACACTCAATGCAGAAAACATAGAAATGACGAGCAAGTTTACAGTGTGTAAAACTTGCGTGTAAACATATGGATTCTATGGGTATGCGTATGCATATTATAGGAGAGTGCAACTGATACCAACAAACCACAGGGAAGGAAGAATTGCATGTGTGAATTAAGAATTTCCAACAATACAACTGCACTACTGCTTGAATTTCTTAAACTTCATCATTGAAAAAATGCCAATACTTAAGATGGTATGGTGCTTTTGAGCTAACATAAACCCTTGATCCTCCTATATTGTAGGTTCTAAAAAGATAACCAAGCTAGAAGTAAGTTATAATGAAAGTTCCATAATAATAATAAAGAAGAACAATTGGGGGCTGGAAGGTTACATAATTGCATAAATCAAGAAACACATTTTATGCTACAACGAAGGCAATGCTACCATTGTTTAGGCAATGAAGCAACAATAACTTCTTTGTACATAATATCAAATTAGTCTGTTTCAGTAACAATAGGTATCCTGGACATTTGAAATTAGAGAGACAAACATTTACCAACAGTTAGACCTACAATATGCAGGAAAAAACGATATCATTAACTTTGGGTACGGAAGTACTTTCATATGACCATAATTTTGTAATTACTAGCAATATATTGCAGTAGAAACTCACGTTCAAAGCTCAATTTTGGATAGTACAAAAAATCAAATTGTGCAATAAGCTTTTCAGTGGAGGTACTGCCATCAACTTTTGACATTCTGACCACAAATAATGGAGAAAAGATTTCATAAAAAAATAATGGAGATAAGATTAGCAACTAGTACCTCATAATCAATCAACTGTATGATATTACTCTTTCCTTTCAACTTGTTTAGGTACTCAATTTCTTGGCAAAAACCATAAGCAGTAGGGTAGTCCCGACCTTTAAGTTTTATTTTTTTCAGGGCATATATTGTACACTCGGCCGATATAACTTTGTGAACTTCACTGCTGCCTCCAGACCCTATTTTGCCGAGCTTCTGATAAAGCTTTCCATTCACTTTAAAGAATACATCAGGGTCATAATTCTTTTTGCGACGCTCCTTTTCAACCTTGCTTCGTCTGGGAGCACCATCATCCTTGGCAGACAAAGATTGATCATTCAAAGATAACCCTTGGGATGGCAAACAAACTCCATCACCAGAAACAGGTTTGTCCATCCCACCATTGGCCAGACTATCAACCTTCTGATTGTTGGTGTTGCAATCAGCATGATTCATTGCCACTCCATGCAGTTTTTGAGAGCCATGACCTGGTACACCAGATGATTCTATGCCACATTCTGGCATCTGAGCTGGTGAAGCATATTGATCGATCTGAGCGGCATGTTTACTTTGGACAGTAGGCCCTGAATATAAAGATACAGCAGTAACTGATGAACCCATGGCAGAGCAACGAGTCATTGGCTCTCCATGATTCTGATCACAAGCCTCATCAATCCTTCGAGACAAGTTAGCTGCATCATACTTGATATCCATCTCAACTGCTGCACTGGCAATCGCAATCTCCTTGTGGTTCCTGCCTTGATCAACTGCTACTTGAGCAACAGGAAAATTATCTCCTGCTGTCAATGAAACAGAATGCAGATAAGACAACATACTGTCCATTCTACTACCAGCAGTTACTCCTACATTATCACCTGCAACGTAAACTGATAACTTAATACAGACGCAAGTTTGAATTGAACTTTAATGTAGCCAGAAAGCGAGGAAACTTACTCTGAGAAGTTAACTGTGGATCACTAGCCAAATAAAACAGGTCTTTTTTGAAATCTTCCCCTACCAATGCATTTGCAGATGCCATCTGGGAGGAAGAAACTTCCATCGATGACTTCTTCCTATCCACCAAGAGATCAGTGTCACTTTTCTGCTGGCAGTTCTGACCACCATTCTGATCACGGGTATCGGTGATAGTTCCCATTGTCGAAGGCATAGTCAACAACAATTCATCTTGACTTGAGGCCACCAATCCATCAGCAACAGCTTTGCTCTGATCAGGAGCTGCATTTCGCAACCTAGAAGCCCCCAGCAAGCCTCTCCTCTGCTGTATAACCTTACCTTCCGGATTCTGTGCCGCAGAGAGTTGGCACCACCTTTCGTTGGCCCCTCACCTCGGGATACCAGGACTCGGGTTGCTCGCGGTTGATTGGACTGCATTGAACCTACAAGACGTTCAATCCAAAGCAAATAAACGACATATTATAGATAAATCCATTCAGACCAATATGTTGTTCAAACAACATCACACTTGATACCTAAAATTTCAAAACAAGCTTAAGCATGAAATCTGCTGCGGGGTCCCCAGTAAACTAGCTATTTTTCAGATCGCTAACCTAGTGAACAGTGTTTGGCACTACTGAGTTCCAACTTACTCCAGTTAGATTTGAACGAGGAAAAGCGTGAAACGTTAACTAGAACCCTAGGCGGAAGCAACAGCAGAGGAGGGCAGGGCTGGATTCCACTCACCGATAGGCCTATGCCGCTTGAAGGCGGCATGAACCTGACGCAGGAAGTCGGGAGGGGACAGCGTGAGGGAGGAGGTAGAGCTCGAGGACGAGGTCAGGTTGCCGGTCGCGTCCCCTGTGGCGGGGACCGGGAGGCTCTTCCCGGCGGCGGCGGAGGCAGCAGGGGGCTGAAGGAAATTATCCCTCCTCTCCATCGTCAGCGGCGTCGGCGGCGGGTGGGCCCACAGGCATCTCGCCGGAGGGGCAGATCGGCGGCGCTAGGGTTCCGAACGGGCGGCGGGCGCAGCCGCCGGCGGGCCTCAGAGGCAGCCTGAGCACCCTCTAGGCGCGGGCGGCGAGGTGGGAGGCGGCCATGGAGCGGGACCTGGAGCGAATCGGAGCGAGCGGGGCGGGCGGAGGAGGAGGGAAGGCGAGACCCCGAAATTTGAAATGCAACCGCAGCAGCGAGACGGCGATGACGACGGATTTTGGTCGATGCGGGTGGTGAAGAGAGAGGTTTTTCTTTCTCTACTGCTACCTGGTTTCTGGTTCTAAAATATAAGTATTCAGGCATATTTTTTAAAATAGTTTTAAAAATAAATATATTTATATATATTTTAGAAAACACATAAAAATACTTATATTTTAAATAGAAGAAGCACCGTAAAAACAGAGTCATCCGTCTTTCTAACTTAACGCACTTTTTCTACGTAAAATTCATTCTCCCTTAAAAAATCCACTCTACCAAAAAAACGGTATATCTATAACTGGACATCACCACACTCATATTTCTATCTCTACTACTCTAAAAACGGAGCCGTCCTTTTTCTCTCTAACCAACGTACTTTCCCTACGTAAAAATCACTCTTCCTAAAAACCATCCAAAAACCAGTGTTCCCACAACTGAGCTCATGCGACCACTATCTTCCTCCTGATTCCGTTCCAACGTACGAGTATAATATTAGTTTTAAGTAAATTTGATAGAATCGAGGGTATTGTAGGTTGAATTGCACAAAAGCACAGTGGTTTGTTATGTGACACATAACACCAGGTATTATGATATTAAAGTCTCATAAAATCACATCGTTAACTAATATAACTTAATACTTAATAAAAATAATTAACTTAGATGACTACAATATTTAGATGATGGATTAAATAAACTTATAAATATCTACCCTATAATGTATCAACTGTGAGTTGACTCATGACTCATTTCATCATGGGATAGATCCGACGACCCATATCACGTGCTTTAGATCTAACGATCCAGATCGCCTTCCCCTTCTCATCTCGTCCCCCGTACTTGGATACCTTGTGCCCGTGTCCAAATGTGCCGGTCAGGCCGGCACGGCCCGCTACCACATGGCCCATTTAGGCACGGCCGCATGCCGGCCCGCGTGCCGTCCCCCCCTCCCCCGGCTCAGGCACGGCACGCCGAGGCCATAGGCCGTGCCATGCCAGCACGGGCCCGTCGGCGGCACACGGGCCGGAGGAGGCCCATGGCACGACCACCCTGATCCGCTCCTCTCCTGTCCCTTCTCCGGATCAGACTATCCACCTCTGGAATGGACCGTCCACTCCCCTCCCGTCCCCACCCCATGGATTGGACCGTCCGCTCCCCTCCTGGCTCTTGCCCGTCACCGTTCAAATTTGAACAGGCGGGCGAGCGGCGCGGAGCAGTAGGCCCCGCCGACGGACGGCGTCCGCTGTAAAAAAAAAGGAAAAAGTGAGTTAAAGTGACTTTAAAAAAGAAAAATTAAAAAAAGAAAAAGTGACTTAAAAATTTTGTAAAAATTAGAGAACGGGTAAAAAATATAAAAAAAGACACAAAATTATTTGAGATAAGTAAAAAAAATATGAGGATATATGAGGATATTTTTTGATAATATTGGAGGAGGAAATTATCATATTTTTATATAACCAAAATAGCAACATATATATAATTATGTAATTTAATTTCTGTATAGATATAGGGAAAAAATGAGTAATGACTTTTATTAAATTTGTTATTACACAACTGCCTTATTAAAATCTCTATCATATAAACACTCAATTTTAAGAAAATCATAATAAAAAAAATACTGCTAAAGATCAACACTCAAAAATAAAAAAATATTACTCTAGTTCTTTATTTTCTAGATAAAAATTTTTGAATTAAGCAGCTAAATCTTGGTTTTTCATAGAGTATTAAGCACGTTCCTTGCGGCACCCCGTGCCCCTCATCAGACCCTCGCACCCCCGCCGCCTACACCCCAATCGCCCGCGCTGCTCCACCTCTAGCGACGGTCGTCCCCCCGGCCTCCGCTTTCCAGACCAGACCGCCGCTCACTTGTCGTCTACCCCGGCCCCGCAGCCCTCAGCCGCACAGGGAACTAGCTCGGCGTCCCCGGCCCCTCTTCATCACTAGAGCCGGAGGAGGAATCCCCACATCGCGCCACCCTTCGCACACGCCCCGTCCTCCGCCGCGCAGCTGATCGATCTCCTCCCCCTACCCCTCAGCCGCAGCCGCAGCCGCCGACCCCAAGCCTTAGGCACGCCTCGCATCGATGGACAGGAGACCGCTGCGCTCCACCAGATCAAGCGCGTGAGGTGAAGAGCTCCACTCGGCCCAGACCCGAGGATGACCAGCCGCCACGGTGGAGCTCCTGGGTCACGGAGTGGAGGGAACCCGCCGGCCGCGGGGGAGCTCGCCGGGCTGGGTCTTGTCACAGTCAATGGTCAGTACCTAAGCTCAAACACCTGCAAACACATCAATGACCATTTCATTTTTTCTGTCACGGGTAGAAGATGATGAAACTGAAGTGCTGTCAAGTTCCTCCCAGTTGACTGTTTTTTCTGATGGTTTTTTATCAAAATGTGCAAATATCATCAAAGTTTACATCCGATCCATTTTGTATCCATGTCTACAAATTATTAAGACTTGATCGAGCCTGAGATAGCCATTTTTCTTTCAAACTGTGCTAATAGATGTATGTGTGCAGGTGGTTACTGATTTCCACACTTCAGCGTACTGCAACGGACAGCGGCCCGTTGCTCTTCAAATGACACACCCCAGATTTTTCTGTAAGAACAGGAAATGACACACCAAATTGCTCTTCAACTGCAGTTATTCTGTAGCTTACGCAATGATGTTTCTAAGAAACAAAATTTGATGATAATATAACAAACTGACATTCACATATTGTTATGTACCTTAGATTGTCACTCTTAGAATTCAGAATTATATCACTCATTCATTTTCCCTTTTTGGCAAAAAAATTAGAATGACCTAACCTGAAGTTAAAATTACATGTCGTTTGGGTTCACATATTCAGAATTATCTAATCTATATGTCATTGGAGGAACTGACTAGCATTCATTTATTGTTACACCTAACCTGAAATTAAAATTACATGTTATTTGGGTTCACATATTCAGAATTATCTAATCTCTGTGTCATTAGAGGAACTAACTAGTATTCATTTATTGGTACACCTAATCTGAAGATAAAATTACATGCCACTTGGGTTCACATATTCAGAATTATCTAATCTATGTGTCATTAGAGGAACTGACTAGCATTCATTTATTGTTACAACTAATTCCTGTTACTAGTTCCCCTGCAGTATATTTGCTGAAAATATATGAAACTTGACACAAATCTTACATCTTAATAGCTGAAAATATATGTAACAGTACCCAAATAGACTTATTCTGAAGTTTTCTATTGTGTTTTATGCATTATAATTTTTAGAAATTCACATACCTAATTTATACTGTTGGTTGCTGAAAATATGAGAAATATTGCTAAGATGAGACTAAATCACCAGATAAAGATGTACAGGAATGATGATTGTAGATGTACAGTATACCAAATTTGTCAATTACCAGTACCGTGTAATTCAAAGATTTTGTACAGTCCTTGATTAATGAAATCTTGAAGCACATGTACAGGTCAGGACAGTGTTAGATTGAAAATCCAACTCCATGCTTTACGGTTAATTTCAAATATCAATTACTTGACATGTGAAGTGTGAAAATTTTCGTAGGAATTAAATTCAAAGATTTTATAATATGTTAGCGTGCTTCTTGTACTACTTTTACTCTTCACTTCACATATCGTGTACTGTTTTTGCAGTATATACATTCAGTTCGATTGCACTGAATCTTGACGTTGCTTCCATTTGGTCTTATGGCTCAGGTTTGTAGTTGGATCCTCATCCTCTAATCTCTCCTTAAAAATTAATTTGGTCATTATTTCACCTCCTCAATAAGAAGGCAACGACTCTTATGACTTATGACTGACACCAGCACACTTCTGCCCCGACCTTTGTCTTATCACTTCTATGACTGACACTAGCACACTTCTGCCTTGACTCTTATGCCGAACGAAGGTGTGCCTTGATAAATGCTCAATACATGATACAACCGCCTAATTGGATTAGGATTATTAGCCTAATTGGATTAGGATTATTATGCATAATGGCTGAGACACAATCCTTGTTTCTCGATCTGTTGAATTCGATTGTCTGAATTATTAGTGTGATGTGCTGACAAGTAGTACTATTCGACACAAATGAGAATTTTTTGAAGATCACGTAAAAATGTAATATTGTAAAGAAAATGCATATATCAGGGTTTGTAATGTATTTTTTCTGAGATCTTTCTATGGCATTTCTGAATCTTGTAGTTACATGTAAAAGACAAGCTCGCCTGATTGAGTTCGGCGTCAAGAACAGGGACGCCCAGCTAGCACTACTATTCCTGGTGCAGCGGTCGCCGCTGTCATCGGCTGTGAGGGCGGCACAGAGCGAGGTTTAGCTCGAGGACTACACCTGCATCGTCGCCTGGGGGCTGAACCCCAATATGAACCGCATATTTGATGACCGCGTTATTGAGAGCTGCGGCATTGGAGACGGCGGCAGTGATGTTTGCTGCTTCTTGAGCTCTTGCTATGAGTGTTATAAGAGCAATGATGCTCTCTTCCGGCAGCAAGGTAAAGCAAACACTATGAATTTTGATGCTTTGCATATGAATTTTTTCATCTTTGTCAGTAACTCAATATGGTCAGCATAATAGTGATTCATAACTCAGATGATTAGTTTGGTGAATTCTGTCCATTTAGTCAACACTGAGTGCATTGGTTATTGCAGTTTTTGACCAGTGGTTTGGGCGCTTAAATTAGTTCAATGTAACTACTGTTCAGAGATACTGGAAATGCTTTTAAGTACTATGAAACATCAAGTCAAGCAGTGTCTTTGTCTTCAATTGTTGGGCTAGCCTATTGTCGACCATTCCAATAAAATTTTATTTTTTTCATTTGGATGAAAGAAGCATGGTTTATGTAAATAGTATAGGCAAAGCTTGTGGCAACTAGCTTTTGAAGTATTTGATACTGCATTGCTATCATTGTGAGCCAATGAGTGACATCAATTGATCTCAAGTTGCAGTTAAATATTGGCTCTTCTTTTTTTTTTGTCACTAGCTCAACATTAATTGATAGGCAAATTGCAGATCTGGGTCCCAATCTTTGTCAGTCATTAGTTGCGGGCCTTATGAATTATGAATCGTAAAAATGATACCTGGAATCATGGTTGTTGACAAGCTCATTAGTTCAAAATATAGAAGCCATGTAACTCACTTGAATCACTTAAATCTGTATGTGCAGTAAAAAGTCCCCTAAAAGGCAATATTAAGATTCAGGCAAAATTAAGAGAGTAATGATTGATGGTGTATGAAATACTGCAACAGACCAAAAAATGTATACTTGAATGTTGTGATTTATCAGATAAAGAGTAGTCATTACAATTTATGAATATATGAAGTTTGCATATTAAATAAGTAGGCTGATTGTTACCTCTGCTAAACCTGTGGCCTTCGAACTTAAATTCAATTTAAATGCATCAAGGTACTTTTCTACGGTTGTGTGGCTCAACTGGTTATATGTTTTGAACTCACCCCTAGGAGTTGCTTGATTTCATGCAAGGGATCGACGCCTGGTCAGATTTTGGCCAGGCGGGGCTCTCTGCACGCTCGGCGTCTCAAGCCATGACCCCGCTGCTGCTGGATTCATGGCCAAGCTTGGCAGAGCATTGGCGCAGCTACACCTGTGGCTGTGGGCAGGGAGCTGGCCACATGCCACCCCTGCCATGGCATGGATTGTTGTCGTTATTTTTCCTATGTAAAGTGTGACCTGCTGGTAATTGTTCTATAATTTAGTTACTAATTTTTGTTTCGTGAACATGAAGCAGGGTTAGTATTCACCACATGACTCCGTGGTCGACTGTATATAAAGGAACCATGATTTAGGTTTCCTGTACAGATTGGTAAGCTATATCCCTTTCACAAATATTCAATAGTTCACAAATGCATTTATCTGCTTTGCTTACATAGTGAAGTTCTCTATCGGCTAAAAATTATTGTATGATTATTGTCATTCATGTAGATTGGCTATTGATTTCATAAGCAAATGAAATAATATGTGTTTTAGACTTTTAGTATGCACGAACTTTTATTTATTGAGGATGTGTTCTGCCAACTTCTCATATATAAGTCCAAATTTATTTTCAGTGTCATAGCTACAGAGAAAGGAGGGATATCATTCTGTGATTAATAAAAAAAAGCAAGGATGGGTACTCAGAAATATTTTGCACTCATTCTATTTTACGTCGAACTTTGTGCATTGACCTCTCACTGAAACTATTTATATATATCAGAATCATATGTTTATGTGCGCGTTCAGTTCTCTGTTTTACTACTTATATTATACATCAACCTTTTTATACTATTTCATTGGCAGATGAGTGGCAGTGTGATGACTTGAAGATTTATGCGACCCTGATGGAAACTCTCCAATGGCTATCAAGGACCACATATGTTAGCTTGGAAATGTATTGCAATATGTTCCTTTTAAATCCAATGATCTCCTACAAAGCTTTTTCTTCATGCTGTTACGCATGCCAGCCTGAATTGCACTATTGGGTTATCTTATCAAATTTAACAAATATTTGTTTTGACTTCAATAGCAACTGCCCTTTGCTGAATGGGTCAACACCACTAATTCCTCCTTCCTGTAAAACTTGTGCTTGGGCTGTATGGCAAGGTAAAGCATGTACTCTATGCAAGCCCATTCCTCACTGAACCTATTTATATTTCGGAATAAGCCTATTTGTTTTCACCTTCAGATGTCTGTTTTATCCTGTACTATATTTCAGAATGAGTGACAATGCTTGAAGGACAAACCCATTTTAGGCTTGTGCAGTGAATGCTGCTCCTACAATTGAAATAGAATTTCTTATCTTATTAATGCCCCTAATGCTAATGTTTTGACAAGAATATGGTACTTAAGAGCAATAGTAACAATTTAGTACCTAATAGTCCTTACAACACTTGATGTTTTTTTGACAACAAGGAAAATGGATTGAGTGTTCGATAATAATCTTGATTGATGCCTAAATATATGCACTGATAGTGTTGTCACCAGAAGGGATGACTTTAGGGAGTGATTCGGTCATTGAAATATACAGCATGTAGGCCTACACATTAGTTTTGAAGTTCTTTACACAGGAAAATCCTTAAGTGGGCATGGTCGGGGTCTATAGCAAACATAGTGCTTTTGTATTATTCACTAATTTATTTTTTGTATTAATTTAGGTCTATAACTTCTTTGTGTACCTGTGTTCATATTACTTGATGGAATGCCACTGGCAGGATCAGGTTATATACCAAGGTATGACTTTTTCTGCTAGGATCTGACGGCTATAAGTGATCAATTATGAACAAAAGAGATCAGAGTTCTGCAAGTGAAACCGGTCAACTGCTATAAGTTACTTGAGAATATTTTGATGTTCCTGGTTTAATTTTTAGTTTTTCTCCAGGTGATGTTCTTGGGTTAGTTTTGGTTTTAAATGCAGCTCAAAAGATCCATGTCAACTTGAAGTTAGTGTGATTGAGAGGGCCACATTTTGAAGTTATTTTGGATAACATGAAGCCCTTGTGTAGATACTGGTGTTCTTTTCTTCAACTGTGTATACTGGAGTTCTATTTCTTTTAGTTGGATATGGAATTCTCGTGAAAGCCACTGAAAGACATAACTCTCTTGCTTTGAACATTTCAAGCGTTTGTAAGTTATGTTGGCTACTTCGCACTTTTACAAGTGCCTAAGAGGGAGTTATAAAGAAATATCGAATTATGTTAGTGTATATATTATTCTTAAATTGTAGTAAGTTTTTTTTTATGTTCCATGTGATATCATGGGAAAACACAAAAAAAAAATTGTGTGTATTTACATGTTTTCAGTCTGTTATCCTTTGCTCGGATGTGCCTGTGTTTTTGCTACGATAACGGTTAGCCTTTTGCAAATTCTTATACTAATGGAACACGATAATATCTTTATTCTGTTCATACTAAAATAATATTTTCAGACAATATGATATTTTTGCAATTTGCCTTAAATATATTCAATATATGACCTGAATTGAATTTACGCTCAATTAGATTGATTTTAGCAAAATTAATTTATCTCATATAAAATTTAATAATTTATTAATACTATTATTGAACTGTAGTGTTAGCATGAGTATATTACTAGTAGTATATAAGTTTAGAATTCATATGCAGTATATAAGTTTAGAATTCATATGCATAGTAGACCAAAGAAAAATTGGTTAATATTGTGGTTTATGAAATTATAGGACATAGTACGCGTGGTTACGTATAACACGTCAAAATTTAAGTGGTTGCGTGCAACTTGAAGTGAAATTTATTTTTTTTTGTCGGAAACTAGTTCGGAATGCGCCCGGCCCAAGGTTAGTTGATGGGCCTTTTCCACTTGGGCCTAGTAGACTTGTTGCGAATTGTGCCGTTTCTTTCCGAACCTTCTGGACTCCGGAGAGGCGTTGGAGCGGGAGCAGGATGGCATCGTGGGAGGAGCAGCTGCGGGACGAGCTAGCCGGCCACGGCCTCACCGTCGCCTCCGTCCCAGGGAAGGGCCGCAGCCTCATCGCCACACGCAGCTTCTTCCCCGGTAACCGAACCCCTCTTCTCTTCTCTTCTCGAAAGGCGGTACTGTGCCATGGTGGTCAAGTCAAGCAAGGCGGGGTCGGCTGCTCGCGAACCGCTCGGCGAAATGCCTAGTCGGCAACCGTAGAGGATGATGCGGCTTGAGTTGGGATTATGGTCCCTGTATCTATGGTCTTGGTTTCTCTGCCTTTTGCGATGACGCGATGATGATGATGATGGGGTTCTGCGTTTGCAGGGGAAGTCGTTATTTCGCAAGAGCCTTACGCTTCTACAGCAAACAAGATTTCTGTATGCTCGAACTGTGACCATTGTTTCGCCACCAGAAACCTGAGGAAGTGCTCGGTTTGTCGAGTTGCTTGGTACTGTGGGGGTGCGTGTCAGGTGCCGACTCTGTCCTTCAGTTGTTACATACATTTGATGTGCATATACATGCTTATCACGTGCGGACGTTCTTTCTCGTGATTCCTCTTGCTTTCAATGGCGTTACTTTTTTGGGTGATACGTTGCTGGCGCAGAAAGAAGAATGGAAACTTCATCAACTTGAGTGTCGAGCAATTGCTGCGCTTACGGAGGATAGAAAGAAGATGCTTACTCCCACAATTCGTTTGATGGTGCGGCTTGTGCTAAGACGAAAACTGCAAAATGATAAGGTATTGTCTAGTTGATTGATGTCAAAATATATTTTTGTATATGTGGCACGTTGAAGTCCCCTGCATTTTGGTAACTTGATATTACTTGTTTTGCCAGGCAATTCCATCTTCAGGAACAGATAACTACAATCTAGTGGATGCATTAGAATCACGTATCCTTTCCTCTTGATGCATTTGATTCCCGACAAATATAGAGACTTTGATTTTGTGAATGTTGGATTGACTGCATACATATAGACATCTATGAGGTTGATAAAAATCAACTGGTGCTCTATGCTCAGATGGCCAATCTCGTCCAGTTGATTCTTCCTTCAATCGAGCTTGATCTTATGGAAATTACACATACCTTTTCCAAGGTAATGCTCCTCAAAAATCATAAGATTGTTAGTATGTGCATGATAGCATAGCTTAAAAAATGATTTTATCCAAATTGAATAATTGATCCTTGGATGCAATTTCTGGAAAATGTGGCACTTTGTGTTATTGTTGAGCTTTTACTTGTACTTTCCATCTAACATCTATTGGCGGCCTAAGATTTTATCCAAATTGAATAATTGATCCTTGGATGCAATTTCTGGAAAATGTGGCACTTTGTGTTATTGTTGAGCTTTTACTTGTACTTTCCATCTAAAATCTATTGGTGGCCCAGTTGGATGCCCATCAGAAAGCATGACCTACAATTAGCATCCATGTCATCTAGGACACTGCACAGTGGTCTTATTTGAGTGGAGTAGAGTCATATCTGGAACCTGCTTTGTGAAGATAAACCAAGAAGGCCTGGCAAAAAAAATGTTCTGTTCATGTTTATTCTTCTTTGTTTTCGTATTTGTTGTCTTCCACTCACACCCTTAAACAGTGGGCAGGAATATTGGAGTGGTTATCTGGCTAGACTTTTATGTAAGCATGAATAATATATCCCCTGCCGCATATGTGCAGTTTGCCTGCAATGCTCATACCATATGTGATCCTGAACTGAGGCCCCTTGGGACTGGACTATATCCTGTTTTATCTATTATTAACCACAGGTGGTATATTATTCCTTTGTTCATTGTTTAACATCTTTCCCAGATCCAATCATTTAATAAATAATCATTATTGTATTTACCCTTTTCTGGTACACTTAGTTGTGTACCAAATGCAGTTTTGATATTTGAAGGTCGGACAGCATATGTTCGTGCATTGCAACCTATAAGTAAAAAAGAGGAGGTAAGGAATATTTTTTTTGCATTCTGTCTTTATCATATATTCCTCTACTTGCAAGCCATTTTTTTGGGTTCTTCTTTCTCCTCTGGGAAATGTCAGTTGTGTATCTTTTGTTAGGTATCAATAAGTTACATTGAAACTGCAGCAACCACTATGAAGAGACAGGATGATCTCAAGCATTACTACTTCACCTGCACATGCCCCCGTTGTGTTAAGGTTTTCCATTTGGTTGCTTACTTTTGTCTGTCCTATGGGAAGCTGACACATTCTTGATAAGGAAGTGCTCTCTAGCTATAATTTTTTTTGCCAATCTTACAGGATTCTGAGGAAGATGCTCTCCTTGAGGGATACAGATGCAAGGACCAAAAGTGTGATGGATTTCTTCTGCCTAATTCAGGTTGGTTAACAACAGGAAGGAAAATACTAACTGAAGAAATGTAGTAGATCAGATTATTCAAACATAATGTCGGTTGCCGCTTTAATACTGTTTCAGTCACTATTAATCTTACAGTTTTATCTGGATTTAACATCTGTAGAAAACAAGGCTTATACATGCCAGAAATGTAGCACTTCCAGAGATGGGGAAGAGTTGCAAAACATGGCAACTGATGTACTACTATTATCTGACAAAGCCTCTTCATTTGTTTCATCTGGAAGTATCCTTTTTCACTATTAGATGCTATCTGTGGCAAATGTACATAATTGACCGCATAATAATGTTTTGTAGTTTTGTATAATGATACCTTAACAAAGGGGGTGTAGATAACAGTGAGGCAGGTTCTATGTACAAGACCATTGAAGAACTACAGTGGAAGCTTTACCATCCTTTGTCAACCACTTTGCTTCACACACGGGAAACACTCTTGAAGGTATATTTATAGCTTTAACAGTAATAATAACATGTTAGGGTACAGAGCACACTGGTTATATGACTAACCACCTGTCCACTGCTAATGTATTCAACTCTGCTGGATTTACTGTCTTGTTAACACCTGTTGTTTGTGCAGATATATATGGAATTACAAGAATGGCAGACTGCATTGATGTATTGCAGATTGACAGTTCCAATTTATGAAAGTAAGGCAGTTTTCGTCTTACAGTTTTGTCTCAAAAGTTTTGGGGACTTAAATAATACTCAATGGTCACTAATGTTGTTGCACTTCTGCCAGGAGTTTATCCACCTTTTCACCCAATGATTGGGTTGCAGTTCTATGCCTGCGGAAAGCTTGAATGGTATGGAATACTTTTGCCTCTTCACCTACTTTCCTTGGGCATGCGTCATCTATAATGTGATAATAACTTTCCTTATCCAATATAAGCTTTGCCATTTGGCTGTTTCACATTTACTAGAAAAGGTTAGCTAAATTGATGCTAGTAGGATAGGTTGATAGGGACATACTTTTCAAAAGCTTCAGCAATGTGTTGTCATGAGTTTTTCCAGAAGTTCCGATGATATTTTATTAAAGAGCTCATGGTTACTCTTTTCACGTTTCCTGGCTAAATCCCTTCTGAATATGCGTACCCTTAAAGAGTCACACTCACGATGTTTACAGTTACATCTAGATGTTCCTATTGCAGGTTGCTTGAGTACACAGAGGATGCTCTGAAGTCTTTAACCAGGGCAGCGGATATACTTCAAATAACGCATGGCACTAAATCCGATTTCATGAAGGAGCTTTTGGGCAAGCTAGAAGAAGTAAGGGCTGAAGTTTCTTTTAGGCTCTCGGCTGGAGATGAGCAACAGACTGGCTAACCATTTTCTTGAGAAGCTCCAGCAACAGACTAGCAATGTTTTGAGACAATGTTCAAATAGGATAGCACTAAGTAGACGGCGTCTAAATTTAGAATAGCTTTGTCAATTCAACATTGGGATATAAGCTGTCCGGCTGGGGTGGCGTGGGGACAAGAATTGTGAATTGGTGATATAATCAAATTCAATGGTCACCTATAAAGTGCGGGTCTTAGCTTTAGATTTGCTGCCATTTTGATTTTTATTTAGTGGTTTGTTTCTCGGTATTCAGTTCACAAACAAAATGAGAGATGGCATCAGCAGAATTTGTTAAGGGATAGTTCGAATCTGGGTGAAGAGGTGAAAAAACATCTCTTTTTTTTTTAAGCATGCTTCCCAAATGGCTAAACAGTGTGTTTTTTCAAAAAAAAAAATCTTAAAGTTGTTTTAAAAATCATATTAATCTATTTTTTAAATTTAAAATAATTAATACTCAATTTATCATGCGCTAATAACTTATTTCATTTTACGCTATCTTCAAACTATTCCTAATTCTACGATTCTCTGGCCACGGAATTGGGGGAAGAAAGGGAGACGTACAGGTGAAAGAGGACAGGATCGTTCATCGTTGCGGTCACATACTCATACATTGCGTCCTTTCCAGGTTTGACACACCAATGGCTCCTCCCCTCCAGCGTCGGCGCCAGCGCTTCCCCCGTTCATGCCTACCACAATGAAATCACCGGCGAATTCAAGTCCCGGACCTTGACAGAACCAGCGGCAAGCCTGCCTCCGTTGCTCCTCCCCTCCGGACTCCGGCGACAGTCCTAGCCAACCGGGACAAGCAGGGCGACAACGTTTTCAGCCGCGGCGCCGGACTCTTGATCCCCAGTTTGCCACCACGTGACGTCGACGAATCGCTTGGGTAGTTGCGGCGTCCGAACCAGCCGCGGCCGCTTCCCTGCCCTAGCCGCCCTCTCCTGCCGCCGATTCTGCCAAGTCCGGCAACCCCACTGGAGAAGAGCGGGAACGAGCTCGACGACGACTCAGTGAAGCGCGCAGCGTGATGCGTGTACCGGAGCCCCGGCAGGATGAGGAACACCGCTAACCAGCCAAAGTCAGCTCGACGGCGCTGCGCAGCCCTGTCCCCCATTCGATCACTCTCTCGTGATCGCCGCCGCCGCCGCCGCCAGGATGTCCAGGTGACCAGCCCGTAGTCGCCAGCCTATTCGAACAACTCCGGACCGCTATTACTGTTAGCGGTCCAAACCAGTGTTTATTTGAACTTTTTTGACCGTTAACATTGATCGGCCGAACCAGGCGGCGACATAGCAGAGCAACACTTTGACCCAAAAAAAAAACCCTTCTGTCAAATAGAGCGAATGGAGAAAGTCTGACCTTTTGGATGGCATGGAGGATAAGTGCTGCTCTTCAAACAATATGACGTACTCCTAAATACTGAAGACAGGATAGAGCAAAGAATGTAGTAGATTGGACTCAAGAGTCTGACAGACTGACACATATAACTCTATACTGAACCTTTTATGTCAGTTGGGAACATGAGAAGGGGGTCATTTAGTATTATTACTATATTATGGTTATCTGGTTTTGTTATGACTAGTTAGAACCTAAATACACATTCATTATACAATTTGGATGAATGAACTGACCATCCCATTGCTTTATATACATTGAGCTGAGTCAGTTTTTGATGTGCTGTATCCTATAAGAACTATGCTCAAATCTTCATGTTTACATGTCTTGCAATACATCAGGGCTGAAAAAGAATACTTGGGACAGCTGGGACCTAATTGCCGTAGTAGCCGTAGTGCACATCATCATTTAGAAAATATTACAATGGAACTCTGTATGTTGGGTCAACCATCTTCAGTATGAACAAATTCCCCTTATCGCCTCTTGAAGCCCTGAAACCAGCGAAATCTTGCAACATTAGTAAATTTAATCATTGATTACTGCATTGGCGATTAGTAACCATGTCTATCAACTGAACATCATCAGGAGGGAAGAAACAAATTTTATAGCTGCTAGGAGAAAAAAAGAACCCCAAAACAAACTGGTTAAGCCAAAATGGAAAACTATATTTAGTGGCGAATGCCAAGCAACAACATGAAATAAAACAAAATCACACACCATAACAGAAGAAGATTGCTAAAGAACCTAGGTAGCCGATGACAAGGTCAGAACCACCCTTCTCATCAGGCTCATATTCTTCCTTTACAGGATAGCACCCCTGCTGCATGGTTTTTTCTTTTTTTTGGGTTGGTAGGGGGAGGGATGGATTCTGGAAAACCGTTCTATCTACTCAAAGGCTTAAATCACATATATTCTGATGCCTATATCAAGGGTATGTCATTATTGCCTACATTTACCTAATATGCCATACTTAATTTGTAGGGCAAAGGATTTCTGGTTCTGGGGGCATTAGATTGATGAGAAACAATATAAAATTAAATGCCATTCAAAGGGTGAAAGAAGCTGACCTGAGCTCTTCATCAAGATATGTAATTTCTAGTTCACCTTTACCACTGCCAGGAGATTTGATTGGAATCTAATCACAACAAAAGTATATATTTAGTAACTTATGACTACAGCATGAAATTTGACTATGTTATGGATAGATCAACTTTACCATGCATAGAAATGTTTTTCATGTGTGGTTACTAAGAACAACTGAAGGATTAACAGCAATACTACATCACTAGCAAGGAAATGAAAGAGTACATCATAACATCACTATGTGTCAAAACCATGGTATGTCTATATGCTCACTACCCACCAGTTAATTGGCAATTTGGAAAGATATAACAAAAGAGCGAACATTTTAGTAATGAACTATCGAGATAGAATGGGAACAGACATTTTAAGAATGGAGTATCGAGATAGAATGAGAGCAAACATTTTAAGACTGAACTATTGATAGAATGAAGTACAATTATCAAGTGTAAAATGCAAATGTTGATAGGAGATAGATGTCGCACCAAACTAAATATTTTGAAGTAATCAAACCTAACCGCCACTCTTCTAGAATTGAGAGGTACCAAATTGGCAGTAACCTGCAGAGGCAAATAGTGGTACATTACTATGCTCCAAAGAAATAATATCTCTAGTTAATAGTAAGATAAAATTATCAACAGCATGGAGTATGCTATTCATATATGTTTACAGAAACAAATTTGTACTGAGACAATATTACATATGTAATGCCAACTGTTCAAGCAAAAATTGGAACATAATTGCCCAATTTGGTACATACAAATGTGGAATCATGTAGGTACACATTAAATCAAGAAGTTGAGAAGCACAAAGGTGGGAAGAAAGAATGAACACTTCTCGAATAAAGTAAGAAATCACCAGTGTAATCAATGTTAGCACATTCCTTTCTCTAGAGTAAAAGAATACCCCACTTCCTTGAGTTGCTTATCCATAATAGTAAGACCATAACACTATGACAATTCTCAAAAGTTAACGTGCAAATAAAAAGCAATAAAGCATACCATTCCTATGAAAGAATTCTTTTCTTCAAAACAAAGAAAGGTATTACAAAATGATCATAAATAAGCTCTTCATGATAAAGGCACATAGGCATCAGTTTTGGAGGAAATTACCTGATTAAAATAGGGCCACGTCTCCATATTCTGAGCTCTTAAAGTGTCAGTATTGATTGCTTGATAGATCGTCCCAAATGGCCTCAGAAACTTTGGCCTCTGCATGAACATAATTTGACATTCTGAATTGTTAATCTGACTGCACAATTGTCTTTTTTTTTGTTTTATCCGCAAAGAAATGCACTCTTGAACAGAATAGGTTGCTGAGATAAGAAGGGACCTCTGGTTGCAATATGGATTCTGAGGTGGTGTACAGGAGCTCCCATTTCCCGTTGAGGAGATCAGACTTGAGTGGCTCCTTCACTGGGCTCACCTCCTCCAGTTGCTGAACAATCTGAGGCAAGCAAAAAAACTCACTCATTGATCCCAGTTCATGGACAACCGTGGAGAAGAGGAGGAGGTATCCACTCACCTTCTCGACGCGCTCCTTGTCCTCCGGCGTGGCGTCAACGCCGCGGTCGAGCGGTTTGATGGCGGCGAGGAGCTCCTCCTTGAGCCTCTCCGCCTTCTCGCTGTCCTCCTTTTCCTTATTCCCAGCGAAAAATGATGGCAGAAACGAGAAGGACGACACGGCCGCCCTCCACCGCCCCCCATGGCGTCCGGAGCCCGAACCACCGGCCGGGGGCGCCGCGGCCAGCGCAAGGCCGCTGCCGCACCCGCCCAGCGCTCTCCCTCGGCCGGCGCCGCCGCGCGGCGATGACGAGAGCGGGGGGAAGGACGAGGAGGCGTTTGGCTCCGCGCGCAGAGGGAGCGACGAGGCGGGCGCCGCGCACGGGAGGGAGTGCGAGAGCGAGACGAGCGCCATGGCACGGCACGGGAGCGGAAGCAAGCAACCAGAAGTGCGATTTTTTTCCTTTTGTTTTCGTGTGCGCGATTGCAGGAGAGCTGCAACGTGGGCTCGGCTGCGTTTTCTCGAAGGAGTCGCGCGGTTTTCGAGTGGTAGATATAGCGCGCGCCGAGGCAGCCGGACTCGGCTACAGCGTCCTGTACTCCTGTGGTGAAGTTGCTGCTTGTTTCTGAATTCTGAAAGAGCAAGGTGTATTAGCCAAATTTCAGAAAACTTCGTATTTTATGGTTGAAGTTATATAAAATTTAGGTGTTATGACAGGTGATACATAGTTTTATGTATTATGATTTTAAAGTTTCACAAAAACTCCACCCTATATATGTTAAGCATGTATTTACTTAGGCTTTTAAAATATAGATTAATATGAAAATTTTAATTGTTGATTTCTTGATTAATTTTGTTGGTTCAACTTTTCACTACTTTAAAAAAATATTATTTTAGATATGCTAAAATTAATTAAGATTTATATAAAGGTGGGATTTTATGAAATACTTAGACTTACTTGGTTGATAAATGAGGAAATTTACTCTCTTTATAAGTAAATAAATAAACTTGTTGAGCGACTGAACCATGGTTCAGGTTTAATCATGGTTCGTGGCTCAGGATTAACCATGGTTTGAGCTTGTTTTGGAGCCATGCAGAATCAGGAGGCAGCGAGCTGGCTTATACTGTTGAGGGGCTCAATAATGCTTACGGTTCAGACAGACATCAACCAGTGCTTGGATAAATCGAACTGTTTCCGGACGTGCTCAATCGATCAGTGCAATAGTTTATCTTAATAAAAAATGTATCACGTTTTTGTCAACTTGCCAGAAACTTTTTGGTTTCTCTGACTGACATGATTAACTAGAAACAAAACATCATTACAAGTATACAAGCAGGACCGTTAGAATATCATTATCTCTAGTTTTGAGTAACTATTTACCATTTTTACTTTTGGAAATTAGCCAAATACCACTTTTAATTTTGCACTTATAAATTTGTCACTGGAGAGACAAGTTTTTCTAATTATTTGTTATTTTTACACTGTGGAACGTGCCAGCGGAGACCGGGCACATGAAATGACCAATTTACCTCTGCCTGAGCGAGGCTGCATGTACTCCCTGTAAATTTTTTTTTTGGCTTGAACGGACTCCCTGCCATTCAGATAGAGAAGTTGAGATTTCCTATCCCTGTACGTACTCCCTGCAATTTGTTTTTGATTTGAATGGACTCCCTGCAATTGAAGTTACAGAGGTCACGCTGGCATGCATATATAGCACTCTACAGCGTTAAAAGTGACAAATAATTAGAAAAACTTCTCTCTTCAGTAGAAAATTTATAAGTGTAAAACTAAGAGGGGTATTTGGCTAATTGCCAAACGTAAAAGCGGCAAATAGTTAAATTTCTCACAATCCTGAGTTTCTTCTTGCTGTAATGGCTCTTCTGTTGTTACTTGGTCGACTGCAACAATTCTTCTTTTATTAAGATCGAGGTGAACAGCGAAAGCTCCTTGTTCCAACCACACGCGGGGTAACTCAAGCTTAAATCTTCATCTCTTCACCCAAAAAAAAAAAAGTCTCAACTGGTGCGCTATCACTAGGACAGGTTGAAAACATGTATGATTAGCCTCAAAGTGACAGATCTGACTGTGTTATGTGGAAAAATCCGCACAAACTGGCATAGGCTAATTCATCAGGAACAGGCTCAACGGCAACAAGAGAAAGGCAGTGAAATAGTGGATCATGACACACATATATAACCTTAATTTAACATCAGTTCAAGTAAGCCAGGTGATAACTATAAACTTTTCAGCGATAGATCACATCCCGTGATTCATCTATGATGATAACAACATAAAAACTCGAAGTCGAGTACCAGACATTAGTACTGTCTAGCTGCATACGAAAAATAAACAAGAGGTAAAGAACCAATGGCGATGTGTCTTATACTCTTATTCCTCCTGGGAGGCAGGTGACTTCTTTTTTGCAACAGAAGCCCTCCTTCCCTTGAGCGTCCTGCAGTTGTTCTTTGTCCTCTGTCCACGAACTGGCAGCCCTAGCTTGTGGCGGATGCCCCTATAGCACCTAATCTCCTTCAACCTCTCAATCGCCACACGATTAAACCGTTTCTGTAAAGCATGGCAAAAGTATCAGAACTCTGCTCATTAATTTCATTTTCGTTAAAACAACATAAATATAAAACCACAATGACAGAAATATGAAAAGAACTACACATTTTTGCAGAATGATCGATTTAAGGCAACCAAATTTCAAGGAATCATCAACATGCTAGCAAAGTTGGGTAACCATACTAATCACCAATGATAGAGAAATAAGCAAAGTTAACTGATGAACTAGGAAGGGATAGGACTATTACAAGGTCTCCTTCAATCATGTACTTGGTAACCTCCTTACGGAGAGTGATGACTTCCTCCTCGGAGAGGTCCTTGGTGACCTTGTTTTCAAAATTGAGGTCCAAGAGGATCTGACGGGAGCGTGACCGCCCAATGCCATGGATGTACTGCAACGAATACTCTACCCTCTTGTGGTTCGGTATCTCCACTCCACCAATACGAATGCACTCAATCCGCAGACCACCATGGCCAATAATTCCTTTCTGCCAAGAACCCAATAAACAAAAGAATCAAAACCACACACAATTACCATAATACTGATCTACAAATGACAGGGAAGTAAAGAAAATAACAAAGAATGACTTCTTTCACGCCCCATATATATAATTAACCTTCTTTGCTCTCCCTAGTCCCTACATGAATTACATATATACTGGGCTGCGAAAAGAACTAGCATTATCCATTCTTCCAACATGAAATGTGCTAGGGACAGAAATTCACTCATATGCATACAAGCACATAAATACTAATTCCTCACACCATGCCAATAATTCCAAATGTCACAGGAATCCTGTTCTTCCAACATCCCTGAAAAAACTACTGAATTACACATACAACCGGCGAACACACCCAAACCTAGTACTTAGTACACGGGCGCGGCCGCTAGCCTTCAAAACCTCCAAGATCACACAAACGCAGGAAGAAAACCTGCCGCAAATAGGAATCCTATCTTACGGTTCGAGACGCAACAAGAGAACACAGATGTATGACGCATCAAGCACACAGGAATCGCACAGACGCAAGGAACAGCACGAGCGAGCAAGTGGTTAAACACGAATTGGGCGCGGAGGGGAGGAAGACGAGGGCGGCGGGGAGGAGTGGCCGCTCTCACCTTGGGAGTGGGGAAGGAGACGGAGGAGCTGCGGCCTCGGGCGGAGAGGGGCAGGGAGGAGGTGGCGATGGGGACGGAGACCATCGAGAGGGTCGCCATTTCTGCGCTCCTGGCGAGGGTGAGGTGCGTGCGCTTCTCCCCGGAGCTCTCGGCTGCGTCTCGGATAGAAGCCAACGGGAGGAAGCCGATAAGGTAGCTGGCTAGCTGCAGCTGTAGGCTGCCACTGTCTCGGGTTGGGAGGCTGAGTTGGGCCTTGCAGGGTAAGGCCCAAACAGGTCAAGTCGCCAGTAGGATAAATTTCCTACGAATATAAACTTCCGGATTTATTTGCAAGGAAGATATAAATTTTCGGAGTTATTTGGCCATTCATCTTATTCAAAAAAATCTAAATAAATATGATTTATTTTGTTGTGACCTAATTTATCATAAAAAAACTTTAAGCACAACTTATATTTTTTATATTTACACCAATTTTTTGGATAAGTCAAATAGTCAAACGTCACGATAAAGTCAACGGTGTCATTTATTAAAAAAATAGAGGTAGTATCTTGTAGAAATTTTTTCAAGTAAAAAATGAAAAGAACAGGGAAAATTAGGGAAAATAGGGTGTGGAGTACAAGATTTTAATACGAAGGACCAGGTTGCTCATCCAAATGTATAGGTGGCCAAACGGGCGGATCGGGCCGGCACGGCCCGCTACGGCACGGCCCGTGTAGGCACGGTTCCTGTAGCGGGCCGTGCCGTGCCGGCCCGCGTGCCTCCCCCGGCCCAGGCACGGCACGCCGAGGTCGTGGGCCATGCCGTGCCGGCACGGCTCGTCGACGGCCCACCGTGCCCGGGCCGGCCCGGTCCGCCTGCCGCCGCGCGTCCGGCGTCTCCGACCTCCGCCGCCTGCCGCCGCCCTCCGCCGCCGCCTCCCCGCCTGCGCGCCGCCCCCTCCCCCGCCTGCCGTCGCCTCAGCCTCCTCGGCTCCTCCGCCTCGTCCCGCCGCCTCAGCCTCCTCTGCCTCCTCCGCCGCCGCCTCCCGCGCGCGCCTCCCCGGCCTCCGCCGCCTGCCGCCGCCGCCTCCCCGCCTGCGTGCCGCCCTCTCAGCCGCCTGCCGCCGTGCCCAGTGCCCGTGCCCCATGCCCGTGCCGTGCCCAGTGCCCGTGCCCGTGCCCCATGCCCGTGCCCCCGTGCCCATGCCCTGTGCCGTGCCCGTGCCCGTGCCTAGTGCCGTGCCGTGCCGGCCCGCTACAGTCCACGGGCCGTGCCGCACCGCCGGCCTAGGCACGGCACGGCTACTCAGGCCGTGCCAACACGGCCCACGGCCAACCGTGCCAGGCCGGCCCGGGCACGGTTACTGTAACACCGTGCCCAGGCCGGCCCGACGGGGCACGGCCCATTTGGACATCTCTATCCAAATGGGAGGGCTAAGATTCCCTGTAAACCCAAAAAAAAATGGATATTTCTATCACATCTTTAAATGAACTATGGAAATTTCGAAACAATGAGCCAACAGATATATAGCGTCATCTATTATAAAGGAAAACATTCAACATGTTACATCTCTACAGCTAAAATTCAACAGGTATACAATATCACCACAAAAAGAAAAGAAACTAATACATTTTTCGAGTGCTCGATACATCGTTTAGTTGTTTTCGGCAGCATCATTCGTATATTCTCTTCCTTTTAAGGATAGTTGGAACAACAGCAACAGATCCAATGAGGAACAGAACCACTAATGTCTTGAAGTCATATAACTCTCTAACTGATCTTAGATCGCCTAAAGCCCTACCAGCCTGCAAGGACAGCAGTAACAATGGTCATGAGCAGATATGAAATTAACAACAATCGTCAGATTTGTCACTGGAAACAGGTTCAGACCATTCAGAGTAAATCACTGACCCCCTCTGCAACTAACTAAATATACAGGGCAACTGAGAAGACATGCATAGTGCAAAGGCAGTTCATGAAACATGATAACTTTTGGCACAAGAGCAATGATATAATGTTAAAGATCATAAATCATGATACTTTAAGAACTGATGCTTATGTATTAGTCCATTTTTCATGTGACTTCTTCACACACATGTGCTCAGGTTAAGATTTTTGCCTTGCTCTAAACTGAAGTTAAGTCAAAATAAGATCATTAAATTTGCTATTGAGAAGACATTTACCTTTACAGTGATGTAGGATGCTGGGATGAGACCAATTAGTGTTGCAGCAAAGAAAATATGGAAAGGTATGTCAACAATAGGTGAGGCCATGTTTATGAATGTGTTGGGTAAAGTTGGTGTAATTCTTAGAAAAAGCATGTAGTTCAATAGCTTTTCTTTCCTCTTGGCAATCTGCATTGGAAACAAAAGTATATCATAAATATGAAATGAAAAAAATGTGAAATCTAGCATTTGCAGAAAGAATCTCAAGAAAAAAGCAATTCATGACATATAGGAGGTAATACACCATTAAAAGCTTAGAAGAGTACCTCTGACTGGAAATACCTCAGTTTTTCAGGCCACAACCAACTAACCAACGGCCTGCCAATCAACTTCGAGACAAAATAGCAAGATGAAGCACCTGCTGTAGCAGTGAAGACAACTAAAATGCCACCTTTAACCACCCCAAAAAGGGCTCCAGCAAGTAAAGACATGAATATTGTTCCGGGGATCATAAATGTCTGCATGAAGATGTATATTGAGCAATATCCCAATATAAAATTTGCCTGATAGTCTCTTGCATACACAGCAAGATTGTCTCTGCAAGTTTCAGGAAAAAAGTATCAGTGGTGAAGGTTGTGCACTGTAAACATCTATCATTTGTTAATTTGCTATCATATTCTGCAAATGCACACATCAATTATTTTATTAGTGATATACATAAGACACACCCAGTAACTCATCTTCATCTTAATGAGTATGAAGATAGCTAATTTCCTTGTCATTCCATGATAAAACTCAAGCAGACAATCAACCAAAACAACTTGAACATGTACCTAGTACAGTCCGTATTAAGAATGACACAAAAAATAAATAATTCTGCCAATGCTTCGACTATAGACCAATAATAGATAAGTGTTCTAGCAGGAAAATGCATCATATATACTCAGTGTAAACTGTATAAGAATATTATGCGTGAACCATAAATATAACTCAGTGTACATTAAAAATAAGTGATGGGTTAGCATTCTCGGTTTCTCATTCTTCTCACCACAATGTCAAATGAGTTGAAAGGAAGCAGGTGCAGACAAGCAGAAAAATAAAGTATTATTAGTCACAAAAGTCAAAGTAATTACAAACATCTCATGTAAGTCACTGCAGTCAGTTCTGCTCATCATTAATCTAAATCATTTGAAAAAAACTTAGATTTAGAACTGAACTAGTAAGGTTGATGTATGTATCTATTGACAAGATTAGATCATAACATCTTGATGTATGTATCTAGCGCACAAAACCTACTTATATGCCGGAATACTGTGCTTGTCCTAACCCTTGTCCTAACACTGCACGTAGATTGAGATTTTCACATTCAGTACATCACAAAAAATCATTAGGAATTGGTATCTTACTTGATAAGTACTATATGTGGAAATAGTCACTCTCAGCACAATGATAAATGTAAATGTTGACTAATGACACAACTACACAACTGTGATGGACCAAAGTTACAAAGTATCTACTAATAAGATGTATTGTATGACTAAATGCAAATGCAGGTAAATATTTCCTTTTGTCAAATGCGGAAATGCCTATGACACAGGGAAACTTTGAAGCATAGACATAGCAGGTCGGTGTATACCTGTAAACTACCATTGCTAATTAACCTGACAACTACTGCAGGATCCTAGGTGATACAGATTTCAGCAAGAAAGAAAGAGATTTCAGCAAAAAAGACAGAAAATCACTGTCCACAACATGGGCCTTAGTCCAAGCCTGACAGCCAAGCTCCTATTACTTGAAGGGTTGGAGTGAGTCAGATTTTTGCTGCCAATGCAAGATCGACCAGTAAACCGATATTCTCCAAGAAACTAGAAGCCGCTTTGCCGTTAATATCCTAATTATCTCAATTCTTGCACAAACTAAAGCAGTTTCAGATTCTTTTATTCAAACGGTGTAGAAATCCAATCAAACGTCACAGCATACAAATCTCGTTTATTATTATTTTTTTGCGGGGAAATCTCGTTCAAATTCTTGGAAAGGAAATCGCAAGCTCAAATCACGCCCAAAATTTGCACTGAAACAATCACGACGGAACGGCTGCTATCCAGAAACCAGAATACATGGTCAAATAGGTAGGAGCAAGCGGAGGGGGAGTTTACTTGACGAGGCGGACGTCAGCGAGGCTGCGCGGGAGGCGGAGGATCTGATCGAACTCGTGTCGCGGCGCGGCGCGTAAGACGCAGAAGATCCCGACCACGAAGAGCACCAGCACGGAAGCGGCCGCGGCCCCCTCGGTCCGCGTCAGCGCGGGGCGCGCCCCGGCGGCCTCCGGCCTGGCCCTCTTGGCGGCCGGCGAGTCGTCGTCGCCGGAGCCGGCGCCGGCGCCCGCGGCCTCGATGTCGCGGCGCGCGAACGGCATGGTGGCGGCGCCGGAGGCCTGGACGACGAGATGGAGGGGGATCCACCGGGTCTGGGGCTAAGAGGAGGCATGTCTCGTCTTCATCGGGGCCGGTCAAGGGGTGGGGTGTTCTTTCTTTATGTTGATTTGTTTTGGTTTTTCGGTGTCGATGTTTGATCCGGTGTTTCAACTTTCAAGTTTTCAACCGGTGTATGTATCCTTTCCTTCTTTGTGTGTGTGTTTTTTTTTGAGGTAATCCTTTCCTTCTTTGTTCATCAGACAAGACGCAGCCAGGGAAAGGTCGGTTGCACACACACGGCTGCAAAGTGGTGCGAAAGAGAGCGGAATTGTTTGTTCCGCGATTCTGTTAAGGCTCCGTTTGGGGATCTAATTTAAATGGTCGAAAATACCTCCGATTGATCGGTTTGTGAACTATTTACTAAATTGCTTGTATGTAGTATCAACTATCGAAACAAAGATACGGCTGATAAGCAAACGAAAGGAGAAAAAAAATTGAAATTGAAATTTTTATATCTATATTTTTAGCGGTTAAAAACACAAAGATTGAAAATAAAATACGAATAAAAAAACTAAAGTAACTTAAAATTAAGGTTTAAAATTAAAATTTTGGCCACGATTAATAAATCAAAGAGGCTATGTTAAATTACTAATATTCATATAAACTACTTTCTCCGTTCTCAAATAAAAACAGCACAAATATAAATATTTTTAGAGTATTACATCTCTCATCAACCATCTTTATTCTAATTTCTCTTCATCTTATCCTTAATCACATTGTAACGTCCCGGACCTTCTCAGTCTAGATGTGTAGGCTGGCTTGGACTAAAGAACCACGATGTATCTGTGATACTAGTACCAATCTTAAGATACATAAATTGGTATTCACAGAACAATAGTGGATATGTAAATAACTTCATGTCCCATGATACATAAGATGGTACTCAAATAATAATAGTAGATCAAAGTATATAATTTTTATATATCATTATGTTAGTTAGTTACTATTATGGATAGACCCTGATGAACAACACCACAATATAAAGAGATAGCAGCAAAAGACAAATAACATCAGAGTGGAAGCTAAGGGTGGAAAACAACTAAACCACTAGGCACTGGACTAAGCATCTAGCCAGTTTTGGTTTATATCTCGGTTTTCATTAGCACGCTTCTCAAAACATAAAACGATACATTTTTTTAAAAATTTTCTATATAAAAGTATCTCTAAAAAATTAAATAGATCCGTTTTTTAAGTTTTTAATAGTTAATACTTAATTAATTAATCACGTGTTAATGATATTTCTCGTTTTATGTGCGGCTACAAACCTTACTTGGGTACTTAGGCTCAAAATACTAAAAGTCTTCCAGTATATCTATTCCTGGACGAACTCCTTGTCTGTTTGGTCAGCGTCATATTCTTTCTCATACTTGTATGTTTTCACCTTCACAAAAGATTGGTAGTCTGGTGGTTTCTTCTTAGTTTTTTTTACCAATTTTGCTTAAAATATGACGTCACATTTTTGGCTTGATTTCAGTCACTTTTTCTTACCTGATTGCTACATCTCTCTTATATATGTAAATATAAATATGTTTCTATCTCTCCTATCTCCCTTTAAGTAGGTAATTAATTATTTTTATTCTAATTCTATAAAAATTATAGTGTAAGTTCTGTAATTTATCGTGTTAAAATTTGACTATTTGTTATAAAAAATATGGCGTCATAATTTTTTTAAAATGAATAGTACCAGACATTATAATGTTTCATATTGATATAGCAGAAGAAGTTACAAGACTTCAACCCTAAGAGGCTATAATTAGGAAAAAAAGAAAAACCACCACTACACGCCGGCAACACCTACACACCAAAGAACTAGCACCGCACCAGCCACCACTATATATGAGTGGACACCGCTAGATCTACAATGAAGCTACCACCGAACTGCCCACCAACACCTCCAAATAGTTGTTAGGAGAGCGTGAGGGTTGCAGAGGAAGAGAGCGAGAGAAAATAAAGATATCCACTATTGTTTGTACAAATCGGCAGTCATCCAAATAATATAATCCCTTCATCTTTAAATATGTGATATTGGTTAGTTCAATTTTGGACTAACCACCTAAATCATTTGAAGGGAGCAGATCTTTTTCTGCTCACACTGGCATTATAAATATAGCTAGCCTTTTTTTAACTGTCCAGTAATGTACGAATTAGAGGGAGTAGATCTTTTTCATCTCACAATACATTTTACTTTGCATTACTTTAACATAATACCGTAGGGTATATACTGCTCCCGTTACAGCTGTCTAAAGACACCCTCCCTACAACACAGCGCACTACACAAATCACATTTGCATCCACGCGAGGCGAGGCAGCGGGTGAGAATAAATCCAAAACCCCCCACGTACCTGTAGCAAATTTCCACCTGTCCACCGGCCAGCGGCCACCTCCGATCTCTCTTCCTGTTCCGCCATGGACGGCGATACGCCAAGTGGCTCGAGAAGCAGGGGGAAGAAGGTGAGTTGCACGAGTGATTTTGCATTGGCGCTACTGGGATCCAAGAGTTGGCTGCAGTAATTTCTCGTCGTTACTCATCTGGTGTGGTTTTTTGGTTGCGATTTCTCTCCATTGCTCGTCGCGGGTGGTGTTTTCTGGTGTGGTTTTTTGGTTGCGTGTTTTTTTGGTCGCGTGTTTGTGCAGGTGACCAGTGTGTTTGCTTGATGTGTTTCTCTCCGAGTACTCGATCGTCTCGCGTGGTGCCTTTTGGTCTCGTGTTTGTGCAAGTGATCGGTGATATTTTACTCGCATTTGATGTGTATGCATGTTGAATGCACCGTGTTCAAAAACTATTGGTGTGATTTTGCGGTGTTTTTCTGTGCCAGAAGTAGTAGTTCCGGTAACTTGTGCTTTTTTCTCGAGGTGGGATTAAACCGATCAGATTAGAGACGCTTTTGATTTCACATCTGAGTTCTACTTTCCGATCATTTCTACTGGGTTGCTGCCTTTTTTCAGAACTCTGGCTTTTGATCCATAGTAGTAGTATTCCAAACAGAGAGAGGAGAGTAGGTTGTTGTAGTAGTAGTACTAGTATTCATGCAGTCATGCCGCCGCCTCCGCCGCCGTCGTTTTATCTCGTGTGCAGGTGTGCTTGCTGCGGCAAGTCAGAACTCAGAACTGCTAGTAGCATTGCACGATTGTTAGTAGGAGTACTACTCGGCAAGTCCTTTCGGAGTTGTGAATTTTTTTCCTGTGTTTTTTTGCTTGGAAGTTGGAACACATGCGCTGCTGTTGCCTAGTTTGTTCGATTAGTGCTAGTATTTTATTTCGCTTTTAGTGCTCGTTTCACGCCTTCACTACTCGTTTCAGATGATGCGGACGCACAAGGCGGTGGACATGGCACTAGCCGCACCAGATCCGCGCTCTCCCACGACCGTAAGTTACACTTTTGGTTTTGTTCTAACTATATATCAGCATTAATCTCGTCTGCTGTCATCTGATGTACTGAGTGATGATAATCATGCTACACATTCTGTCATTCTGATGCAGTTGCATAATTACTGAGTGATGCCTCTACACTTTAGTATATATTTTTAATTAACGTACCTGCAAGATTTGTTTCGCCTAAGTTCGAAGAGTACTCATGTATAATCCGTAACTTGATTATTTAAGTATGTAGTTACGTCTGGGTCAATAGCCACAGAGTATACGCGAATGTGATACGCCAGGGGTAGAAACTTTTGTAGTGGCTTGCAGGTGGTCCCTTGTGCCCTTTTTGTCTAGCTACTATATCTAATCCCCGTCATGTGTGGTGTGCTCTTTTTTGTTTCATAGTATAATATAAATAGGATAAAGTTTGATCCAACTTTAAAATTTGAACCATAAATAATTTTTTAAATGCCTAGTTTTTTTAAAAAACAAGTGGTACACGTGGACCTGCCAATCATAAGCTTATTAGATTTTCTAAATTTATTTTACTATAAAGTTGATAATCGAAATGTCAGAATTTTGATCGAATCTTGGCCTAAGGATTAAATATTTATTATTGGATAGAATGCCAATTTTTTTAATAATATATCTCTTGGTATCTCTTACAAACTGTAAAATTTCTCTTCAAATAAATTAATCAATGATATAGCTTACGGAATTATTTATCACAGTATATACAAAGGACAAATTCAGATTATATATGAAGAAAATGGACAAGTAAGCCATCATGCTCAAAATTAGGTTTGCCTTTTTTTTCTATATTTGTTGACCAAATATGTCCTTCCATGTTTATGGAGTAATAGATCATACATGATTTGTATTTTTTAAAATAATTGTTGATTATCTGGATTGTGCGTGTGCACGAGACGAGAACATGTACGTTTAAGGACTTAAAAATTCATTTGCATGTTGCCACATCTGTTCTTTATGCGTTCCTGACGTCAAGATAGGATCCACATGTTTCGTTACTTTTTCTACCTATATATTTATAAAAATTGTTAAAATACAACAATATGACAAATTTATTAATATCATTTTTACATATCATATCCTAAAATTTTTGAATCTATTAGCAATTTAAGATTTCCTAAAATTTTTTAATCTATTAGCACTTTAAGATTTCCTTAAAGGAAATTAGTGATTTAAGATTTTAAGGTTTACTCTACACGCATCGTTGGATGTCATCTATATAAGAATAGAGCTAATAGATCACTTAAGTTATATTTTTTCCGTGGTCTCTCTTTGTTAGTTAGCCTGGCCAAAACCTCCAAGTGACAGAATCATATCCTCTGACATTACACTATACTCCGCACTTCGTTCCCGGTTTGCACGTTTCACAAAACCTGGTCTAGTGCAAAGTGGCAACAAACAGGGAACACATCCTGCACACCTAAGTTTCTCGTGCACTCAACTAAAATTTGTCAAAAAGGAATCTAGAAAAATTTGTATATTTATTTCCAATAGAATTACACCTATGTGTAAAGTCTCATATTCAAATTCATTATATTTTAGCCATAACAAAAACATGAAAAATCTAACAGTTTTAAGAGTATAAATTTGTTAGAAAATTTTTTTTGCGACTATAATATAATTAATTTGAAGATAAGACTTTACTCATAGGTATAATACTATTAAAAGTACGTGTATAATTTTTCTACAATTTTTAGTGATAATTATTAGTAGGTGTATACCATGAGTGATGAGTGCACAACAGACTTATGTGCTCAGGATATGTTTCCCTACAAATACGTGCATGTAGACTTTTTGTGTTCCCCTTATTGTGTTCAATGAATTGGTTTTGGCTTCAGGGGCTTGGTGCTTCTCGATTAATTATATTGTTGCATGCTACTGTATCTCTTTCTCTAGTAAGGAAACTGAGTAAAATATGTTAACAAACTTAAGAGTAAAATTCATATCATAGTCCTACAGATCGGTCATAAGTTTCCCCATGCCTGATTATGATTATGTGTGTATTCCGAATTATGATTATGCCACAAGCTGTTCATGATCATCCCGATTGAGGCATAATATTTTTTTTTTGGTAATTGTGATCAAACAAGGTGTAATCGCAGCAATAATATAGGTGTGTACGATCCACTGGTCATAACTGTTTTTAAACTAGTGCCTCTTTCACCTTGTTAGTTGAATATGTACTGCATGCTTCACCAGGTTTTGCAAACAAATAGACTAGTGCTAGACTACTACGTAGTATTCTTTCGCTATAATGCTATTCCTTTGTAATTTGGACCTCTTTTGTTACAGCACTATCCTGTGTTTGTATTAACACTGGACGCCATACAAGAATCTTGGAAAACAATGATGACTCAGCTATACAATGGCATATGTGAAGAGGTTAAGAAAGAGGAGAATTTCAAATTAGTGGAGGGAAAAGTTTACACACCAAGGGAAGGATGTTTTCTTGTGAGGTTCTGTGTTGCAAACGAGGAGGAACCGGCCGTGCATTTTCTATTTCGGTTCAATGATCTGTATCTAGATTCATTTCATTGTGAAGGAAAATGGTACAGATTTTTTGATGGGTCTGCCATTCTTCCGTCAATACATCAACTGAATTATGAAGAAGAGATAATCTTGTCAATGGGATCAAGTTACCAATCCTTGGGAATCGATACTGAGAATACAGAAATTGAAGAGCGCATGTTCCTTGACTGCTACAAGACATGAAAGACCAATAGATGCAGACAAAATTATTGGTGCAGCTATGAAGATACCAATTATTTGCGTTGCAGAGGCAACACGGTTCCCTCAACTCTTTGCTTGGATACAAGAATGTTTACTTCGGAAGGAAAGGCGCAAAATACCCGAAATGCTGACCAATAAAATGAACTTGTGGGACAAGTGTTCGAAAGTAATCCACGAAGGCAGAGGCAACTTCCAAGCCCCTGATCCAATAAAACAACCGAAGAGATATGAAGCTTATTCCACTTTTGATGAGGTGCTCGGATTTATGGGCGTTCTGAAGAGGGTAAATGCCAACAAAGCGAAAAAAACAGAAGCAAAGATGAAAAGGAAACATCTGACACAGGATTTCTTTGAGCAGAGTCCTGCTATAGTGTCACAAAGGGCTGAAGCAGAAGTTCCTTCAGAAATGCTGGAACTGAATGCAGAAAAGCAAGCAAAGGATGACAGTTGGTGTGAATACAGTCGGAAGAGAAGGTATGAACATAAAGACATTAAGAGCAAGAAAATGGGAATCAGCGAAGTAAATGAAGAGAAAGAAAAGAGAAATATCAGGACAAATAAGGTAGCAAATACGGCAGAAACCTCTGAGGGTACAACTCCAAATGTTTATGAAAAAGAGGGGCGTCAGTGGCAAGAGTTCAAGGGCAAACAAAGCTTGTTGACCCAGGGAAGTACTGAAGAACAAAGAGGAGACCTGACTTATTCTGACCAAGAGGACGCAGACGATGGCTGTGAGTATGGGTACGACGTCATCGTCACCTCAGCAGCATCTGATGGTGCTTTGGAATTGAAGGGCTTGCCTGTTCCTCAGGGGAAGCACACAAGATTCATTCCAAGCAAGAAACAAAAGAGAATCACCAGGACCAAGACAACAGAGAGGACAGAAATTTCTCAGGGGAGAGCCAGATACGAAGGAGACCTGACCTATTCTGATCAAAAGGACGCAGATGATGACTGTGAGAATGGGTACGACATTGTTGTGACCTCAGCAGCAACTGATGGTGCATTGGAATTGAAGGGCTTGCCTGTTCCTCAGGGGAAGCACACAAGATTCATTCCAAGCAAGAAACAAAAGAGAATCACCAGGACCAAGACAACAGAGAGGACAGAAATTTCTCAGGGGAGAGCCAGATACGAAGGAGACCTGACCTATTCTGATCAAAAGGACGCAGATGATGACTGTGAGAATGGGTACGACATTGTTGTGACCTCAGCAGCAACTGATGGTGCATTGGAATTGAAGGGCTTGCCTGTTCCTCAGGGGCAGCACACAAGATTTATTCCTCGCTGCCGCCCTGTCCCATCCTCCGAAGTCTTGACTCCTGGAAGGTCCAGCTAAAATACCAGCCAGCATGAGGTCTCTAAAATGAAAACTTATGTCAGCTTTGAACGTCTCTAGCATGGTAGATGTTTTGTCATGGTCAAGGTTTTCTTTTTTCTGGATGCCTGGAACGTCTATTCTCTTTTTCTGGATGCCTGGAACGTCTATGAACCTTTGCTTGATCCATGTTGTGCTTTGCATAAAATTGACGAGAGCCACAGCCATGCACAAATATTTCCAATTTGCTGTTCTACAACAGAACAATCATGCAGTGGCATAGCCAGGAATTTTTCGCTCGGTGTGCCTACTTTATATACCAAAATTTTCGAACTAGTTGTTCATTATGTGATATATCAACTACCGGATCTGAAGAGGATGCTGCAATCTTCTTTGTCTTTGCTTCGTGGTTCCCGAAGAGTGATGCAATATCCCCATTCAACCCATCCCTCTTCATATTTTACCAATCCTATTACTACAAAACACAATGACAGCAGCACATTCACAAATTGGCAAATGGCAATGGCAAATGCTTAATACACAGTGAGAATAATTAAATTAGCTATGAGCTAACCTGCAGTCCTTCAGTTTGCAGACTTCAATCGCTGAGTCGCCGAGAGAACAGGAGCCGCAGAGGGCAGAGACCAGGGGGGCCGGGCGGCGAGCGACGGCCAGTCGTCCAGACTTGAGAGGACGAACGGCGGCCGGAGCTCGGCGGGCAGGGGCAGGTTGCAGGGAGCCAACCAGCCAGGGGTCTCGAGACCTGGGCTCCCGGTGCTGGCGGTCTGTGCCGTTGCGGCAGAGAGCGGTTGGCGGCGGCGGCGCGGGCCTGCGGCGGGCCAGGTACGACGGGGAGAAGCGGAGAGAGGCTGCCAGGCGACGGCAGCACGGAGACACGGTCACGCGTGCGAAGCAGGGAGGCAGTGGCGTAGCGCTGCAGCAGTGCAGCGAGCGAAGGTTCCCAGCCTTAGACTTTCTCCAACGACGGCACCCAAACCTAAATATGCATCATAAACAGTTCGTTAAGGTAACAAAAATACGGTCCAATGGAGTAGACAAACCAAAGACCCATTTTGTGTCCGTATGGAGTGGGAACCCAAATCTGCGTCGCTCTCTCTCCTCGACCCATATCTCTGCCACGCCCGCACAACCGTTTCGCGGGAGGGGAAAGAAGAGGAAAGTGCACCCGGCGAGTCGCCGTCGGCGAGATCTGCACCGAGCTAGGCTTCGCAGGTATGGATCTCTCCGCCCCGCCACCACGTCCTCCAGGCTCACCGCTCGCCGCCACCGCGCGGTCGTGCCAGCCGCCGCGGAGCCCTGGCCAGCCCGTCCCGCGACGGCGCGTCCCTGCCTCAGCGGCACAGCCGCTGCCGCTCGCCCGCTCCACGCTTCGGCTGCCGCTGGCCGGCCAGCTCCTAGGCGGAAAGGAGCCCCCAATAGGCGTCCCTCGCCCGCTCCCCTGTTCCCGCGCCCGCGCCCGTGCCCCCGTGTCCGTGCCTGTGCCCGCGACAGGTAAACATTAATGAATAGCAGCGGACGGTCCGATCCATATACGGACGGTCCGATTCTGGGTAGTCGGACGGTCCGATCCTGGGTTGTCGGACGGTCCGATTCAGGTGGGGCAACGGTCCGATGGGGGATTCGGACGGTCCGAAATTACGGTGAACGGTCCGATCCGGGTGGGGCAACGGTCCGATCGGGGCTTGGGCGCGGACGTGGGGCGCGGGCGAGGGGCCCGGGGGCGTGGGCGAGGTCCCGGGCAAGGGCCCGAGCGTGTTGAGGAGGAGCTCGTTGCCGCTCCCGCCGGCCTGCGCCGTCGCCGCTCCCGCCGGCTTGCGCTCCCCCCCGGCCTGCGCCATCGCCGCTCCCGTGGAAATTTTCAGCGCGCGCCCGCCAAACAAACTGTCCGCTCGGGGGCTCTTCTTTTGCCTATGCGCTGTTGGAAAACGAAGATTTTGGGTCCGTGACCCATTTCTTGTGCATGACCCATTCACCGGAATGGGTCTCGTATTTAGGTAACGGTTGTTGGAGACAGTCTTAGCCCTAGTGTTTCCTTCACCCCTGATTCTTGGGCCATTTGTGATAAGTGGTCCTTGATTTAGGGCGATCTCTATGGGGCAAAATCGGGCGGGACTACTCCTAACTACGCGGGTGGTAATGGGTCAAGTCTCACGTGTCCTTTTACAGCATAACTCAGTGTTTATATATTTTTATTTTAAAAATCTATAGAATTTTAGGGTCAAATTTTTGGCAACTTAAATAGTAGATTCGTTGGTTTGGATTGAACCAAACAATTGATAGTTTCAATGCTCTATTTGGCCAAATTCTAGAAGTTTCTTCATTATGCTACCAAAATTTGGGTTTATATTGGTAGCAAATCAAATATAAGGTGTATAATTTTAACCTACCAAAAAATTTTAATAGTGCCAAAATTTACCTAGACCTTAGATAAAAAGCACAAAGATGGATTCAAAAAAGTCTGGAACATGCGTCATTACAGAACGGTCGAAGAAAATCTTATTTGCGGAGGAACGGCCGAACGGTGGAGATCCTGCTCGTTGGCGCCGGCGCAGGCGACGCGACGGCCGGGGCGCTTGTTCCCAGTGGGCTGGGGACTTTCTTGGCTCCAGTTCTACTGGAACAAGATGTGAGTGTGGTGGCGAATTTTTATTGTTAATAATTTAATTTATTTTTTAATTTATAAAACTAAATTTTAATTTTTTTTTAGAAATACACTTTTATCGCCGTGGGCCAGGGCGTTATTTAAAAACCGTCGTGGCCCAAGGCAGCAAATGGCCGGGGCCCATGGCAGCGTCACCAGGCCGTGACAGCGGCCCATGGCATCAGCGGGCCGGAGGCCATGTGGCATTGCCGCTCTGGGTCACGGCGGCGAATGGCTCTAGGGGGCCGAACGCAAAAATGCATTCGCCGGCGCCATTTGCAAATTACCAAATTTAAAAATTTTCTTGATAATTTTTCTGTCTTATTTTCTTGCTAATTTTTAACCCCAAAAATTTTAAAAATTTATTTCTCAAAATTAGATTCTTAAATTCTATTTATTGTGCCATTGCATTTATTGGGTCGATGTTAAAAAAAACCAAATATCATAGATTGTTCACGTCGTGAAGAAAACTTGTCAAACTGAGGGTATTTCCGGATCGCCACTCGCATTCCACTCCTCGTATGTCCAGATCGTCACTCGCAATCCACTCCTCCCCGTCTTTCGCCTACACGCTTTACAAAATTTAGTTTTAATCGTGATTTAGGGTATGTTTTTTGAAGTTTTTTTTTATAATCTAACGATGGTAGGCGTTGGTTTGTAAAATCGTGCTGATCATTTTTTCAAGTTTATTTTCGGTAATACTTAATTAATGACATGATGGTAATATGCCGGTCCGTTTTACGTGAGGGGCTTAGGACCCCCAGGCGAACAGAATGTTAGGGCCTATGAATTTTTTTCCCAAATTTTTACATAATGTACGTACTAAATGATTTTTAATTCGATATTGGGAAACTATATATTGTATTATTCGTGATCCACTCGGTCGATACTTAACGCAGTGCACGTACAATAGCATAGTGATATTAGTTAGATGCGAGCCGTTCGCATTGCGGCATGATGAATGCGACACCCATAGTACGTAATACAACAACGGATACAACTTGTGAGCAATACAATGTATCCGCTCGTTCTAGTCACCGGTTCCTAGAAAAACGGGCGATTCGTTCATGGTACGATCTAGATAGGCTGTAGTCGGCTGGTGATTCTGGTTACATGTTCCAGTGCCGTGATAGATTTGACGGCATGAAATTGTCAATCCATTGTCTGAATTGGCAAGAAAATATATCGTCTCCCAATGTCGAATAATACAATATAAATTTTCAAAATTTTTGGGGTTAAAAATTAGCAAAAAAAATAAGGTAGGAAATTAGCAAGAAAATTTTCAAATTTGGTAATTTTGCAAATGGTTGCAGGGATGGCGAACGGCAAAAATGCATTCGCCGCCGTGGCCTAGGACGGCAATACCCACGTGGCCCCGGCCCGCTGACACCGTGGGCCGTCACGGCCTAGTGACGCCGCCGTGGGCCCCGGCCATTTGCCGCCTTGGGCCACGGCGGTTTTAAAATGCCGCCCTGGCCCACGGCGGCAAGAGTGTATTTAAAAAAAAAATTAAAATTTAGTTTTGTAAATTAAAAAATAAATTAAATTATTAACGGTAAAAATTCGTGTGGTGGCTATGCTTGGCTTTCATTGTGCAGCTTAGGAGGATATGATGGAGTCATGTGGGTAGCAGAGAGCTCGGGCTTGCCGGCCGCGCGGGCAGCAGTCCATACTGTGACGCAGATTAAGAAACAAACCATAACATTTTTTCATAAAAAATACGACGCCATAAATATGACTAGAACCAAACAAAAGTAACCAATATACCCTGAAGGAAGCCCTGTTGGCAAGATTTAATTTTTTGATAATAGAAATGATCTATATCATCGATAACGTTTACCAAGGAAATGCTTTTAATATCTTACGTAGTATATGTGAAGATATGTAAGTTGAACTTAAATATGTACCTTGTTTCATATTATAAGATGTCTCAAGTATCCTAAGTTAAATCTTTCAAATTTTGACTAAGTTTTATAAAAAAATACTCACAACATCTATATAATTAAACAAAAATTACTATTATTAATGGTTCCTGTTTCAATGGTATATAGTTGAAACGAGATACCACTCCCTAGTCTCCTTCATAATTAAATTAGTTTGTCAAATCCATTATTTAGTATATTTTTATAGCATATCTATTTTGTATTGAAAATATTGCTATATTTTTCTCTATCAAGTCCTGTTCAAATTTAAAAAAGTTTTACTTAGGACAAATCTAGAAAACGTCTTATAACATACAATATGCTGATATGTGTTTGAACACCTCAACTGCAACTAGTTGTTCACCATACCAGTTTTAGGGGGGGTTACCGCTCCTCCACGATATGGCGGTTATCGCGGTAACTGCTCAAAACCGCATGAATTTCATCTCTAAAAAATTAAATTCAAAATTTTCAAATCTCACGGTAAGGTCACGGTTATTGCGCGATATCGCGCGGTAACCGCAAGCGAATAAGTCCACGTAACGCGGTATGTTGAACTAAAAAGAAAAAATTACGAAAAAATTGTAAAACATAGTAAAAAATTCTAAAAAATGTAGAAAATTCAGAAAAATTTATGGGATATATCTCTAGAAAACAATGTAATATTTGCATAACTTTTTTGCATAACCCTTGCTACCCTTGTACGCTTTTACACTTGAAATAAAGTAGAAATTATATCCAACCTATGGAGGCCATGGCCCGGGTATCTCAAATGAAGGTGATTTCAACCCTGTCCGAAGAAAGGGTGGGCCAGCTCCTGCAATTGGAGATAGAGTAGAACTCGATTTCATATTACCTTGCATGACAAGGAAAGAGATATAATTTTAGTCGACTCTCTATGTACCAATAAGGAAAGCCCTTATTGTATCCGATTGGTTTTCCTACATGTAACCCTCATCCTCTAGTATATAAGGAGGGTAGGCGAGCCCCCTGGGGCAACTGAGACAATCTTCACCAGAGAAACCTCAAGACATCCGACATGGCAAACCCGATCCCTGGAGTTCAACTCAAAGACACGGCCCAGAGCGCTCGAGATTGGATCTAGGAAGTCGGAGTCATAATTACCTTACCCCCCCTCAATTATTCCGACTTCGACTTCAGTCTGGATTCCTTTACTTTCAGTAGGGACAACAGTTCGGCAAGCTTCTCTCCCGCTACGTGAGGTCCTTATGATATCCAAGGGTTCAGCTCCACTCAGGAATCACGCTCGACTGTGAGAAAGCAAGAGGAAAGGAAGCAAGTACACCTGCACGCCCACAAGGACGATTCTGCGCAGTGGCTGGCCGGACTGGCCTCAATACGGCAAATCTCCAAACTCGAGTCGGTGGAAAC
>RYFJ01004529.1:0-37810 GCA_003991445.1 Oryza meyeriana var. granulata
GGCATGACAAAGGACTTCATCATGAGTATACTATACCGGTTCGGGATTCCCAAACCGCCATCATCACCAACAACGGTAACTCAGTTCGCGCCGGCGTTATTTGCCAAGGATTTCTGCGACGACTTCGTGCGATGCTTTCACGGCCAATAAATAACTATTGGCTATTGCGGCGAGGAGGTGAATTCGGTGGACTGCAGAGGAACATCAAGAGAAATTATACTTGGTTCAGGCCCTCAGATGAGGTAAATACCCCTACGCTCCACGTTGAGGTGTTATTCCTCTGAGGTGTTTGTAGAAGTATACCAAGGTAAAGCCACCGCGGTGCTATCTTATCTCTAACTACATGGTCTGGCCATTTCCTCTATCCGAAGTGGCCCATTACTGCGTAATGACGGGTACCCGGCCCATGGCCTCCTCAGTAGCCCCTGAGAGCCTTCATAGTTGATCCACAGCTGATGCCCGAGGCTCCGTCCTCCACGGTGGAGGTCGCCCGAGTGCGCGGCCTGAGATACTCTTTGTCCGAGTAAGGTCTTCTCCCGAGTCCGACTTCATGTCAGCTTGCAAGCGAAAGACCTATGAAGGGCTCTTCATGTAGATATATGAATAGTGTGCACCGAATAGGCGCACCTATTAGGGTAGCCCCGACTTTGGCGACTTAATTGCGAAGACAATTAAACATTAAAGTCAAAATCTTTAACCTAAAAATCTTTGCCCGAGTAGATTACTAGGGTATTTTGACTCTTCGGTATCATGTCAACCGGAATTAACTTTATAGGTTCTTGGCCGAGCAGGAAGACTACTCGTATGTAGACCTTCGACTTCATGTCAGTCGGAATATGAGTTTATAGTCTTGCCGAGTAGGATGCTACTCGTATACGGGACTCTTCAGCGTCATGTCAGCTGGAAAAAAGGGGTTTATAGTCTTTTCCTAGTGGCGTCCCACTCAAAAGTTAGACTCTTCCGCATCATGTCAGCGGGAATGAAGATTTATAGTCTCTCCCGAGTAGTGCACTACTCGAAAGTTAGACTCTTCAGCGTCATGTCGGCTGGAATAATGTTGCTCATGGCAACTGGTGGCCACGCATGTAGGCCGAGTACCACTTTATGAAAATAAACCGCATGGCGTGGTCAGGTGTAACGCTCCAGAAAAGATACCTGCATCCCAATTTTAAATGAAGACCAGCTTGTGATCCTATAAGGATATATCTCGAGACCTGGTGGATAAAACAGGTACCAGCAAACATCTAATGTTTAGCAATAAGGCTCTCATGAAGCATATCTGTTTACCTCATCGGCTCCTGTTAGTAGCACCAGCACTATAATTTCAACTCAGCCTGTGGACGCCCACATGGAGCATGCTTCTGTAGAACTCATATCTTGCTGGCCAGTGCGGACTGTGTAGGCCTAGCCCATTTAGTCGCATCGGCTCTATAAAAAGACGGGGAGAGAGACAAAGATTCCATCATCTTCCCCAAATCAGCCAATCTCTTCATCTTCCACCTTCGCGCCCAACTTTTCGCCTCCTGCCCAGCTAGGGTTCGCTGCTGCTACTTCCCACCCGAACTCGGGCGATTTTAATCCTCCCCGTTTTCTCCAAGCCCCCGATTGCTTTTCCTCAAATCTCATCGCTCCAGTCATGCCGAAAGCTTTCGGATCTTGCGGGGCGCCGGGAAGTTCTTGGCCGGTGTCGGATTGTGGTCCTCGATGAAGCTGAAGCGGCTAGAGAGTGAACTGAAGTTGCCTAGCCAAGAGGTGATTTGCTGGCGACCGGCCAGGGATGAGTCGAGCCCGAATCCCCGACCTGGAGAAACGGTAGTCTTTGCCTCTTTTTTCGATCGAGGCTTGTGTCTCCCGTCTTCTGATTTCTTCCGCCGCATTCTCGACTTTTACGGGCTATAGTTGGTGCATCTGAACCCCAACTCTATTCTTTAGATTTCTATATTTGTTACTCTTTGCGAATGCTTCTTGGGTGTTGAACCCCATTTCATCCTCTTCCGACATCTGTTCCATATCAAGCCTCAGCCCTCCAAGAGCAATATCAATGTGATTGGAGGGGCCGGTCTTCAACTGAGGAGTGATGGGAAGGAAACGTATCTCGATTTGCCCTTGAAATCTTGTCTGAAGGGCTGGCACAAGGAGTGGTTTTATTGCGCCGATCTGGCTCCTTCCTTGCGCTCGTTCACCGGTATGCCGCCGACGGTGTTGCCAAACTAGTCCGCAGAGCCGACCTTTGAAGAAATGGGCCAGGCACATTGTTGTTGTCGAAGATAGATGACCTCAAGAAGGCCGGCTTGACAGGTCCTTGGGTGGCTCATCGCTTTTTGACAAGGCGCGTTCAGCCGCTGAAGCTTAGGAGCTCATTCGGCTGGGCCTTCAAAGGCAAAAATGACCCTGACCGAGTGAGCAATGAGTCGGGCGGACAAGAGGGAGGTGACCGCTGACCTGGGTCTGTTCGGCTACTTCTCTGAAGGGGTGATCGCGACCAAGGACGACAAGCGCCGAATTGCGGCTTACAGCTTCATTCGGCCTCGGACCAAGGTAACTTTTAACCTTCCTCTGTGATGGATACCCGTGGGACCGTAGTTGTTCAGCATAGCGTGACGCATTTGGCTGACTCACTTGTAGTGGCATGAAGAATTTGATGAAGACTCCCGTCCATTGTCGGCTGTTGCGTCGAAGAAGAGGCCGAGGAGTCCCTCTACTGCCCAACCCGACTCTAGGAGAGCGGGGAAGAAACCGATTTTATACCGGGGCGAGGGGGCCATGACGGCGCGCGCCGTGAGCGGAAGCTTGAAAATAAAGGACGCCGCTGCCGCAACGCCCACGCGGTCAAGTCCCAGGTTGAGACCTGCGGGTTTGAGCCCGACGTTGTCGAACCCAGCGGTGGCGCCACCGAGGGGCCGGCTAGAGCAGACGCCACCTGGGGCGAAGGCGCCCGGCGCCCGACCATACCGGAGTCGGGGCCGACTCGGGTTGAAACGCCCGCCGACAATGACGCCAAACTGGGCGACTGCCGGAGCTAGCGCTCCGCCAAGGAGCAGGTCGCCCGGCAAGAAGCTGAGGTTCTCCAAGAGGTGCGCTGCTCCGGGCCTTCTGTAGTCTTTGTGTGTTGAAGTAATGTCTTGATGTCTTGCTTCGTCGTGCAGGAAGCGGGCCGATATCGATCTCAAGGAGTCAACACCGTCTGCTCCACTTGATGAGCTTGCCCGAGCCGAGCCAGCGGCCGCGAACACACCTGTTGAGCCGGTGGCCAGCCCGGTTGCTAAGACCGAGGTGGCTCCGACCACAGGGCCGCTGCCGCCACCAGACCGAGAGGTGGCTGCCTGAAACTGAGGCCCCAGCCCCCGAGGCGCTGCACGTTGCGGAAGCCGCGGACGGAGCCCCTGAGCCGGTCCCCGAAGTCGTGGGGGAGGGCGGTGCTGAGGCCAGGACCCCATCGCCATCGTGGTTATCGTTGTCGCCATCGCCGCCGCCGCTGCCCTCCGGAGATCCCAATCTGCCTCGGATTGAAGCCCTCCACGTGTGATGCCCCAGACCTTTACGTGGACAGCTCGCAACGGTACTGTGAAAAGCTTCAGGCTCGATGAAGTCGTTGCAAGGAGAGAGCACGAAAGCCTGCTTCGCGCCGCCATCAGCGGGTCCCAAGGGGTCGCGGTATGATTCATGTAGTAGAGCTCCAGCAATCTTCCTGTTTTGATATTTGACTCCGTCCTTGATCCGTCTTTTATACTGAGCAGAAGCTTGTCGACCGCAATGAGGCGATGACGGAAATCTTGGTCGAGGTAGCTCCCCACCTCGCAGAGTTGGAGCAGCTCCGGGCCTTAAGGCCGAGATGGAGAGCGTCATCGCGGGGAGGGAGGCCTGGCTGAAGAGTGGCGCCGATCAGCTCAGGGTGGAGGACATGGCCCTAGCCGGGAAGGTCGGAGGTAAAATCCTCGGAGTATATCTTTCCAGACTGAACCGTTGATGTATTCATCCAGCTGCGTTGTTTCCCTGACTGCCCAGTTGTGTCTTGACTGCACGTTGAGCTCTTGGCTAATCTGTGGTTGCAGACCTTGAAGCGGAGTTAAGAACCCGAACGGAGAGGGAATCGCAGCTGAAGGAGGCCGAAGAAGCCAAGGCCGAGCTTGAGAAGGTTAAGGCCGACCTGACAAAGGCCAACACCGACCTTGACCGGGAGAAGTCCGAGTTGGAGAAGGCCGTCGTCAAGCTCAGTAAGGAGAAGGCTGAACTGGAGAAGACCGTGGCCGGGTGGGAGGCAGACTACGAAAGTAAGTCCTCAACCCAACTGTGATCTTAGCCAATCCATTGGTTATCCTATGTGTAGCCGAATTTGACAAGCTTACTTGCCGGCTGATTTGGGCAGACATGAGAACTAATGTCCGGGCCCAGTATCAGTTCTACACGGAGGAGATAATGTTGATCAGGGAGTCACGGGAGGCCTTGTCGGGTCCGTGAAAGGGCTCCTGACCTTATAGATCCCCAGTGGAACCAGCTGCAGCAGAATCCTTAGATAGTGGGCATCTCGAGGATGCACCGAGTGCCTGAAAAGGTACTCGGATGAGCGTGTTGTTGCCGGCGTGGCCCAGACCCTGGCGATGACCAATCCATATACCTAGGGCGGATATTGAGGCCATCGGGGAGGGGTTTGCCGAAGAGACGACGCAGAGGGGGCGTGGAGCTGATCGCCGGGCGATAGCCGATGCAGAAATGATTACCGAGACCTGGGTCTGTGAAGGCAATATGTCATGTAGTCGGGACATATGAACTTGTATAAACAAGCATGTGTAAATATGTGTGCAATGCCGCCAAGCTTATCATTCAGTTGTCATTAGCTTTACCTGACCGTGTAGTGTGCACCGAGTTTGTCTTTCAGAACTTAATAAAAACGTTCGAAGTAAGAGGCTGTACTCGGGCAAACGCGACAGTCGTAGTAAGGCTTCATAACCGAAGTGAGATAAGCTCATATGTTATTGACACGCACATATACATGCAGCCCCGACTCACTACTCGGTTTGATACAAGCGGCGTAGTGAGTCAGAAGAACTGTACACATGAAAATTATAGAACTCAGGTATAGAAAGGACGTAGCTGTTCTATGTTCCATGAGTTGCTGATGAGAACGCCGTCTTCGGTCTTCAGTCGGTAGGCGCCTGGCCGCGTGACCTCAGCTATAATGAACGGCCTTCCCAGATTGGGATAATTTATGCCTGTCTTTGGTGGCTTGTATTTCCTCAGAACGAGATCCCCGACCAAAAGGCGCTCACGGACATTGCGATTGTGGTAGCGACATAGGCCTTGAAGATACCTTGCCGACTGGATAGTTGCGGTGTCTCTTGCTTCTTCCAGCTGATCTAGTTCGACCAGTCGGGTATTGTTGGAGTCATCTTCTGAGTAGGCCCGGACTCGTGGAGAGCCGAACTGTATCTCGGTAGGTAGCATATCCTCGGCACCGTAGACCAGAAAGAAAGGGGATTGCCCTGTTGCCCAACTAACCGTGGTTCTAAGGGACCAGAGAACGGATGGGAGTTCTTGTACCCACCGGCCCACATATGGTTGTAGTCGGTCGAATATACTGGCCTTGATGCCTTGTAAGACCATACCATTGGCTCGCTCAACCTGCCCGTTGCTCCGCGGGTGTGCCACAGATGCATAGCAGATCTTGATGCCGAAATCGTCATAGAAGTCTTGGAATACACCCGCCGCGAACTGTGTGCCGTTGTCGGTGATGATGCGGTTTATGGGCCACACCGAACGGTATAAATTATACTCATGATGAAGTATTTGCTCGTGCCGCTGTAATTGTTGCAACGGGTTTTTTAAGCCTCAATCCACTTGGTGAACTTAATCGACCGCGGACGAACAAATGTGTGGAACCCGCCTGGCGCTTTCTTGAAAGGCCCGACCATGTCGAGCCCCCATACTGCAAATGGCCAGGAGATGGGGATGGGTTTTGGAGATTCCGGGGCTAGAAGCGTTTGTTTGTCTTGCCCTACTGGCAACCCTCTGCACTTGCGAACGATGTCTTGGCGTCTGTTACTTGCTTGTGGGCCAAAAAAATCCCTGCCGGTAAGCCTTTCCGACTAACATCCTGGATGCGGCGTGGTTGCCACATATGCCCGATGGAATCGAGTGCAGGATCTGCTTGCCCTCCTCGGTGGTGACACATGCGCATTGAGGACACCGGATGCGCTCCTTCCCGGTACAAGGTCATTCTCGATTATAGTAGGAAGCTTTTTGCTTCAATGCTTTATCTGCTCGGGCTTGACTGCGATCTTCTGGGAGTTCGTCGTCCGTGAGAAATTTGACAACAGGGATCCTCCAGTCTTGACATATGGTGCAGCACCTCATCTGTGGTCGGGGTAGGGCTCACCTCATGACTAATTCTGGTGCCTGGTTTCTTCTTGACTGATGGCTCCAGAGTTGCTCGACAAGATTCCAGCTGGAACTGCTTCTTCGTTTGGATCCCATGTTTGCCAGGCTCGTCTGCTGCGGTCGTTGTATTGGCAACAGGACATGTGTGATTTCCAGCCCGTCAAACTTGTGTGTCTCAGCTTGCGGACGCTCCTGACAGTATGCGCCATGGGTGTCGTCGTCGAGGCAGGTCCAGTCTTTCATGACTTGGTTTACCACGAGTTGAGAATCTCCGTACACAACTAGTCGATCGTATGCCGAGTGATATAGCGATGCGGGCCCGTGAACAAGTTGCCTCGTACTCGGCGACGTTGTGGGAAGCCGGGAAGTGGATATGTAGAACGTACTTCATTTTTCGCCAGTGGGGACGTCAATATGACTCCGGCCCGGCACCGCCGATCGTAGAGAACGTCGAAGTACATTGTCCAGTACTCTAGCTTTGCTGTTGGTGTAGGCAGTTGGACTTCTGTCCACTCGGCCACGAAGTCGGCTTAGAGCTTGAGACTTGAGCTTGTCCGTGCGTTCTGAAGGGTGATGTCGAACGCGCATCAACTCGGAGTGCCCATTTAGCAATTCGGCCAGTGGCCTCGCGATTATGAAGGACGATCCCCGAGTGGAAACGCTGTGACCACGTGACTTGATGTGCTTGGAAATAATGCACCAGCTTCCGGACTGTGATAAGTAGGCCAATTATAGCAGCTTCTGGACTGCGGATATCTCGTTTTGGAGTCGGCAAGGACCTCGCTGACGAAGTAGAACTGGCCGTTGTATTTTTTGAATATGACCTGTTCGGATCGCTCAACCACCAGCACCATGCTGACTACCTGTGTTGTTGCCCGCCAGATATAGATATTGCGGTTCCTGGGGCAGAGGTGACGGCGCAACACGGGGGTGATGTGTGAGGAATTGTTTGAAGTCTTCGAAGGCTCGTGGGCTTCCGGAGTCCATTGTGAAATTCTCTGGTCTTTTTGAGTAGCTTGAAGAAGGGCATGCCCGCTCGTTCCAGGTCGGGAGATAAATCGGGTCTGAGTGCCGCCATGCAGTCCTGTCAGCTTCTGGACGTCTTTGAGGTTAGTCGGGGTGCCATGTGCCTGATGGGTTGACTTTCTCCGGGTTTGGCCTCTGATGCCGCGATTGCGAGACGATGAAGCCGAGTAACTTTCCGGATGGCACACTGAAGGCGCATTTTTCCAGGTAAACCTTGAGGGCAGATCCCACAAGGTGCTCCGAAGCATGATCCCACAATTAGGGCCCATTCCTCGGGTCTACATACACCTCAGAGGAATAACACCTCAACTAGACGTAGGGTATTACCTCACCTTGAGGGCTGAACCAGTTATAATTCTCTTTGTTTTCTGCAGTCCACCGAATTCACATCTCGCCGAGTAGGCCATAGTCTTATTGCCGGTGCAAAGCATCGACAACACTATTCATATATCTACATGAAAAGTTCATAGCCTCGTCGCCCACGCTGACATGAAGTAGGACTCGGGAAGGAAGACTCACTCGGACAAAGAGTACTCGGGAGCAATGCACTCGGGAAGACTTCACCGTGGATGGATGAGCACTCGGCATCAGCTGTGACTCAAACTATGAAGGTCTCAGCGGCTACTGTGGGTGCCATGGGCCCCGGGTACCTCATGACAAGTATATGGGCCACTCGGATAGAGGATGGGCCTAGCCTTGTAATTAGGGATATAGCCACACTCGGCAGACTTTGCCTTGTACGATAAGGAAAACACAGTCCTAGTTGGGTGCGTTTTTATCTCTACAGAGGAGAGATCCCTTGGCCATAATCCGGTTGGGACTCCTACCTTGTAACCCTGTCCTCCAGTATATAAGGGGAGGCAGGGCGCCCCCTGAGGGCAGGTTGAGTGGATTCACCAGAATCACCACCGCAAATCCTCAAAGGAATAACACCACAACTAGACGTAGAGTATTACCTCACATCGAGGGCCTGAACCAGTATAAATCTCTCTGTGTTCTTTGCAATCCACCGAGTTCCATCTGCCGAGTAGCCCATATATTTATTGCCGGTGTAGAACATCGACAGCCTTCGAGGCCTAGAGCTGGCTCAATCGCTAGAGTTGAGGGGCAAGTTGGGTCAGGACCTCATTCATCCTCTCCGAGAGGTCGACAATCTTCTGCTTGGAGCAAAACGGAGCAAAGCAAAGTCAAGCGTCAAGATACTCATACAAGGAAGACTGACAAGAACTAAACATGGCGAAAATCATACCTGGACCCCCCGGGACGCGGCGATTGTGGCACGAAGCAAGACTTCATGCTCTCTCTCCGCTGCCATTCATCGTGCTCGTAACGCTTCACAGTTCCATCCGGGGTTACCCAGTGGAATGTCTTCGAGAATCTGCGAGGAGGAGCCTCAAGCCTAGGGAGGTCCGGCCCTTTTGACGACGACGACGACAAGGATGGTGACGGGGTCCTGGCCCCCAACTCGGTGGCTGCTGGGGCTTCAGGGATATGCTTAGGGACTGGAGCAATAGCTTCCACATTAGCCCCTTGGTCGGCTAGTGTCGACGGCTCTGCAGTCGAGACGACCACAGTTTCTGCAACTGAGACGGTCGCTGGCTCAGCAGATATGCTCACTGCCGCTGGTTCAGCTAGGGCTAGCTCGACAACAGGAGCAGCCGGTGTGGTCTCCTTGAGATCAATATTGGCCCGTTTCCTGCACGGAGAGCTAAGTATCAAAATACCACAAGTGCTGAACAGGGCCTCCAGAAGATTCAAAGTCACATTCCTCTTGGAAAACTTGAACCTCCACCCAGGGGCTCCTGGTGTCGGCACTGGAGGACTGCCGGCTATCGGGCTGGATGGCGTGGCAGTCGGCGGTGGCGTTTTAGTCTTGGTCGGCCTAGCTCCTGGAGCAGCCGGCCGAGGCGCTAGGGTACTCGGTGGTGCCATCCTTGGGCTCGATGTTGCCGAGCCTGGCGGCGCTGGACCCGACCTTGTATTCGGCAGCGCTCTTCTTGGACTCAATGTTGCTGAGCCTAACTGCGCTGGTCTTGGTTTGGGACTCGACGGCCTGGGAGCTATGCTGGCGGTGTCTTTGATCTTCAGACTCCCAGCTGCGGCACTCGGCCTACTAATCCTCTTCTTGCCTAGATCTTCAACAGGCTTCTTCCCGGCTCTCTTGGAGTCGGGCTGGGCAGCAGAAGGACTTAACGGCCTCTTCTTCGACTTCATGGCCGACAAAGTTCGAGAGTCTTCATCAAACTCTTCACATGACTGCAAGCAGTTCAACAACATATGTTACACATTGAAGAGCAATCCTAGGCATACATCTGCAAACATTCATTACAGATGCACAACAAGTTAATATCAGTGAGAGTTACCTTTGGACGCGGCCTCTTCTGGCTGTAAGCCGCCACAAACCGCTCTGAGTCTTTAGTTTCGACCACCTCACTGGCGAAGTAATCCAGCAGGATGTCGGTCACCTTGTGCTTGTCCAACAGGTCGGGATACTCCTGGCTGGGATCACCTCTGCCCTTGTAGTCCCAGCCGAAGTGACACCTCAACTTCAGCGGCCTGAGGCGCCGAGTCAAGAAACGTCTAGCCACCCATGGACCAGTTAGCCCGGTGCTCTTCAGCTTGTCAATCTTGTCAATCAATATATAGACTTGGCCCATTTCTTCAAAGCTGGGCAAAGATGACCAGTTGGGCACAACCATCGAGGGCAAACCCATAAAAGGGGGGAGGCTTGGTTTAAGATCAGAATAGTAAAACCACTCCCTGTGCCAGCCTTTGAGAGAAGACTTCAGGGGAATATTGATATAAATCTTCTTCATTTCACTCCTGAGCTGGATACCGGCCCCCCCAATCACCTAGACCTTGCTCTTTGAGAGTTGGGGTTTGATGTGGAACGGATATCTAAATAGATTCAAATGGGGTTCCACACCCAGGAAACACTCACACAGAGTCACAAAGATAGAAATTTGCAAGATTGAGTTGGGATTCAAATTCACCAGCTAAAGTTCATAGAAGGCAAGAAGCTGGTGAAGAAAGACGGAAGATGAAAGAGAAAGACCCCAGTCGAAAAAAGAGGCAAAAATGACAGTCTCACCGGCCTAGGGCTCTGGAACTGATTCACCTTCAGCGGGACGCCAATTGAATGACATAGCGGCTCTGCAGTCGTAACAACCTCTCCAGATGCTTCAGCTTAGTCAGCCCGCAATCCGAAGTCGGCCAGACCTCATCCGACGCCTCCAAGAAATCTGAAACCCTCGGCATGGTTAAGGGCAAGAAGATTTGGGGGAAAAGTCACTAGGGGCTTGGAATGGACGAAGAGAAGCGGGATCGCCCGAGTTTCAATGGGGAAGAGCAAGCAATGGCAAACCCTAGCAAGGCGGGAGGCAAAATTTCGGTGTGGAAGCTGGAAGACGAAACGATTGGAGGATTGGAGAAGATGAGTGAATCTTTTCTCTCTCTCCCCGCCTTTTATAGAGTTGGTACTGATTCGTGGGCTTGGGCTTACAAAGTCGGTACTGGGCCACCAAGATATGAGCTTCTACAGTAGCACGCTCAATGTGGGCCGCTCGCTGGCTGTGTTAAAATCACGGTGCTGGTGCTACCAACAGGAACCGATGAGGTAAACAGACATGCTTCATGAAGGCCTAATTGCTAAACACATGTGTTCGGGTATCTGTATTATCCACCAGGTATTGAGGATATATCTTATAAGGGTCACAAGCTAGTCTTTTTCATTAAAATTGGAGATGTAGGTATTTTTTACTCTCAAGTACACCTAACATATATGGTGATAAATTTCATAAAATGGTACTGGTCTACATGCTTGGCCAACATTTGCCATGGAGCAAATTTCTTTCCAGTCGATATGACGCGAAGAGTCCTAACTTCCGAGTGGGAACGCCACTCGGGAAAGACTATAAACCCTTTTCCAGCTGACATGAAGCTGAAGAGTCTTAATTTCTAAGTGACATGCTACTCGGGAAAAGGTTGGACTATAAATTATTTCCGGTTGACATGATATCAAAGAGTCTCATATACAAGTGACACACTACTTGGGAAAGACGATAAACTATTTCTAGCTGATATGATGCTGAAGAGTCTCATAACCAGTTAGTCACACTACTCAGAAAAGACTAAAGGTTAAAGATCTTTGACTTTATGTTTAAATTGTTTTCACAATTAAGCATAAAGTCGGGGGCTACATAATAGGTGTGCCTTTCGGTGCATACTATTCATACTTCTAATGGAGCCCTTCATAGCCTTATGCAGCTGACATGAAAGCAGGACTCGGGAGAAGAAGCACTTGGACAAAGAGTACCGGGCAATGCACTTGGGCAAACTTCACCGTGGAGGATGAGCACTTAGCATCAGCTGTGACTCAACTATGAAGGTCTCAGGGACTGCTGTGGAGGCCATGGGCCCTGGGTACCTCATGACAAGCATATGGGCCACTCGGATAGAGGATGGGCCTAGCCTTATAATTAGAGATATGATAGAACCCGGTAGACTTTGCATCATTCTAGTTCATTCTAGCTTGTTCCATCATTCACCATATAGGTCGGAGGAGTTGAAGGTTCTGCATGATCTCGTCACCCGAGATGGAGTGTGGCTGCCAGGGCCGTTGCCGTTTCGGGCGATAGAGAGCAAGCCGAACCGAGAGACTTCACCACCTCCCTCATCACACTACCAAGATCCAGCACCTTGATCCTATAAACATCCAGTTCTCTAACTCTTATCCAAAGTTAGCTCTCATCTTGAGTTATCTAACATAAGATCTACACTCCTAATTAAATCACATAACATGGCAAGTGCATTGATCTACACTTGCTTCACTAGACGCCAGTGTACCTTCCATGATAGTATAGTATAGCCAGCCATTTGGTCATCCTGGTATCATTAGGTTCCCTAGGATCAGAAACATCATCCGGTGTTAACCCTTGTCTTTACCAATTTTAATTAATCCTTGATTTTGGGACTAATATTAGCCCTGTTCTATCTCTGTAGATGGCATCCACATACGAGCCCTTCTGTTTTTCAGGAGGTTACAATGAGAATACTACCCAGCATAACCTTTGGATAATGTTACAACATGCTGGATTCATCAACCTCCAGAGTACCATTTTCATCAAGACTATTGGCACCTCACAAGTCCTTTATATGGCCCAAGTGCACGTTCGAGGCAGAAGCCCAACCGAGAGAGATTGCCGCTACGACGGTCATGGATGGAATTGTCTCTCCGCCATGTACCATGGTGCCTATGTAGCCATCGCACATCTTCACTGTGAACTGCCAGAATTATTTGACCTCTACCGTTACTTTCCGGCAATGAACCAAAGGAACAGGCGAAACGTGTTCCCAATGTTACTAGAAGCAAATGAAGAACCAGACACTCCCTATCTTCAACTGGCCTAGCTTTTACGTTCATTGGATGAACTTTACCACATTACAACCACGGAATTGAACCGTGCCTACACCAGGATAGCCACCCTTGAGAGACGCATACTGCCTCGGTTCCGTGAAGGTTTCTACTCACCTGAGTTCATGTATGGAGAAGACGCCATGTACGCTCCGGAAGAGATTTTGCCACCACCCACCGGGACTTACATTGAGACAACAGGTGTACCTAGATGCAAGTCGGGCCCGCTCTGCCGCTTATTGTATCGGCACTTCCACCGTTAGGTACCATGGGACCGTACGGATTAGCCCGTTACGTTCAATGGTATGGGCGTGCTTTCGAACTACAAATGGACCAGTGAAGAAATTTAGGAGACTCAAATAATCACTCTAGATATACAGGAGAATGGCCACACTGTAATATTGGTACTCACCCATAATCGTCCTATTCATTTGTAAAATGCCCTATGTAAGCCTAATAGAGTAGATGGGGGAAATTTTGACTTGTACACTGTGTAAGATACCCTTCATGTAACCTTTTATGTATAAACCCTTGACAATGGATGAAATGGTAGTAATAGTGTACCAATTTAAATCAGAACCTGAAATTACAATTTGAACGATAGGTAGCCTCCATATCTACCAGTTTTTGAACCAGTCTAGTAAACCAAGACCTAAGAACATCCCATCCTCTTTACTCAGTCGGACCCGAATCTCAAGGACGAGATTCTTTTTAGGGGGAGAACTATCACAGCCCTATATCTAATTTTAGGTGATTAGGGATATGGCCTACTGTCATTAGAGTGCACAAATTAAATTCTTGCATTGTCACTTCATGCGAAATTAAAGTTTGCAAATATTTTCAAACTCTCGATAATTAAACCCTAATCGGCAAAAACCAAACATTACCAAAATGTGCATCAAATTGAGCAGAAGCATATGTGGGAAATAATTTATTCAAATACTAGTTTATTTATTATGAATCAATATAATTTTTGCAGAATTTATTTCATTAGTTTAGGCCTCTTAAAAATTCAAACAAGTTTCAGCCTGGATCCTTTTCCTCGACCTATGCATTTGTAAAGTCTACGGAATTTCTAAAGATGTTTGGTTGCACATAAAATCATGGAAAAAGTTCCTGTAAACACTATCTCACATAATGAATCCACTGTAAATTTTACATGATTTTATCACTTCAATAAATACTTCAATAAAATCCCTCAAATCAGCAAAACTAGGAGGCTAGTTGAAATGAATAGGTATATGTTCTAAATTCACCAAATAAAAATGAAGATTAATTAGACAGAGTCCTTTTGTCAAAGTGTGTGCCAACATGAACCCTACCACTAGTAATGTTGGCACAATTTAATTCCCAAAGAAATCACATAAAATAATAAGAGCAAAGCCCTAGGGATATAAATTGCACTGCAGAAGAACTGGACCAGCATGCCTACTTTGCAATTTCACCACAGATTAACCAGACTCTTCTAACCACGAAATTTGGCCAGCAGGTTAAACACATCTTTCTCTATCTCTAATAATTTTCTCATAATTTATATCCCTTATTAACCTACTGGAATCATAGATGCAAGACAGCTGTCCATACAGCTCACAACACTTAGTCCCTAGAGATTTCTCCTCTCTATTTCACTTCCAGGTGGACCCCACAACCCCCTGGCCCACCTGTAAGCCATAGCACAGCATGGGACAGTGTGATTCACCAACATTCCTACCCATACTCCTCTCTCTTTCCTAGGTTTCCACTACTTGAACCCACAAGTCATAGACTAAATCTAGCCAAATATGTGTAGAAAAGTGTTGTCTTACATGTGGGACCCACCCTGAACACTGTAACACTGGAGCAACTCAGGCAACTGCATGCTAGACTGTGTCACTGCTCCCTTCCTCTCGACTCTTCACAGTGCACAGAGTACCTTGGACAGCATATCACTGGGAACCTCGACCTTTTTCACTCCAAATTCGCTAGTCGAGTCTCCTTCTCATCCTCTTCACGTTCCCACAGGAGAAACCCACGGAATCCCCAAAGATCACCAGCCGGCAAGCCTATCTGCTCCTCTGCCGAAGGTGTTCGGTTGAGCCTGAGTTAGATCCGGTGAGCTCCATCCTTTCTTAGCCTCGAGACGTGGATCTAAACCTTCTGATTGTTCATTTTCATACTTGGTTGCCTAGGTTCACTCGGCCGAAGACGCCGTGCCACGCATCGCCCTGCTCTCTGCCGAGCTAGAGAACGTCGCCGTGGTGTCGCAGCTGTTCTGACGCATGGTGCATCGCCGGCTGGGCACTGCGCCACAGCATGGCTCACCTCCAGGAGCCGCCGACCAGAGGAATCGGAAATGCAAGCCCCGAGCGAGGACAGATCGGCCGTTGTCTTCTTCCTCTCGGCCAACTACCGCGCGTCCGCCGGTTTTTCTCCTTCCCTGGTGAGCTCCATCGAATCCTCGGCTGAGTACCATCTCTAACAAGGCCTCTAACTTTTCGGCACTCGACTTCATCGCAAAACCCCAGGAGAAGGCACAACTTAGTCCGAAGCATCACGCGCTGCCGGACTCTCTGGAGCAACCGCTGCCATTCCCGCCAGCACCGCCGAGTAACCCAGGACCTTTGGGTGAGCCCTCTCCGGTCCCTCAGACATCGCATGCCTGCAGTCATTTCAGTCTGTAACGTGACCTCCATATGCAACCCGAGCCGGACTTATCGCCTCCGCCGTGTCGCCATCGATTCCGGCCACCACCAGAGATGAGAAGAACACCAATGTGTTCGCCTCGTGTCTTCCTCTTTCTTTTCTCTATTGGACCACCACCCGAGCCGAGATGCCGTTCGCCGGTCACGCCTCGAAGAAGCTCGCCGCCTCCGTCTACCGTGCTCTGTCTCTGTCTCTCTGACGAGCAGGTCCCACCTGTAAGAGAAAGAAAGAAAGAAGCAAAGAAAAGTCCAGAAGAAGAAAAGGAATAACTGAATTATTTTGTAACTAAAAAAGGGCAAACTTCAAAAATGTATAGAGAATTCATTTAACTCCTTTTTGAGTGAAACCAATTATGTTAGTTCTGTAAATTTGTGAACTTTAATAAAGTAAAATAAAATATGACAACTTCTGTACAGAAACTACCTCTAGAATTAAAGAAGCAATAATAACTTATTTTGTGGCCTAGAAACTTGGAATATTTCTATAAAATCCATTATAACTCCTTTGAGGTGAAACCAAATTTTCTTGGATTCATAAAAATGTTCTCTTTAATGTTATAAATAAAAAGTGGGGATCTTCTGTTGTAGGATTTTTCTCCTAAAAATGAAATACCTTTTATATACCTCTTTATAACCTTACGAAGTTTATAAATTTCTAGAAAATTATCCTAACTGCTAAAAATGTGAAACCACTTTTGTTTAACTCAGAAAATTGTAACCTTTACTGTGGACAATTTGTATTTGACAAAACTACCTTCCCAAAATAGGCCTAAGCAATTTCTAACCCTCCTTTTTGACAAACTTGTAGAATTCCACAAACTAAAATCATATTAAATCAAAATCTAGTGAACCTAATTTTGTTGGAACCAGTAGGTTATGCTCTTTTATATAAAAATACATTCCTTCTTGAAATCTTAATAGAACATGTCAGTAAAATATAATAAGTTAAAGTTACAATATAAATAATTACAAAATTGCCATTTTTCAGCCTTCCTATCTTGTTATTTTTGTAACTTATAAACCGTAAAAGATTTTGAGGTGATTCCTTCACTAAAATCCACTTTAGAATGTGGTCTACCTACTGTATTTATCTCAGCATTTATTGATCATTTTTGCATAAGCATATTTAATTGATCCTTATTTGCATATTCGCTTTTATCAGTAGATTTAAACAATTCGGAGTACGTGGAGCAAGAACCTGAAGTTGAGTGTGAACCATCGCTGCAGCAAGGCAAGCATCTAAGCATATTGAACCTATATTCTTGAATAATTGATTTGTTTGCAAAAGCAATATCTTTATGCATGTTACGGTCTTTTTAGAATGGGAAAACGGGTAGAGTAAATATTACCCAATTGTATGCATTTCCATTTCTTGATTTTTGATATGATACTTTTACCTTGTCACCCCTGGTTAAGGACTTTGGGATGCTTTTATTTTACCGAATGCTTAGTCAGGCTTATTTCTAGACTTAGAAAAATCCGATAGATGGAGCTATCGGTTCAAAACTAGTTTAATACGAATGGATGGGTTAAAATCTGAAAAGAATAACTTCTGATTCATAATTAATAATATGTTTGACTTGGATGGATGATAGGGCGATGACGGGATGGTGTTTCCCCGATGCACGTAGCTCCGTCTGGGTCGTTAAGGACCGAACATGTTGACGTCTATTCAAGCACCCTACGTACTTCCACACGCCGGGAATGGGATGGCTTAACTCAGTAGCACGGGAGGCTGGCCATCTACGCCCGTCCGTCAGTCGTGAGGATGGTTTTTCCTTTGGAGGGCCTCGAGCGCCCCTTGTTTTGGCCGGAGGTGCCTCCCGCGACGGTGAGCCTGCCTTAGTCACCCTGTGTGTGGGACTAAGTCGTCGGGGCCCAGATGTGGTTTAGGTGGTTGGGGCTAAGCGTGCAAAAGGTTCTGTTGTGACCTCTAGTCCGCACTCAATGTGTAGAGTGTGGGTACCGACGGGTACGGATCAAACTAGAGTGTAGTTGTTTGGCTTCTATCACATCGTGTGGGTAAAGATGTACACCTCTGATCAGAATAAGAACTATTCGAATAGCCGTGTCCACGGTTACAGGATGATCGCTTGATGTGTTAGTTACTTATGTTAGCATCCAACTTGGGATATGTGGTTATGGGATTATATTGTTATACCATGACTTAGGATAGTAATGGATGGATAGGTTTATATAAGAGGCTTGATGTTAAATATGGCTTGGTTTTAGCCATGAAAGATGGTATGCTTGTGTAGCATAATTATTTTGGGCAATGGTGGCCCATTGTTGATGTTAGAGCATGGGATTGTGCTCATTTTTACTTCCATTTCAGAACTATAAGCTTGCTGTCCTAAATTTTCAGATTGAGGTATTTCACAAATAGTTATGTTTTAAATGTATTACTTGCTCAATAAAATCAGCTTTAAGGAAAATCAGATCGACATAGCCATACTCCTTGATGTAGAGACTAGCATTACTCCTTTGTTCTATTGTTATTGTATAAGTCTAGCTGAGTACTTGTGTACTCACGCTGCATCTTTTAGGTGAGGACAACGACGACATTGATGTGGTCTACTGTTATCCCGCCAAGGGTGGCAAGGATAATGTGTAGTTGAAGTTAAGTTCTATCCCTAGTCGGTTGCCCTGTGGTTTGGTTTGGCACCACTGGTTTTATCTTTTATGTTTATATTTTTCCGCTGCTATCTTTTGGATTACTTTGTGATGAATTAGGGTGTGAGCCCTCTATGTAATATATATAACTCTGCTGCTCGTTTATCCATATTTAGAGTACTTGTGATGTTTATCAATTGCTTGCGATGAAAGTGTGAAGTTAGTCGCTTTCCTGGGAACTAGTTGAACATGAGTATGAATTTAGAAATGATGAGATGCATGGATGTTGGTTCAACCGTAGACCATGTCCCCAAAAGTGTGTATCATGTTTGGTCGCCACCTTCGTGTGGTTTGACGGGCACACTTCGCCATTTGGGACTGGTGAATCAACTCTCTAAATATCTCTTTATTTTTGAATTCGGCGCGTTGGATTTGTATTGTGAGTGGGTAAAGATTATGGCAAGGCTGCAATGAGGATGGATGGTTACCGCATTTATTCGGTTTTTATTCGAGACCCCATCCATCTAGATATTTCGCGTTGTCATAATAATTACTCTCCATAATGCACTTCCAGGGTGCCCACATAAACCTCCCTGTGTTCCTTTGCTATCCACCGAGTTTCGATCCGATGAGTAGCCTTATATTCATATTGCCAGTGTAAAACATCGATAGTGCTCCAAGGATCCATTTGGTCTACCCAGAATAGACCAGGTGGTCAATTCCACTGCGGGGAGCGAGTTGCTCAGTTTTCACGACTGTTATTCTGGATACCATCAAATCAGGCTAAAGGAGGACGACTGCCTAAAGACTTCTTTTATCACGCCATTCAGTGCATACTGCTTTGTCACTATGCCGTTCGGGTTAAAAACGCTGGTGCAACGTATCAACGTGCTATCCAACTATGTGTTCACACTCAACTTGGGTGCAATGTGGAGGCGTATGTCGATGACGTGGTAATCAAGACCAAAGTCAAGGAAGACCTCATCATTGACTTAGAAGAAACTTTTCAAAGCCTTCGGAGATTCAAGATGAAGCTGAACCCAAAAAAGTGTTAGTGATATGCCCTAGAGGCAACATGGAGATGTTAAATATATCACATGCTATGTTTATAATATATTGAATTGTTCCTTGAAATAGACACTATCATTATTGATCAATGAGTATGTGACTTATTCATGAGACTCTTAATGTCAAATGTTGCTATTTCTAAATGATCTCTGATCATATATCATATGAGGAACAAATATGATTCTAATATCAGCATATGTATTGATTGATGATCATGTCTTATGGATCATGGTATGGAGATACCAAATCGATAATATGGACATATGTAAGTGAACATATGTTGGATAGACCCGCCATGAGATACTGCAGAGATTTCATGTGTCATCAGTTAGTCTCAAGTAGTGTTTATGTAGAGTCCTTACACTTGAGATCATCATGGTTCCCAACATACGTAGTAGCTTATTTTGGGACTACTAAACACTACTCCGTAACTGGGTAGTCATAAAAGTGGTCTTCGGGTTTGCTATGAAACATGTAGTGGGATATGAATGATCAAGATAGAATTTGCCCCTCCTTATGGGAGAGATATCTCTGGGCCCCTCGAAGTAATGGATTATGGAAGTGCATAGCCATGCTACGGTGATTGAGGTGTCAATCACAAGTTTGTAATCCATCACAGGATCGAGAGAGTGATTGAGCTATTAAGAGGATGACACAAGTCTCGCCTTGAGCTCAATTGATATCGTGAGGCAAAGGGATTTGTACATAAGGACATTACAGGTTCAGCCGATATGATCTTTACGTATATCTTGGGGCTAATATGCCTTGCTAGAGGCCGCTATTAATAGGGTGACCAGAAAGGCGTTTCTGGGTCGTGACAAAATATACGTGAACCTACAGGGTCGCACACTTAATGGGTTGGAACACTTATTCGAATGTGATTCGAATATGGGTTCGATTCGGATAGACATCCGAGTAGACTCTTACTGGGCCTCGGTCCACGAGGCCCGAGTAAGGTGGTCTATATATAGGGAGGCGAGGGGCTGAGGAGTTTCACGAGTGTTTTCTGTTAGCCTCGAGCAAAACCCTAGCCGCCACCTTCCGAGCCAAACCCTAGCCGCTCACGAGTGCTAGTACACTCGCGATCAGTGTTTCAGCCCCGGACGTGTGGATACCCGTAGAGGCGCTGCTCGTTGCGGCGTTGATCGGCCGGAGATCGACTACTTCCACTACTACCTCGACGCGCGCGTGGTTGGACCGGCTTCTCCAACTCTTCCTCCGCTGCACTGCGCGTCTAGTGGTAACGATCCATGATCCCTTCTTTCGCATGATGTCCTGGTGTGCGCGGTAGAAATTTTTATTTTTGCTATCGTAGCCTACGCGTACTCCGTCAAAAAGTGCGTCTTTGGAGTACCTTCGGGAAAATTACTCGGCTTCATCATATCACAGTGAGGCATCGAGGCTAATCCAGAGAAAGTCAATGCCATCATGAACATGGCACCCCCGACCAGCCAAAAGGACGTACAGAAGCTGACTAGCTGCATAGCGGCACTCAGCCGATTCGTTTCCTGACATGGCGAACAGGCATGCCCTTTTTCAAATTGCTAAAGAAAGTTGATAACTTTCAATGGACGCCAGAAGCTCAGCAAGCCTTCAAAGACTTCAAGAAGTTCCTCACATCATCACCCATGTTGGCATCACCTATGTCCCAAGAACCACTCATGTTATATCTGGCAGCAACCTCTCAGGTAGTCAGCACGGTGTTGGTTGTAGAGCGGGCAGAGCCTAGGCATATACAAAAAGTATAGAGGCCAGTCTACTTCGGCAGCGAAGTCCTAGCCGATTCCAAGATATGATATCCCTAAGTCCAGAAGCTGCATTATGGCTTACTTAAAACTATCCGGAAATTGGTGCACTATTTCCAGTCGCATCAAGTTACAATCATCACATCGTATCCACTCGGGGACATCCTATGCAATCGCGAAGCCACTAGCAGAATTGCTAAATGGACACTCGAGTTGATAGCATTTGATATTGTTTTTCAACCTCGGACAGCAATCAAGTCACAAGCACTTGCCAACTTCGTGGCCGAGTGGACCGAGGTTCAGACAGCTACACCAACGGCCAAGTTAGAATACTGGACGATGTACTTCGACGGTTCTCTACGGATTGGCGGAGCAGGGGCTGGCGTCATCTTGATGTCACCCACTGGAGAAAAACTCAAATATGTCCTTCAGATTCATTTTCCAGCATCTCACAATGTCGCCGAGTACGAGGCACTCATCCACGGGCTCTGCATCACCATATCACTGGGCATTCGCCGACTGGTAGTGCGCAGGGATTCTCAACTCATGGTGAACCAGGTCATGAAAGACTGGACGCGTCTGGACAACAACATGGCGGCTTACTGTCAGGAGGTACGAAAGCTGAAAAACAAGTTTGACGGACTAGAGATTACACATGTGCTGCACCAATACAATGAAGCCGCAGATGAGTTAGCAAACATGGGATCCAAACAAGAAGCGGTCCTGACTGGAATCTTCATCGAGCAACTATTGAAGCTGTCAGTCAAGAAAAAAGCAGTACTCGAACAGTCGGGGGCTGAACCTACCCGGGCAACAAATGAAGTACTAATCATCTCTCAAGATTAGCGGACTCCAATCATCAGGTTCCTCCTAGAAGACAAGCTCCTAGAAGATCGCAATGAAGCCGAGCGGATCCAACGTCGAAGCAAAAGTTTCCTTATAGTTGGTGAGGACCTTTATCGAAGAAGCGCATCTGGAGTCCACACCTAGGGAGGGCAAGAAGATACTGCAGTCCATCCACTCGGGCATCCATGGCAACCATGCTACATCAAGGACGTTAGTCGAAAAAGCTTACAGACAAGGGTTCTTCTAGCCGACTATGGTCACAGACGCTAAAGACATAGTTCAGAGATGCGAGGGATGTCAGTTCTTTGCCCGGCAAACACATCTTCCAGCTCAAGAACTACAAACAATTCCAATCTCTTGGCCCTTTGTAGTTTGGGGGCTTGACATGGTCGGGCCGTTCAAAAAAGCATCAGGAGGATTCACACACTTGTTCATCAGAGTGGACAAATTCACAAAGTGGATCGAGGCAAAACCTGTTACTACCATAACAGCGGCAAAGGCAAAAGACTTCATCATGACTATTGTATATCGATTTGGAGTTCCCAACCGCATTATAACGGACAACGACACTTAGTTCACTGGCGGCGTTTTTCAAGATTTCTGTGACGACTTCGGCATCAAGATCTATTACACTTCTGTAGCACACCCACGAAGCAATGGGCAGGTTGAGCGTGCCAATGGCATGGTCTTACAAGGTGTCAAGACTAGGGTGTTCGACTGACTACAACCATATGCAGGGTGGTGGGTGCAAGAGCTTCCATCTGTTCTCCGGTCTTTAAGAACTACGGGTAGTCGGGAAACAGGGCAATCCCCTTTCTTCCTAGTCTATGGTGCTGAGCCTGTGTTACCAACCGAGTTCGAGTTTGGCTCACCACGAGTTCGGGCCCACTCAGATGCAAAATCAATTGAAAACCGATTGGTCGAATTAGATTAGTTGGAGGAAGCAAGGGACATCACAACTATTCAATCGGCAAGGTATCTTCAAGGCCTGCGTTGTTATCACAGTCGGAAGGTTTGTGGCCGCGCCTTTTTGGTGGGTGATCTTGTTGTGAGAAAATCCAAACCACCAAAGACAGGCATAAATTATCTCCCTTATGGGCGGGGCCGTTCATTATCGCTGAGGTGACATGTCCGGGTGCCTACCGACTGAAGACAGAAAACGACGTCCTAATCAACAACTCATCAAACATAGAATAGCTATGTCCTTTCTATACCTAAGTTTTGTACTCCTTTTGTACATATAAATAAAGTTAGTTACTCTGACTCACTATATCGCTTGTTCCAACCGAGTAGTCAGTCGGGGGCTACATGTTAATACATGCATGTTAATATAGTCCGAGCTTGTTTTATCTAAGTCATGAAGCTTTACAACAACTACGTTAAGTTTTCCAAAGTATAGTCCTGAGAGGTGAACGTTTTTATTTAAGTTGATCTCAAACCACTCCGCATGAACTATCTAGTCAGGTAAAGCTAATGATGGCTCGGAGGAAGCAAGTACTCGGCAAAACCTAACGACAAACAGCAAAAGTATTTACAATATTCACATATTATTTCTGATGTACACCAACTACATAATAGTTCTTGTTTACATTGGCTGATCTTCAGCTATAGCTTAGCAGTTGGCCTCACCTGCCTGATCAGCTCCAAACCCTGCTCCGAGATAGTGCCCTCAGAAAAGCCTTCACCAATCGCCTCGATATCTACTAGAGGGTAGAGAGACTTGGTCATGGCTAATGCCTAGGTAATCCCTACGGCGATGCATTCGTCCGAGTACTTATTCAGGACTCCTCGGGCTTCCTCGAGACGCTACACCCCCTGGGCAATTGAGTTGTAGCTGGGCCTGTCCAGGGTCGGCTGCATGATGTCCAATAAAGTCTTCGCAGAATCGACAATGATCTGCTGTGATTCCTTGATCACCTTGATTTCTTCTGTGAAGGCGCCAAACTAGATCTGCGAGTTGGCTTTGAAGGCTGCTCACAAAAACATCAGAAATATTAGGACAACTAGGCCGACCAAGTACACAGACAGTCATGAGACTTACTCGCATAGTCGGTGTCCACCTTGGACTTCGCCTTCTCGAGATCTTTCAGCTCCTTCCTCAAGCGTTCAATTTCTAGGGACTGGTTATTGAGGTTTGTCTCAAGAGCTACAGCTGAACAGAATCAACGATCAACAACACAAAAAGATTTGTCTGAGGTCACTCGGGCAAGAGGGAAGCTTACTTCTAATAGTCCCTGCCTGTGCCCAGTTCTCGTCCCGGAGCGTCTACTGATCCCTTCTCCTTGCTGGACCTCTCCAGGTTGTCCTTGGCAGTTTGGAGCTGGTGGAGCTGAGTAAGCTGAGGGGCGAGCTCGGACAGAACTTGGCCCATCTTCTCCGACCGATCGACAACTTTCTGTTTAGGGAGTATTCAAGTCAAGGAAAATAAGCAACAAAAGTGCAAAGTCTTGAAGAACCACCAATCAGCAAACACAACAAGATAGGCTGCGTACCTATATCCCCTTTGACGCGGCGATAGCAGCGTACATCAAGTTAACCCTTTCTCTCTGGGCCGCCTGCTCATCATGCTCGAAGCTCTCTGCTTCCCCCTCTGGAGTAACCCAATAGAACATCCGGGGGAAGTTTGTAGGGGGAGCCTCGAGCTTGGGGAGATCGTCTTCATCAGAAGTAGATGATAATATAGGCAATGGAGTCCTGGGCCTTGGATTGATTGGCAGTGTGGGCTCTTGGGCAAGCTTAGGGACGGGGGCTTCAATTGCGATGTCCCAACTGGGCAATGCTGGTGGCCCGGCTGGGTGGATCAACTCAGCTTTAGGGGCTGGGACGATTTTTGGCTTGGCCTATGGCACGATTGGTTCAACCTCTGTCGGGACGAGATCTACTGCGGAGGTTGGTGGTGCTGCCCCTTTGGGTTAGCATCACTTGGCTTCCTATAGAAATATTCAACAGTCAAGAAATTAAAAGTTTATTCAAGCTATTTTGAAGACTGAAGATTTTTTCATACCTCTTGGAAGTTTTAAACCTCCACTCCTGTGTGCTGGGGGTGGGGGTAGTTGGGGACGGGCTTGATAGCCTAGTCGGCTACGGAGAGCTGTCAACTATCGGGCTCATGGGCGTGGCAGTCGGCGGTGGAGAACTTGGCCTAGTCGGCACTGTACTTAACGTAGCCGACTGAGTGGTGGTGGCACTCGACAGTGTAGTCCTGAGGCTGGGTGGCCTAGGGGCGGCGCTGCTGGAGTCCTTGATCATCATACCGCTAGATGCCTTGCTCGGCATATCGTTCTTTTTGGCCTAGTCTGTTGCTGGTCTTTTCCCAGCCCCAAGAAGGCTGGTTGGGCTGCCGAGGGGCTAGCCGGCCGTTTCTTGGCCCCACTAGCCGACTAGCTTTGGGGGTTGGAATCAAATTCTTCGCATTCCTGCAAACACCCAGATATCATACATTGCAAGATGGGATTGACATTTATATCACTCATCCTAGATGGATATCAAGATGACTACAACATCATATATTACCTTTGGCCGGGGCCTGCCCTCGCAGTATGGCTTGGGCGCTCTTTCCTTGTCTTCGGTCTCCACGACTCCGTTGACAAATGTAACATACCCAAACATGTGCCCCGAATAACTTGTGGGCCATGGTGGTGGTAACTAAAAAGCTCTTATGCCTTGTTGCATCTAATCCTATATAATGCATTTTCACCTCCAAATTCTATTTCTTTTATCCTTGTAAAACCTAATAAAAATTACAGGTACAACCTGGACTATTGAAAAATTTAAGGGAACCTTTGGGGAGATAAAAATCTGGGGAAAATTTTCATAAAAACTACACACCATCAACTACCTACTGAAATTTTTTGTTGAATTTTATCATCTCAGTGAGTAGCTCAAATAAATACTTTAAAATCAGCAAAATGGTAGAAAACCTCCACTGCAGACAGGCCATTTGTCAATTTTGATAGAATTTATTTCTAACTCTCCTTCCCACAAAAGTTGGCCAGTGTGCAGACAAAGACATTAACTAGTAACAGTAAAATTTGCAATGCGTTCCTCACAAAATTTGTACATAAAATGACAAGCTAAGGCTCACTGGCTTAGGCTGGTGTGCAGAGGGGGCTGATTTTTGTATCAAATTTTGCAATTTCACCAAGAAACATTTACAAGTCACATGACCCTGAGATTTGGTACAGTGTTGGACACCATCACCCTCTAACCACAGTAATTTTTCCACAATTTGATTGTCTTTGTAACAAAGTCAAATGACTAGATCAATGTAACTCTCAACTACTGCATTATACTTAGCCTCTAGGAGGGTTTCTCTCTTGCCTTTCACTGCCAAGTGGGCCCCAGCCACCATGGGTCCCACCTGTTGGCCACAGAGACTCTCCAACATGGCCCCACCCCGCAGAACACACACACCACACGCGCCAGCCCGCCGACAGAGCTCCCTTCCACCTCACCGAGCAGCGCCAGCGTCTACATCTCCAATCTTTTGGCCGGGTCGACGGTAACCCAAACTATTTTGCCATCACACTCTTCTCTCCAGCCACTCTCTGCTCCATGGAAAGCCCGAGGTAGAACCCCACCACAACGCCAGGGACGCCGCCTCTTTCCTCGGTACCGCCGGGCTCACCGCCGTTGCTGTCCTCCTCTAGTGAGCTTCGCCGCAGCCGAGCTATGGGAACGAGATAACCTTCCAATCCCTAATCCATTTTTCCCTTCTTCTTCCCCTGCCCTCAAGGTTGAAGATGCCGCGTCACGGGCCCAACTCCGGAGACTGTCGCCATGGCATGACCGCGTTCTCCTTGACCCAGGCAAGACCAGCGCCGATCTTTAGCCAGCAGTATCGCGACCTCAAGATGACTCCAAGGACCAAGCACGAGCAGCTGACAAGCTCCGGAACACTAGATCCGCGTCTTCTTCTTCTCCACCAACCGCCGCACCCCTTTTTTGTTTTCTCTAACCACGGTGAGCAATATTTCGATTCCTTGCACATGTAGCTACCTCAAGACATCATTAAGCTAAGGCCTATGGCTCCTCTCTGGATTGCAGCCCAGATCTAGCCATCGCCGTTCACCCGGAACACTGTACCGCCGCTGGACCACTCCTGGAGAGCTCGCTGCCATTCCAGCTTCACCGAGCCACGCAACGTCCTCGGTGAGCACCCTTGGCGCCTTAGGCACCCCTCATATGCATTACTTTGACCTGGATTGAGACATGCATATACATGCCGAGCCATGCTGCCGCCTCCGTCGTCTTCACCATCGATTTCGGTCACCTCTGACGACGAGACCACCCTCGATGGATTCGCCAAGACCCATAGAACATTTCTTGTGTTGGTCACGTCGGGAGATCCGCCGCCGATCGCCGTCGCCGCTGCCGCGAAGTTCATCGGCCGCGCGCGCCGTCGCGAGCTCTGTCCCGAGCCACTAACAGGCGGGCCCCACTGCAATTAGCACGTGAGGACGCTGTCAACAAAAGTTTAAAACTCCTGGGTCCTTTAGCAAAGAACCAATCACGGACGACTGGGCCATGGATCTAAATGTAAAATGTAAAAATTTCAAGGACTCTTAATGAATACCGCCCTCCCATGTGTTTTAGGACCACGGGTTGATTCTCAGAAACCCCAAGGGCCTCGGCGCAAATGTTATTTCACTGACATGTGGACCCCCATAATTTAAGTCTGAGGAAAAACCGAGAAAACGATTAAAACCTTTTTTGTTGCACTAGAAAATGGATTTAACTTTAAAAATTCATAGAAAATTCATTTCAACTCCAATTGGGATGGGAAAATTGCAGTAGACTCATAAAATTGTGAACTATTTTTCAGAAGGTTAAAATCCACAAAATAAGCCTCTGGAATATTTTTAAAATTTGATAATAAGAATAATCCATATTTTAGTATAAAATCTTTGGAAATTTGTATCTTCCAAACAAAAGCCAGTAAAATAGAAATTTCCTCACCAAAAATCCTCCTATAACAGTGCTAACCAACTGTAAAACATGCATGCATAATAGTGCATTTTGAGTTTTCTCGTATATTTGTATTTATTCGATTATACGTTATTTGTTTAGAGGGGGAAGTCAAGTTTGACGAAGAGGCTGAGCTTGACGCTGATATAGGAATTTCTACTAAGCAAGGCAAGCAACCTCCTCTCTCCCTTTGAACATATTGCTCGTATGTTTTAGAGGAAAATTGTTTGTTTTACTAAATTGCATGCTATTTATAATATAATTGAAAAATGGGTGATTGGTAGCTAATGCCAATTAGATGCATTATGAAAACCCCTAAAACTTGAATTCCTCACCATTGTAGCCATAGGATGGATGTGGAGTACCTCTTTCACTCATACGGGCTTATCTATGATATAAATATATATTTATATATGCTTAGCCATGCTTAGCTTTGTATTTAAATTCATTTAACACCTTATAAATATTGAAATGTGTATTTTAATAATTCTGGACAGAAATGTGATTGATGACAAAATGATGCACTAAAATGATGAAAATGATTTTTAGACTTGGGCGGCAAGTGGTACGCATATTTGATAGTTGCGTACCGATAGGGGGAGTGCCCGCCTGAGTCGGTTAAGGACTGAACTCAATGTTTTTTACTATGGAATACAGTACGACCAGAAGTGCTGATATGGGTCAGTCATAGCTTACTAAGTTGCTCAATATATAGCCTTGCATTTGGTAAGCCAGAGTAGTATGAGTTACGATGTGGTAGTGACTCATAGGAACTACCTATTAACCCGTAACGGTGTAGGCGTCTAAGTCTATCCAATACGATGTATAGTGCCTCGTGGGGAAATAGATGGTTCGCCGCCACGGCGCTAGGTTAAGGCGTGGGCCCGCCACTTAGTGGCTCTAGAGTTGCTACTAGAGTGGATCTTCACTTACTGTCGCTGGTGCAGGGCTAAATAGTGAGCAATATAAAGGGTGTGTTGTGAGTAGTGAAACGGATATACGATCACATGCATGTTCGACATGATCACTATTACACATCGTGTGGGTAAAGTGTACAACTCTACAGAGTTAGAACTAATCGATTAGCCGTGCTCGCGGTCATGAGTGGCCTAGTGACTTATGTTGAGTATAGATTTATGCAAGTGTGTTAAATATTGTGTGAGTACAAATGGAAAAGTTTGAGAGAAGGATTTTGTGAACTCCTTGGGCTTACCATCATGGAGGGTGGTATGTGCCACTTATATGTTTGAAATGGAATCAAGATATAGATATATATACATATACATTATGGATTCTAATTACATGTTTGTGAACTGGGCCTTGAAAAATGTTTACAAAAATCAAATCTTGCTTTTATGCAAATGAGTAGCCCTATTAGCTTTTCCTTGATATTACCATTCATGTATTTTAGGTTTGGCATTGCCAGTACATCGTAAAAATGTACTGATTCTTGCACTTGTGTGTTGTCTGTTGTCTTTAGGCTTTGATGCAGGTGAGGAGTTAGTGGATGATGAGTTGCTTGATGGGGATGTTCCTGAGTTTCAGGACGGTTCACACTAGGGCTTATCCTAGTTGGTTGCCTGTGGGATATTTTTGATAGAACAAGCTTCCGCAAACCACTATCTATTTGGCCGGTTGGCCCATGTAAATTATGGATGTATCACTAAGTTACTTAACTAGTTAGACTACTACATTACTATGATATCAACTGCTAAGATGAAAGTACAGAGTTAGCATCAACTCCTGGGGCTAGCCTTGTATGAGTATGGACTCGAAACCTTTGAGATATTTACTTAATAGTCGGTGGGATCGAGTCCTCTGTAGTATGCATTCCATGGTCACCATCATCGATGGTGATGGGCATACTTTAGGGAGGACTGGCAAAAGGCTATTTCATCAGGATTCACTTGTTTCGGCCGGCAATTTGAGTTTGTATCGATTTGCCGTTCGTGATGTCAGTCAGCTTTGAGGGGATTGGTTACTTAATATGGGTATTTTATAAACCCACCACTCCAAGAGTTAGCGTTGATATGACGAATTGCGAATTACGGTACAAGCCTCGGAGTGACCCCACAGTGTTGGTATCAGAGCCAAAGACCGACTGTAGGAACCCTTTTAAAACGGTCGCTAGAATGGTCTCTTCTAAAATATTTTTTGGGACCTATGTCAATTACAAAACTATTTGTGAAACCATGTCAATTCTTATATATTCCCCAACTCTAGAAAAGAGTATTCTTTCCTATACTTCTATTTGATTTAAATCTCACCTCTACTCTATAGAACCGAAGGGATTGAGAAAAGTAATTCAAAGGAAATGGCTTCTATAGATAGATACAAGTTTCCGAAAATTTTGGGTCATTGTGAGTAAACGGTGAAGCTCATTTTATGAAGTAAATTGAAAAAATTGGCGCTAGGCATGATAGATTTTGAGACTTCAACATGACTTCTGCATCATGATTAAGATAGATGAAAATTTTAAATTTCTTCTACCTCGTATGTTTCAAAAATGGATGCAGTGGCCTAAATGGGCGGGTAGAATCGGGGTAGGGTAGAATTCTTCTGTACCTTGACCTCTAGTTTCTGCAAGTTTGCCTTTAAAAAATTTCACAGAGTAGTTCTGGTCATAATCACAAGTATGCCAAGGGGATCCAATAAGACTTTAGGGTCCCGCCTACATACCCCTAAAAATTCGAATAGTGCACACTACCCGTGTTCTGAAAACTGGAGTCAGCAGTCTTTACGAACATTTATGTGATAGCCTCTGTCTGTCAAGTTGCTAAACGTCTGAGAAAATCACGGTAAGGACCTCCCCAACATGCGTAGAAAACAGCGCATGAATTTTTCACGAATCTTCGAATTAGAGTAGCTTTCTGTAAGCAGTAAATACATTTGACAAAGTAACATTACATCATCATCCACGAAACTGCTCATCCTGTCTTGTTATTTTCTCCAACAGAGATCTATTCAGGCACAAATCCCAAAAACTTACGAAGCATTACAGGGAAACTGAGACCAGTAACCGGAATATAAAAACTTTTGAAGTTTTTGTCTATTATGTGTCTAACTCGACTATTTTGACTTATTCACAGCCAGGTATGACATGCTGAGACATAAAAATCACCATTACTAGTACCATTCTTTTGACCTTACATAAGCGAAACTCTGAACTAGCTGCTTCCTTCACTTTTCGTCAGATGTCCACTATCGTTGCAGTTGGTGAGTACTCGGGAGCGTGCTACCTCTGAGCGAGACTACTGCAGCATTCTACACCTCTAGATCATTGCTACAGCAAGGTCCACACCTCAACTATCCTCCCCGGACCGCCACATGTACCACATAATTCACCTCACGCGGCAATTCCTTCATCGTTGAGTATGGAGCATAGTCACTATTTCCAGGACAATACCCCTGTGAAGCGCCCCTTTTTTTTGCGGAGAGGATGGACAGCCCTGGAGCAGCGCATTGCATGGGCTGGCCTACGAAGAATTACTCAGCTTCGCTATCGCGTTCCCGAGCTTAGCTAACTGGTACCGTTATTTTCCCGGTGGCTCAATCCACTGATGACTCCCTGTATCCGGACTTAGATGCCATGCCAGCGGGTATTCGATACTCAGCTTCTGTGCCTTGCGGACATGGTTCGTTTCACGACAATGAACACATGTTCATGACCAACTCGCGAGCTTTGTCGGTACTTTACCCGCTAGGCTAGGGGGGACATTATCATGACTTACCGCCATATAGAGCCCCATGTGGGCAACATGGATTCTTCAATGAAGAAAGCAATATGGAGGCAGTTGGAACACATGGCCTCCTCGGAGTCTCCCACATTGCCTCTGGTTTACTACGAGCAAGGATGAATGAGAGGCTAGAATGGAGGCACTGAGTGACCGGCCGCATGAAACTCACCGTACTATGGCTGCTCCTATCTCGTCAGTGCCATGGGAGGATCCCATAGAGCCCCCGGAGCATTCACCACCTACGGTGGCGTGGCACTTCCGCGGTCTGGACCATAACTTCATCCCGATGCCAAACCTTCCAGAATGTCACTCCAACTAGCGGGACATTTAAGTAGTGGATTGTACGAGCGAATCGTGCCAAGGGTTTAGGGACTTTAAGTATCCTTCTATCTAGCGTCAAAGATGTGTAACCCCATTGTAATGGGTATTCCAAATTTTGTACCACGATAGCTTGTTAAAAGCTAATAATGGCTGCCAGTGATCCCTCCTTATGTAAGACAGGCTTTAGAATTAAGTTGGATGCATGTTGAGGATTTCCAGACTAGAGTTGTTTATTTGCTTCCTAAATGTCCTAAATCACCTCATGTTTGTGAGAACTGGACATAATTTCTAGTTGGCACCATGTGCTACACAAATTCCAACACATCTTGACTATATGAACTATATCATTGTGCTGTTGCATTGGGTATCATCCTAGAGCACCCAAAGGGCTGCTAGTCTAACTCCAACCCCCTAAAACAATGTACAGCTACGGCAGGATGCAAATGATCACCGAAACACCCTATCCAGGACCGTCTGCTTCTGGGGGGAAGAAATCCTGGTTGAGGCAATCCTCTCCGACCAGTCCTGATTGCTGCAGGACAAGCCCAGCTAGGCAGTTTCCAGTCTGTCTCTTTGAGAGAATGATGGCAACACAAAGAATCTTTGTGCAGCACTTGCTCAAGTGCAACCCAAGGACAATCGAAGCTAGTCGATGTGCAACGCACACACCCACCAACCTTCCCTCTACAGCCGACCTCTGGACGCTGATGATTGGCTCCGCGAGTCGAGGACAAACTTGTTCTCGCCCGCTTGTGATGAGACAGAGCAAGGCAACCTATGGCCGCCTACTACTGGCAGGGCACCGCCGCTGCCTCGGTGGAAAGCACAAGACCCGCATTCCCACCTGATGAGCTATTACTTGGCGGACGGTTAAGAAGTGTTCTGATCAGCCCACGTACAGCCGGTCTCATGAGATGCAAAAGGAGGAGTTCGCTCGCTCTCAAGCAGGGTAACCAGACTACTTTCCTGGTGGTTCTGAACCAATTCAACTACCTTTCTCGTATGCCACGAGAAATGTTGACTGAAGATAGAAGGTCCAAGCTCTGTCGCGGAGCGCCTCAACCCAGAGGCTCAAACACGCTCTTTCAGCTCACAGATTCATAGTATGAAGACTTTCTGGTGGACAAGGCTCCTCCGAGTCGAAGAGATGTGAAGGAAGTGCTTGAGATCGCAAAGCGCAAATGGGTGGCAAGGAGAGCTGCAGTAGAGCAGCAGCAGCAGTAACACTCAACCTTCGCTTTGCCTCCCCTCCTGGAGTCCGGTTAGTACGGCTGCATCCATGTACCAAGTGGCCCACTGTAGTGCTGCCCTCCTGCCACCCAAGCCGCTACCGCACAACCAATACCCCCGCATTCTCCGCACTTGGGAATCAGATAGAAGCGGCAAATGTTTGATGCTACAATTGCGGCAAGCTAGCATTATGCGAGCCCAGTGGCGCGTGTATTCCTAGCAAGCCAGTCAATGTCGGCCAACCCGTTCTCAGGCACTCGTGCCTAGAGCTAGGCAGCAGTTATAGTGGACTTTGCGCAACGGTACCGTGGGGAAGACCACAAGGGGGTCGTTGGACCTCCAGACCAGTTCCTCCCTCGGACGCCGGTTGTCTCAACCATGTGACCGCTGAGGGAAGCTACAAGACGCCCCTTGATGTCGTGACTTCTGTAAGTTTACTCTCACACCTTTCCTACCTCAGTCCTTTTTTATTCCGGTTGCATTGCTCCTTCATATCCTTCCAGAATCCTCACAACAACAACTCCCGACTGATCTCCTGGAAGATTGCCATGCTAGTGCGATCACCAGGTTCACAATTAATGTGGGGATTAAGTATTGTAATAAGTTGGGGGATTAAGCATTTGTTGAAGTAGACTTCCAAAGCTGACCTCATCCTTGATAAACACTTAGTTTGATTGGATATCATACTTGCATGGATTGGCTAGCCAAGCACAAAGGAACCATAGATTGTTGCCAAGCGAGTCGCATAATAACCTTAGAGAATACCAGAATGGCCAAGTTGTGCACCATACTTCCAACTGTACCCACTACCTCCGCAACATCCACCTCTTACTTCCCATACTGTTCTAGAGCTTAGTAACCCCTGTGGCCCAGTGTCAATGGAATATTGCCGAAGTATATCCCCTAACGAACTACCAGGAATGCCCCCAGATAGGGATATTGCAATTTGTCATAACTTCAATACCTGGTACCATTCAGCCTATTTCAAAAGCGTACAGGAACATCGACCGTTCACCCGCCAGGATCTGTAGAACTCAAAACACCAGAACATCGAATGAGCAAATTAAAGAAAAGGTATTCATAGACGATCCTCTCCTTAGTTCTTCTCCGTGCGCGATTGCCCCGGGAGTACATATTGCCCCAAAAAGACGTAGTCTACCAGATGCGCCATGCGCTTGTAGACTACCGTTATCCTCAAATGAACGTCACCTATCAAAAAACAAATACCCACGGTCTAGCGGGATAGATGGATCTCTTTTTGACCAAAAGACGAAGCTCGGGCTTTTCAAAATTGATCTAAAGGCTAGGATATTCCAATTGAAAATCTCAGATCGGACGGACTATTCCAAAACTACATTTTACCACCCGTTATGGTTTATTTTGTACACCGTATTATTTCTTTCGACTAAGCCAATGCTCCTGCTACCTTCATTAATTTTAATGAACAAAATCCTGTGCCAGGGCAGTACTAGCGCAACACAAATTTGTCGGTGGTATTTATTGATGACTGAATATCCTTAACTCTAAAAATTGAGAGGAGCACGCCACACTCGCGCGATATGCTCAACAAGCTTCGTGAGCATAAACTATATGCGAAGTTTTCCAAGTGTGAGTTTTGTGCAAGAAGTTACCTTTCTCAGCCCATGTTAACTCTCTGAAGGCGGTGTTGCCGTTGACCCTAGCAAAAGGGCAGAATGTATTGGATTGGGAAGCAACCTCAGAATGTAACGAGGTCTGGAGTTCCTTCATTGGTAGCCGGATATTACCCGCCGGTTATTTCCAGGTTCTCCAAAAATTTCGATGCCTTATGACCCAACTCCTCAAGAAGGGCAGAAATTCGAGTGACCGAAGACTGTGAAATGGGTTCGAAGAGTTAAAGAAAGACTTACAATGGCCCCAGTCTAATAGCCTGACATCCATAAAAACTTTGAAATCTATTGTGATGCCTCTCATCATGACCTAGGTGTTGTGTTGATGCAAGAAGGCAAAGTCGGTAGCTTCTGCCTCACATCAATTACGCCCGCATGAGGCAAATTATCCCACACATGACCTAGAATGTAGCCGTTATGGTGCATGTTTTGAAAATTGGCGCCACTAGTCTAGTCGGCAAGAGATTTGAAATTATACCCCAATCATAAGAGTTTGAAGTGATTCTTCACACGCCAGATGCGTGAATTTGAAGCAAAGAGATGGTTTAGAGCTCATCAAAGGACTATGACTGGGGCATTCATTACCACCCGGGTAAAGCAAAACGTTTGTGGCCGATGCTCGTCAGCCGGAAGCTCTATGCACAACTTCTCTACCAACTGTGATCTTCTGATTCAGCCACCCACCTGCTTTTTGATATCCAAAATCTAAAGGTCTAGGAGTGTTAAGGGAAGGTTTTCTCTTACTGCCTATGCACGCCAACCAAACCTGTCTCGTCGTCAAATCAAAGCCGCTCAGGCCAATGATGCAGAAGCAGCTAAGATAAACGGAGCTAGGAGGGGGCCGCCAAAACAACACCAAATTCTTTCATTTACTCAGCTATGTCACAGTATATCCATGAGGAATCAAATGTAGTACCAAGACAGGTCCATGGCCGTCTAGGAAGTATATTCCGTACAGAAGCACACATCCCCACTATCCATCCACCTGGTTTGCCACCAAAATGTATCAGGATATTCGCCAGCCCAATATTGGTGGCCTGAGTTTGAGACGAGACAATTCGCTGCTCGATAGTTCGCCCATTTGTGACGTGTAGTCAGATGGCATCAAGTCGGAACAGATCAAGCCCCCAACAGTTTACTTCAGCCCCTAAAGTACCCGAGTGGCAAATTGATTGAAGTAAGCATGGATTTCATACTGGACTCCCCAAAAACACCTCAAAGGGGGCACCGATTCATATTGAGTCGTATGTGTTCTGACCGACTTACAAAAGTGGCACATTTAGTGTCCTTGGTACATGGTGTCGTACAGTGGAGCTAAGCCGCTGAGCTCTACTGACGATATTGTCGCCTCCGACGTTGTGACCATAACTACTCTCATTTCAGAACCGTGGGCACCAATTTTACTCTAGAGTTTGGGGAAAACCTGGATTAGCGTGCTCGAACCGAGTGTTCTTGTATGAGCGCGCTCACCCTCAGACAGGTGGCCAAACTGGCCGCACAAATCAGACCCTAGAAGTATGTTACGAGCCTGCGTGTGGTCTTACAACTCTTGATTGGGAGAAATTGTAGTCGCGTGTGATTCTACTGTACAATAAACAGCTACCAAGCCAAAGCCTCACATGACACCATTTGAAGCATTTACGGGAGAAAAATGTAGAACACCCTTGTTTAGTCCGAACTAGGGGAAAGACAATTCTTTGGACCAAACACTGGATGCGAAATGCTGAACGCAATGTGGCCCCATTTGAAATCTGGCTTTAAAAGAAGCACATCACGCAGAAAAGTTTTTCTGACCGTCACCACCGCGAGCTAAGCTTCGAGGTGATGACTAGTTATCGTTTGAGAGAGTCGTCGCGGCGACTCGAGGAGTACCTGCTGTTATGTGCCACCGGAAACTAGCTCCTTGATATATGGGACCTTTTCAAAATCATTGCAAAAAGACGAGCAAAGCGGGCTTACCAACTGGACATTGTCCATCCCCAGCTTTCAGATTTACAACAGACTGCATGATCGGTCCAAGCTAGAAATAGATGTTCCCGTGTCGCCTCATAACATACACCTACTAAAGGACATCAACCTACACCCTAACCTTTCATACGCATAGGGAATACCGGATTCGTGTGCGTGTGATTATAAGCCAAGCGCACACTCGAAAGCCACACCTCAAATGCTCAAGATACAGTGGAGAATCCTATACTCGCTGACAGAATAGACCACCCGGAAAGGAGGATCATAAACTTCAAGACTAAATTTCCGAACTTCTTCCACGCAAAGTATCACTGAGACTCAGCGGACGAGATTCTTTTTGTAAGGAGGGTAGAGTTGCTAACATTACCCAAACATGTTGCCTAATAACTTGTGGGCCATGGTGGTGGTAACTAAAAAGCTTTAGGTCCTGTGTTGCCAGTCTACATACCTTAGTGTATTGAATGCAATTGCACCTCACAATCTTCCATATTCTATTGTATCCTCTCGTAAGACCTATAAAAATTAATAGGTACAAACCTCGACCTAGTGAAATGAAGCGTGAACGCTTTAGTAGAAGAAGAGTTTTTTTGCGTGTTTGGGGGAATGACATTTCATATCTAATACACCACCATCAAGCTGAACGCTGTACTGAAAGGTGTTCTTCAATTATCCATCTCAGTTGAGTAGCTCATTAATTAAATAATTTAAAATCAGCAAAATGGTAGAAAACCTCCACTACAAGAAACCAAGGCCATGTTGTCAATTTTGATAAATGTGATTCCAAACTCCCTTCCCACAAAATTGTCGACGAAATGCACATAAAGACGATTAAACTAGATACAGTAAAATTACAATGCCTTCCTCACAAATTATACATAAAATATGACAAGACTATCATCGGCTCACTGGCTGTAGGCTGTGTGCTCTGAGGCGGGCTGGAATTTTGTACCAAATTTTGCAATTTCACCAAAGAAAAATTTACAAACGTACATGACCCTGAGATTTGGTACAGTGTTGGACAAAGCATCACCTCTAACCACAGAATTTTCCACAACTTTGATTGTCTCTGTAACTAAAGTCAAATGACTAGATCAAGTGAAACCCTCATACTATTGCATTTATACTTTAGCCTCTAGGAGGGTTTCTCTCTTGTCGTTGCACCTGCCAAGTG
>RYFJ01004530.1:0-40167 GCA_003991445.1 Oryza meyeriana var. granulata
CTCACACCTCTGTGATTCTTGCTGTCATTTCTTCCTGGATCTTCGCGTTTGATAATGCGAGTGGGTTGTAAATCGATTCTGCTCTGTTATTTCTCTCTGTTAATTTACTCGGACAGTTCTGGATACTCTATCGGTGCCCAGATAGTATGCGTTTGATGATACTGAGGAATTCCATCTTGTTGCCCCACGTGAATCGGGCACCGCTTCTTGATCAGCTCGTAATGTGTATCACTATCCCGATTGATTTCTGCATGATAACGCTTATAACCATGTCTTGAGTGGCTTCGGTGAATTGAGGTGATGTATGTCAATTCCCAATCGGACAGCTTTGGAAATTGATTTTGATGGCCTTTGATGTGTCAACGAGTTCTGACAAAGTTCTGAATCAGCAATGTTCTGCTCCATTGTTGTCTTGTTCTTCGGTCAAATTCGCATCTTGACGGGATTACATTGTCTGTGGACTTCCTTTTAGCCATGTCAAGTTCTGTGTCCACCACAGCGTGCAAAACGTGTTGACACAAAAATCATCTGATCGCGCTGAAGACGGTTGTGATCTTGTTCGTGCACTAGACCGGCGAAGGCCTGGAGATTGCTTAGCTCCAGTGCAGGTCTAATTTTTGGGTGGACGATGCGCTGAATTTGTATGATCTGAGAGATCATTTACATGATACTCGGCCATAGTCTTTATATCCGAAGTTGATACAGTCTGATTCATATCAAAGGGTTTACTACTATAAAGGAAAAATTAACAAGCCCTGATCGGACACGAGATCAGTGTTCCTAAAATCTAAGCTACCTAATTTATGATTAAATAGTTAACTACATGCTGTAGTCTTCATGATTCTTCCTGAATTCGGCTTTTCGATTAGCTTTCATTGGTGTATAGCTCTTCCTTAACGGTGAACGAACCGTACAACATTTGGTGTTAACAAGAATGTCGTGGCCGCTGCGACTCTGGACCTTACTGGGCACTGAACAAATACCCTAACTATTGCAGGATCTAAGGGCCATGATAACTGTTGGCGCTTGCAACACGTAGCAGTTCAGATAGCCCACCATTAGGTTAACAACTTAGATGCGTGCAACATCATCAACCGCGAAGACCCGAGCAGCAAGCACTGATAGCGTGTCGGAGTAAACCGTGCCTCACAAGGACACTATGATGATCGTCGGTGGTACCAACTTGACGGGCACCATGAAAACCGTGACGCCCAAGAGCAATTACGACGTGACGGACTCCGATGTTCCTCGCCACGACATCAATGCCCGCGCTGAGGCGTGCAAGGAAGATGAATCGACCCTAGACTTGAGGATGAGCACGAGCACATCGGCCTTGACCACGAGCGGTTTCACCGACATAGTTGGAGCCAGAGCCCTCACTCGAACGAAGGAGTCCTTGCTTTCTCGCACAAACTATAGCAAGTCGACTGGCCCACGGACCTCAAACCTATTGGCATAGAGAAGTACGACGACAAGACTAATCCCGAGTCTTGGCTCACCATGTACACCCTAGCAATCCGAGCAGCTAGAGGTGATCACAAAGCCATGGCAAATTATCTTCCAGTCGACCTGACAGACTCAGCGTGGACGTGGTTAATGGGGCTCCCTAGAGGGTCTATTGGTTCCTGGGGGTGAGTGATTCGTGGCCAACTTTTAGGGGACAAACCGGAGGCCAGTGTCCGAGTACGACCTATACTAGTGCCACTGGAAGAAAAACAAGTCTATTAGAGACTTCATCAAGTGTTTTTCCGAGAAAAGGAACTCAATCCCCAAGATCAAAGACGAGGTAATCATTGCTGCCTTCTGCAAGGGAGTCAGAGACACCCCGTTCATCGCAAAGTTCACTCGGAAGTCGCTTGCATCCGTCAAAGCTCTCTTCGACATGGCCAACAAGTATGCTGATTCAGCCGATGTAGTTGTCGAGGCACTCAATCACAAGAAGGAGCCACGACAGAAGGAACGATGAGTTTGCCAACCAATCCGGGTGGTAGACCTCCTAGATGAACCCGGTTGCTAGGAGCTTGTTGTCTCCTCACGGATAGCATCGTTGCGGTCTTGAGCGAAATGCCAGAGCCATTGTTTGACTGGTTTGGTGTCCGGCTTGACGTTGAGGAAATGCTCGATCACCTCCCTTGGTACACCAAGCATGTCAAAAGGCTTCTAAGCAAATATGTCCCTGTTCACCTAGAGGAAGGTGATGAGCTTGTCTTCCTATTTGGGGTCGAGTCTAGGGGGATCTTCTTTGTTTCTGACTGCATTGAAATTCCTAACTTGGCTGCCTTTTTGCCAGGACTTCGTCGTCCTCCTTTGATGTTGTGCAGCCAGTCAAAAATTGCTCCGTCCCACTGCGGCTTCGTGTGACCCAACTCGCAGCTCTCCTTGTCGTAGGTGAAGGCTTGCCTGACATCGCTGCATAGGGAGAGGACTCCTACTGGTCCAGGCATCTTGTGCATCATGTAGGAGTAGTGGGGTATAGCCATGAATTTTGCTAGTGCCGGTTGCCCGACTATAGCGTGGTAGGGTGTCTCAAAATCGGCGACCTCGAAGTAGATGTTCTCCGTGTGGAAATTTTCCCTACTGCCAAGGGTGACCGGCAGAGTAATCTATCCGAGAGGTGTTGCAGAGAGGCCGGGGATTACCCCGTGAAAGGGAGCTATACTCGCCCGTAACTTGGATCAAGGTATCTTCATCTCGTCGAGTGTCTTGGCGAAAAGGATGTTGAGCGCGCTTCCTCCGTGGATGAGAACCTTTTCAGCTTGATGTTTCTGATAACTGGATCCAGGACAAGTAGATAACACCCTGGATGTGCCACTCAGTCAGGGTGATCCGTATGGTCAAACATGATTGCCACTTCAGACCACCATAGATATTGGAGGGCGTCAGTGGAAACCGAGTTTACTTCCCATGCAGCCTGCTTCTGCTTGCATTTGGACTCATATGCTGACGGTCGTCCGAATATGTGATTGAGCTTAGCCTAGGGATCTTGGTAGTCACCGGCTGTGCCTGAGTCTAGCTTTTCTCCTTGTCTTTTGGTTTGCCAAACGTGGATGTTTGCTCGGTGATGAATTTCTTGAGCATGAAACAATTTTTGTCCGTGTGTTTCCCCTTTGGGTGGAAAGGGCATGGCCCGGTCATGACCTTCTGGTAGTCATCCATCCTTGGAGGTCACGGTCGGGTGCAGTCGATAGTGGCCACGATGTCTTCTAATTGCTCTTGCAGTTCCTGGCTTTAGATGGGGCCGCATCGTCTGTATCCCATCACTCCTTCTGTTTGGGCTCCTTTTTGTCGTCGAGTGCCTCAACGACTGTGTCGGCTGAATCAGCATACTTGTTGGCCATATCGAAGAGAGCTTTGACGGAGTTGGGCGGCTTTCGAGTGAACTTGGCGGTGAACAGGGTGTCCCTGACTCCCTTGCGGAAGGCAGCAATAACCACTTTGTCCTTGATCTTGGGGATAGAGTTCCTCTCCTCAGAAAAGCACTTGATGAAGTCTCGGAGAGACCCGTTCTACTTCTAGTGGCACTGGTATAGGTTGTACTCGGATGCTGGCCTTTGGTATGTTTCTTGGAAGTTTGAAACGAAGTGCTCACGAAGTTCCCCTAGGAGCCAATAGACCCTCTGGGAATCCCTGTTAACCATGTTCGTGCTAAGTCAGCTAGGGCATTGGGAGATAATTTGCCATGGCCTTGTGGTCGCCTCCAGCCGCTCGGATTGCTAGGGTGTATACAGTCAACCAGGATTCTGGGTTGGTCTTGCCATCGTTCTTCTCTAAGCTAGTTGGTTTGAAACCTGTAGGCCAGTTGACTTGTTATAGCTCGTGCGAGAAAGCTAGGACTCCTTCGTCTGAGTGAGGGCCCCAGCTCTGCCTACGACAGTGAAACCACTTGTGGTGGAGGCCTTAATGCTTGTGTTCATCCTCAAGTTGGCGACGTTTGTCTTCCTCGCATTCTTAGCATCGAGCGTTCATGTCATGGCAGAGATCATGTTGTAATTGTTCTCGAACGTTGCGGTTGTCCCAACACCCGTCGTGCTGATACCGCCATCGATCATCCGTGTGACCTTGTGATGCGCAGTTTGACTCTGAGTAGCACTGGTCTAAGCCTGCTGCTCAGCGTCACGCCACGGTGGAGTAAGTTGCAGCATCTGAAGTTGTCTTATTGGATGGAATGAAGGTGTCTCCAGATTGCTGACGTTGTTGACACACTGTAGTTGTTATCATAGCCTTGATCCTAGCAATAGTCGGTGTTACTTGGTGATCGAGTCCTAGCTGCATAGTGTACAGGAGTGTAGCGGCCGGCACAATGTTCTGCTAGGGTGCAACAAAGACTTCATGGTCACCTACCCTGGTCTGGAGGATCTCCTGTTGTGCTACCCAGCTGGTCTTGTGTAGATCACGGTTGCAAGCGTCACGCTCAGCCTATAGGTATCAGTTTTCTTCCTCCTGTTGCTCACGCAGTCGGCAAGCTTCCTCCTCCTGCTGACCGCGTATCTAGCACATGTCTTGTGTCGGATTTGATCCCTTTGATGCCATGAAAACTTCACGCAATGGAGAAAGGCTTCCTGAGTTGCTGTCTGACTAGGAGTCAGACTTGGAGTAGTTTAGTGGTGTAATAATGACCCCAACCTCCCTGGACCCAATACCTAGCGACTCTGGGACGTATCCAAGTCGAATTCGAGAGGATTGGTCTTGCCGCATCATATTTGAGTTGAAGATAGCTACGACATTGCCTAGTCCGAGTGGAAAATTGATGATCTCATCTCCCCTAGATTGGATCTGGACAGGCTCAAAGCCAAATCTGAGTTGAACACTAGGAAAGAGAGTTATCCTAGGGCTCGTAGATTTTGGTATCACCAGAGTAGGTTGTTGAAAACCGCTGCGGCGTTGAGTAAGCTAACTAGCGCTGGGTTGACCTGGTTCCTGTCCGATCAGACAAGGTGAGATTGCCGAATTTGTCAGTGATGAAGTCGAGGCTCCCAAAGCTAATGGCTTGTCTGGGAGAGAAGTTGATGTCGTTGACTCTTGTGGTTGGATCTATCGGTTTTGATGACGATGATCTTGATGAATCCCCTACCTGGGGCGCCAGCTATCGATGTTTTGTATCGGCAATATTGATTGTAGGACTACTCGTCGGACTAAAATGCTAGCTGTCGATGTTTTGTATCGGCAATATTGATTGTAGGACTACTCATTGGACCAAAACTCGATGGACTTCGAAAGACAAGATGATTTATATTGGTTCAGCCCTCGGGGTGAGGTAATACGCTACTTCCAGTTGTGGTGTATTACTTTCGTTGTATTCTCTTGTGAGATTCTGTATGGTGTTCGTTCTTGCCCCAGGGGGCTCCTTGCCTCTTCTTATATACCGAGGAGACAAGGTTACAAGGTAGGAATCCCAGTTGAATTCCACCAAGGGATTTCCTTCTAAGAACATAGAGCAACCGGTTAGGACTACATCCATTTCCTTGTCATACAAGGTTACATGAAGTCGAGTCTATTATATCCTTAATTACATGGGCCAGCCCATCCTCTATCCGAGTGGCCGTATTGCTTTTCTTAAGGTATCCGGGGACCATAGCCTCCACAACGATCTCCCTAGCGGGCCACATAAGCGGCCACCAGCGAAGCTGATTATCACAGGCGATACTTTTATGCGACTGCCAGCAAAGATAATAATTGCAAGCTCTGCCAGCAAAGCAACCAGCTGCGTCCACTGCATCCCTGCACGTGCCAAGGAGCCGCTGCACCGCCGCCTCATCGACCCTGTGCCATCGTTGCCTCGTCAACCGTGCCTCCCTCCTCGTCAACCCCGCACGCCGACCATCGACGTTGGCGCCTCGTCGACCACCGACTGCCACCGTCATCGACCACTGACCGCTGCCACCTTGTTGACCCCACGCCGTTGTCACCTCATCAACTGTGCCTCCGCCTCCTCATCGACCGCCAGCGCGTCGTCGATCACCGACCCCGCGCGCCACCGTCGCCTTGTTCACCACTGGCCTCCTTCGCTCCTCCTATCGCAGCTTGCAATCAGGTAAGCGCAGTTGGCTACCATCATGTACATCCCCTTGCACTGGTTACCTGGCGTCTCGCAGTACTCTCTTGCTTGTGCAAGGTTTGCATATTCATCCTGTGAATGTGTTGTCGCATGGCCATTGGAGTAGAAAGAGAAAGGTTTGCATCATCCTGTGAATTATAGAAGAGGGGTATAGGAAGATATCACGTTATAGTTGGGAGAAATGCTCGATCGTGAGATATTTTCTAATGTGCTCTACACATTTCATTTTGGAATGTCCTATTATGAGAACGATAAAACTTCTGAATTAGAAGTCCTAACTCCTAACACCGTAAAAAAATTGATTAGTCCATGAGCATATACTTAGATTAAACCTCACAATGTGCTGTACACCAGCCTATGAACACTTGCCATTACATAAACTCCAGGAAATGCCATTCATTCTCTTTTTTCCCCTCTCTTTTTGAACGAAGTAGCTGTCTTTCATTGCATTTAGATAATAATGGTATTAAAAAAAACACCGGTCGGTTGGTGACAATGAGATCCCCAGCCCTGTTAATGCTTTTTTTTACTAAATAGGGCTAATTATATTAATATATTGCGTTCGTAACCTGAAGCCGTTTCGAACGCAAAAGTTTTGCCTTTTGTAAAGTGAGAAAATAAAGGTTTTAGTTAATTTCGACGCAATAGAGCTAATTATATTAAATATACTGGCGATTGATTTCTGAGAAAAGATTGGACTCCTTGTCTGTTGCACTTGAAGAGAACCGCTTGCATTTATTCTGAGAAAAGAATGGACTATCTGTGCCTTTTTTTAATGTTATCTGTGCCTTTTTAATCTTCAGTGGATCGAGCTTAGTCCACCTTTTTTTAGATGCTATTTATGGACTATAGATTTAGGCAGTTAATATGTGTGAAACATAGTTCATTCCATTTTTTACCTTGTGAGCAGAAATTTGGATTGCTCGTGTGTATGGAGAAAATATTATAGTTGAAGGCAAAGGATGGACTGCTCACTTACTGTACAAAAGATGCATGTTTCTTTTTAGTCACAAAAAAATATGTTATGAAAGTTATCTCAACTGGACAAAAGCCATCTCTCACTTACTGTCTATGGATTTCTCACTTACTGTCTATGGACAAAAGCCATTTCTCACAAATAGTAGACAAATATTAATTAGCAAATTCTGTACCTCAGTACTCCACTGGTATGTCATAATCCCTCGTAAGCGTGAACAATTGATGAGTACCGTAGTGAAATTCTAGAACAGGAGATGATTACCTTTGTATTTTATTCATGATAGTGGTAATTAATTTTCCATAAGACTGCGTGACAGTGGGTTACGCAACACCATTGTCTCAATTGTGATTCCTAGTCCAAAGGCCAACATCACACCCTTCTCAGGTTGATGCTGCTCATCTTCTTCCTTCTCCCGATGATGATCCAGCTCATCAAGAACGAACGTGATTGTCGCGCCACTCATGTTCCCATACTCTCTCAGCATGTTCCTGCTCGCAGCCAGCTTTGATGGCTGAAGCTCGAGCTTGCCCTCTATATTGTCTAGGATCGCGCGGCCACCTGGGTGCACCGTCCAGAACAAGTCATTCTAGTTCGGATCTATGTTTCCAACAGATTGGAATGCATCGAGCAAGCACTGATGGATATTGTCCTTGATTAGCGTCAGCACCTAGATGGAGAGGTAGAAATCTATGCCGCTGCTGGAGGCCTGCATCCCAAGTGCGTTCTCGGTTCCTGGTATCATAGTTTGCGAGGCGGAAACCTTCTCGAATAGATGGCGCTCCCCACTATCAAGGGACCAGCGCCGACGATGACCACATTGGCACCATCGCCGAACAGTCCATGGCCAACAATTTTGCTTTCATCAGGGGTTGAGAAGCATACAAGGGTTAGCTCGGAGCAGGCTACGAGGACACGAGGTCACGGTTGTTCTCGGCGAGCTCCTTGGCAAGCTGGAGCGCCCGGCCTACGCTGGAGCAGCCATGGAGGTTGAGGATGGTGCAGGAGATAGAGGGGCCGAGGCCGAGGAGCGATGTCAGGTGGAGGTCGGAGCTGGGGGCACTGCAGCCAGAGTAGGTATTGAATATGAGGTGAGTGATGTCAGTGGCTGGACGGCCCCACTCGGCGATGGCCTTCTGTGCTGCAGATTTGGCGAGCTCTGGGACCTCGGTGGCGGCGATTTCTTCACGACCTTCATGAAGGAGTACGCATAGGTTACAATAGCAGAAAACAAAATTTTTCTACCGCGCACACCAGAACATCATGCGAGAGAGGGATCATGAATCGTTACCACTAGACGCGCAGTGCAACGGAAGAAGGGTTGGAGAAGTCGGTCCAACCACGCGCACGTCAAGGTAGTAGTGGAAGTAGTCGATCTCCGTGAGCAGACCGCGATCAACCACACCACAAGCAGATCTAATTAGCGTCGATGCCGATCAACGCCATAACAAGAAGCGCCTCTATCGGTATCCACACGTCCGGGGCTGGAACGCCGATTGCGAGTGTACTAGCACTCGTGAGCGGCTAGGGTTTGGCTCGGGAGGTGGTGGCTAGGGTTTGGCTCGAGGTCAACCGAAAACGTGAATCTCCTCGGCCTCTCGCCTCCCTATATATAGACCTCCTCACTTGGGCCTCGTGGACTGAGACCCAATAAAAGTCTACTCGGATCTCTATCCGAATCGAGCCCATATTCGAATCACATTCAAATAAGTGTTCCAACCCATTAAGCGTGCGACCCTGTAGGTTCACGTATATTTTGTCGTGACACGGAAATGTCTTTCTGGTCACCCTGTTAATAGCGGCCTCTAGCAAGGCATATTAGCCCTAAAATATACATAAAGATCATATCTGCTAAACCTGTAATGTCCTCATGTACAAATCCGTTTGCCTCACGATATCGATTGAGCTCAAGGCGAGACTTGTGTCATCCTCTTAATAGCTCAATCACTCTCTCGATCCTGTGATGGATTACAAACTTGTGATTGACACCTCAATCACCCTAGCATGGCCATGCACTTCCATAATCCATTACATCGAGGGGCCCAGAGATATCTCTCCCGTAAGGAGGGGCAAATTCTTTCTTGATCATTCACATCCCACTACATGTTTCATAGCAAACTTGAAGACTACTTTTATGACTACCCAGTTATGGAGTAGCGTTTAGTAGTTCCAAAATAAGCTACCACGTATGTCGGAAACCATGATGATCTCAAGTCTAAGGACTCTACATAAACACTACTTGAGACTAACTGATGACATATGAAATCTCTGCAGTATCTCATGGTGGTCTATCCAACATATGTCCACTAACATATGTCCATATTATCGATTTGGTATCTCCATACCATGATCCATGAGACATGATCATCAATCAATACATATGATGATGTTAGAATCATATTTGTTCCTCATATGATATACGATCAGGGGTCATTTAGAAATAGCAACATTTGACATTAAGAGTCTCATGAATATCCTGATTCTTTGCAGTAAAAGCAAACTGTATCAGGAGCAGCGCCCTTCTTGTCTTGCTTGGCTTGGATCTGCTCGCGATCTCATCGGGAGTTAACTTTCTCTTGACCGCGCATTTCTTGACATTGGGTTTGCCCTTGTCTTTCTGCATCATCATCACATGACTGGTGCTTTTCTTAATGGTTTCCTCGGCAGTTTTAAGCATCCCATGCAACTCAGCCAAGGTCTTGTCTATGTTGTTCATGTGATAGTTTAATATGAATGGCTCAAAACTCGGAGGGAGCGACTGGAGAATCACATCAGTAGTCAACTCTTGGCTAAGGGGAAAACCAAGTTTTTCCAAACTCTCAATGTAGCCAATCATCTTAATCACATGAGGGCTGACGGGATTCCCTTTCGCAAGCCTGTACGCAAACAAGGACTTTGAAGTGTTGAACCTCTCAGCCCTTGCTTGGTTCTCAAATATACCACGCAACCCCACAATGATATTGTAAGCATTTGTGTTCTCATATTGCTTCTGAAGCTCAGAGGACATTGTGGCAAGCATGAGACAGCTCACATCAAAGGAATCATTCGTGTGCTTCTCATAAGCTCTCTGTGCAGCCATAGAAGAATTATTAGGCAAGTTCTCAGGAAAAGGAGTCTCAAGGACATACTCCTTGCGCTCTTGCTTGAGAACAATTCTTAAGTTGCGATACCAATCCATAAAGTTCATTACATTGAGTTTTTCTTTCTCAAGAACAGATCGCAAATTAAAAGAACTAGATGCTGCGTTAGCTGACATGATCTACAACATAAGAATATGCAAAGTTTAGCATTATGTTTATGTTCATATTTTATTAAACTATTTAACAAAAAACTCCCACTATGTGTTTTGCAACAAAACTCCCTCTAAGTTACATAGTGAGTCAAGATCCTCATTTCACTAATTCCTAGTGAGCTTTGGCATCACGGCTAGAAAACTGGTGACATGGGTAAGCAACACCTTGCTAATCACATCCCTATGTGACTCTTGCTTGTTGGGTGGCATCACTATGCCCCGGCCCCAACCTGTGCCCCAAGATCCAAAACTGTTCTGATGACCTTGGTAAGTAAACCAAATGCTTCCGCATGTAGATGTCCGACATCTACTCCAAATGATGATGCTAACCGACTGTATCCTACTTTGGTAGGCCTACAATATAGTGATCATTATCTTTTGGTGCAACATATGGAAGGGCATAAACACCTAATTTTTTTATTATAAGGGACTCTATTCTACCATAGCAACATATCACATATATAATTGCATAAGAGTAAGATAGAAAACATCATAGATAAACATATACATCTATGAATTAGTATGGCCCAAAAGGATGGTGATCCCCATCTCCATGTACGTGTAGATGATCTTCATCCTCCACATCTCTTCTTTGGGTCACCATGCTTGAAAACTTGTAACCTCAAGTCTAGGCTACTACCACTAGAATAGCTAGCAATTGAAGATTACAAGGATGGATTCAAGCACTAAGGTCGACACGCAGGTCGTTAAATACAATTAAGACAGCTAACAAAAGCTGAAAAATCATGACACGCAGGTCATGAACGAATGTTACATGCATCATATACATCTCATACATTCCAAATAAGCTATAGGGCCATACTAATTCATATCATTCACTGCAAAAACAAGTTAGACGTAGAATCGCATTCTACCTAACGATGTGAACCCATGACGCTATACAAGGGGGGTTCACACGGTGGTCCCGCTGTGAAATCGTTGTGAAAAACTATTCGGCATAACCAACCTTATGTCAATCCGAGATAATCTCCAGGACTCTAGTTTTTCCACTGGCCCAGGGCTATCAGATCCATAACCTAGTAGCATTCGGTATAACCTGCCTTATACCGATCCGAGACAATCTCCAGGGCGCTAATAGTGTTATGATCCACGCCTCATCTAACCTCTATTCATGGATTAATCTTATCAACCCGTGCCTTCATTGATCCATCACATGAACCGACTAATCTAGACTGCAATAAATCTAATCTACTACTCCCGCATATCAACATATGCGATGATCCAGATCACAAACTACGCAAGATGGCTCTGATACCACTGATGGAGTACGCGTAGGCTATGATAGCAGAAAACAAAACTTTTCTACCGTGCACACCAGGACATCATGCGAGAGAGGGATCATGAATCGTTACCACTAGACGCACAGTGCAGCGGAAGAAGGGTTAGAGAAGCCGGTCCAACCACACGCGCGTCGAGGTAGTAGTGGAAGTAGTTGATCTCCACGAGCAGACCGCGATCAACCACACCACAAGCAGATCAAATCAACGTCAATGCCGATCAATGCCACAACGAGCAGCGCCTCTACTGGTATCCACACATCTGGGGCTGGAACACCGATTGTGAGTGTACTAGCACTCGTGAGCGGCTACGGTTTGGCTCGGGAGGTGGCGGCTAGCGTTTGGCTCGAGGTCAACCGAAAACATGAATCTCCTCGGCCCCTCACCTCCCTATATATAGGCCTCCTCTCTTGGGCCTCGTGGACCAAGACCCAATAAGAGTCTACTCGGATCTCTATCCGAATCGAGCCCATATTCGAATCACATTCGAATAAGTGTTCCAACCCATTAAGCGTGCGACCCTGTAGGTTCACTTATATTTTGTTGCGACCCGGAAACGTCTTTCTGGTCACCCTGTTAATAGCGGCCTCTAGCAAGGCATATTAGCCCCAAAATATACGTAAAGATCATATCGGTTAAACATGTAATGTCCTCATGTACAAATCCCTTTACCTCACGATATCGATTGAGCTTAAGGCGAGACTTGTGTCATCCTATTAATGGCTCAATCACTTTTTCGATCCTGTGATGGATTACAAACTTGTGATTGACACCTCAATCACCCTAGCATGGCCGTGCACTTTCATAATCTATTACATCGAGGGGCCCAAAAATATCTCTCCCGTAAGGAGGGGCAAATTCTATCTTAATCATTCACATCCCACTACATGTTTCATAGCAAATTCGAAGACTACTTTTATGACTTCCCAGTTATGGAGTAGCATTTAATAGTCCCAAAATAAGCTACTACGTATGTTGGGAACCATGATGATCTCAAGTCTAAAGACTCTATATAAACACTACTTAAGACTAACTGATGATATATGAAATCTCTGCAGTATCTCATGGCAGGTCTATCCAACATATGTTCACTAACATATGTCTATATTATCGATTTGGTATCTCCATTCTATGATCCATGAGACATGATCATCAATCAATATATATACTGATGTTAGAATCATATTTGTTCCTCATATGATATATGATCAGGAATCATTTAAAAATAGCAATATTTGATATTAAAAGTCTCGTGAATAAGTCACATACTCATTGATCAATAATGGTAATGTCTATTTCAAGGAACAAATGAATACATTATAAACCTAGTATGTGATATATATATAACATCTCCATGTGACCTCTAGGGCATATCACTAACACTTCAAGGGAGGACATTTGTTTATCCATGATCTCAGGGTGGGAAGGGATTAGCTCTTCGTCAAGGTGGATGTAGCACTTCGATATGCCGGATTTGTCATCTGAAATGGTAAGCTTGAGGTTAAATAAAAAAATAAAACATATCATTGGACACCAATTATAGTTCTAGGTGTATAACTCGATCCGGCGAGATTTAAATCCTGGTGCCAAAAATTATAGACACGTGAATGTTGTTTTAATAGAAATTTTGTAAGATCCACAGATTTATCATTGTGATTCTCTCTTTTGAGTATTTGTTAAAAGTGCAAACTCCTCACACGCTTGTAACTATGTGAGTACTACGGCGTACGTATGTGATGGTAGCGTGAGAAGGTGACGGTATGTGTCACGGCTACCGTATTTAACGAGGCAAAGACCAACGTGAGATCGTAAAATGATAAACAAATTTTTATCGTGACTGAAGTAAAAAATTATCGCACCCTTCTTTTCTGATTTCTAGATAGTAGGGAAATATTTTGCTTTTATATCAATATATCAATATATATGGTTTAGGATGAACGATGATAGGATAGTCCTGGAAATGTAAACGCTGCCATAATTTTTTTCTCATTGGAATTAGTGAAAAATAATAATCAGAAATGAGCGATATTCTTACATCGCGCAAAGTAGTCATCAACATGGCGAAAGCTTCACAGGCTGTCCCAGCTGCTCTACGAGCTGTGGTTATGTTTTATTATTAGGAGCTGCAACCTGGCCTATAACGACGTATCAGGATATTGATATGTAATTCGTTATTATTTTCTGATAACGGGAAAATATCTCCGCCAGTTCAAGATTTTCTGATTTGCACGATATTCTTTAAGACTAGAGTACGCAAATAGATGATATCTAATCCTAGAGTACACTAGTTTATAATTTGATACCCGATTTTTCTGCCATTACTTCGCCATGCAGCAACAATTCGAACGCATGCATGAAGCCAAGGAGCAATCCTATCGGCAACAATTCGAGTCCATGCGTTTCAAGCAAGGGGAAACGCCTGAGGACTTCGCCATGCAGCTCACTGCCGTTGTTGCGGATATCCTTGACATGGGAGGCGTTATTGAGGATCAATATGTGATCAAGAACCTGCTTTGGGTCGTCCCTAAGAGGTACAAACAAGTTGCCATCTCTACCGAGCAGCTGCTCGACATTCGCAACATGCCGATGGAGGAGCTGGTAGGTCGGCTCTCTTCGGTCGACACTCATAGCGATGAGGAGGAGAACACGGGGGGCAAATTGTTCGTCATCGAGGAACAGTGGCTTGCCCATATGAAGCAGCGATAACAAGACGGGTCCAGCGGCAGCAGAAAGGGCCGAGGTGGCAAGGAGGGTGCCCTAACAGCAATGGTGGCCGCGACATTTCAAAGGTAAAGTGCTTTAATTGTGATTAATATGATCATTACTCGAAGCAGTGCTGCAAACCCCGTCACCAGCGAAAGGGGAGGTGAATTTGACGCAGGTGGATCATGAGACAACTCTGTTGATGGCTCACGTGATGGGGTTGTCCCTAGCTGGAAAGACGATACCCGATCGAGCACTTGGCGAACAAGAGGTACATCTCACTGAGAAGAAGGCTAATGCTGTGGAGCTCATGATGGGGGTGACAAGGTCATCATTGACGACTGTTTCTTGGACACAGGGGCCAGCAATCACATGACTGGTGTGTGGTCTGTGTTCGCCGAGCTTGACACCAGCACGTAGGGACGGTGAAGTTTGGGGATGGCTCAGTTGTCAAAATTTGTGGGCGTGGCACTGTCCTATTTTAGTGCAATAACAGCGAACACCGCACCCTGGAGGCCGTCTACTATATCCCAAAACTTCACAATAGTTTTATTAGCGTCGGCCACCTCGACGAGCGTGGCTACGATGCCCATATTCAACGTGGGATCCTCTCCATGAGGGACCCCGATGAACTTCTTCTCACTAAGGTATGGTGCTCACTGAGCTGCCTATATATTTTGCAGCTCAACGTGGCCAAGCTTGCTTGTCTAGCTATGCCGAACAACGAGGTAGCGTGGCGATGGCACATGCACTTCAGACATCTAAACTTTTAGGGACTGCGTGTCACACCCCGCCTTGGCAGCACCTACAATGACACTAGAGAGGATGCACTGCAGGAGATCAGCGTAAACCGACTCCCATGGAATGGCGATGCCAGTACCAGTCCTAGGAAACTTTGCTAGTACCTGCGGTGAACAAAGATGTACCATAGCAACTAGGTGTAGATATATTATACCTTATAGGAGGTCACACCTTCGAGTCAGCTCCGAGCATGTAACCAACAACAAGAGAGGCAACAGTGGAACTTAGCGCATGTAAAACCCAATCCACAAGCAACAGCTTGGGACTAGGAAGGAAACCCTAATCTTCACTTCCAGCATCACTTTTCCTGAAGGAGGGCAAAAAGAAATAGATTGAGTACATATGTACTCAGTAAGTTATGGGAAACGTGAGTATGCAGGCTTCAAAGGATGGCTGAGGTTTATTTCATAAATTTTTCTTTTTGAAGACATTTTCCAAAACACCAAATATTGGTTGTTTAACATGGTGTAGGAAAGAGGCACCTGCCTCGATCCGGTCTACGACTTGCTTTGCAGCAAATTAAGTGGACAAGGAAAACTTTTAGTTAATTAAACTCTACTGGTGAAGTCTAACCCTAGACTGGTTGTCTCGCCGCGACACTGGCTCACCGGAGGTTTTCCATTAGACAGCTTCTATCTCTCTAGTCAACCATTAGTTTCTTTTCTCTTTCGTCATCTACACGACATCAATTTGTCTTGTCACCAACTTGGGCTCAGAGAGCCGCCTACAACTATAGCCCATTATTTTCACTCAAGAGCCTAATTCGAACGTCATTCAAAATCCCCTCTGCAAAGGTCCATCTCAGACTATGCAGGGTCGTCACGACCGAGTACGTCTCATACTTAGGGTTCCATGAGTTCATCGTCACAATATCACCCTGTTGTCGTCACGATATCACCCTGTTGTCGTCTCGACAACAGCCATGGATCCTCTGTAGTCTCAGCTAGATTCTCCTAAGAGAAAACAAAGCGTCACACTTTGCATCGTGGGTTTTCACAACCGCATCTAACTCGCAAACTCTGCCGACACCCAGTGTCGGTTCCCTGACAAAACCCGCTTTCCCTTTTATTGACAAACAAAAGTTAAAAGAAAGGGCATTCGGAACTCACACTCAGAGAGCATGGTTGCTGAAGTACCATAAAGGTAGGGCGACAAGGGTACAGAGGATTTTAACAACCTACATGTATAATGCAACTAATGGGTAGCTCCGTTAGTTTGTCACGTGAATCAAGACCAGTCAAATTTAACGCACACACTTAAATGCAATTTTACTGTCACAGCCCTATATTTAATTTTTGGTAATTAGTGTTATGCCCTACTGTCACTAGAGTGCACAATTTATTTTTTTATTATCATTTCATGCAAGTAAATTTTTGCATTAATTTAACCCTAAATCGGCAAAACCAAACACTACTAAAATGTGCATCAAACTGAATAGAAGTATATATGGGAGACAATTTATTCAAATACTAGTTTATTTATCATGAATTAATATAATTTTTCCAAAATTTATTTCATTAATTTGGACCCCTAAAAATTCTAACAGATTTCAGCTAGGCCCTATTTGTTTGAATTTCTGAGATCAAAATATTTTGAATTTCGTTGTGCAACTTCCGAAAATGGAAACTAGGTACCTAGGCTAACTAAAAAAAATCATGAGATTTATAACTCAGTTGTAGCTTGGTCTAGTTGAATTTTCAATGAGAGGGGAGGGAAATAACCCGAAAATCGACCAAAACCTTTGTCACTGCGTTTTCTACCCACCTATCTCACTGCTTGTTGGGCCCAGCTTAACTTGGCCCCATATGTCACTGACCTTGGCTCCCCCACAAGCCCCAGCCCCCTCCAGGTCGTGCACCCCACCCTCAAAGTGCATTAGGCAGCCCAAAACCTCTTCTTCTTCCTCCCCTTTTCGTTTCCCTTGCCTGTCCATTTTCTTTCTCTCAAAGCTGAGCTCCCTGCTCCTTTATCTCCCCCAAATCTCCTCTAAACATCTGAGATCAATCCCTGCATGTCAAACCAGAGCAATCCCAAGCATCCAAGCTTTCCATCCCTCCAATCAACTCTTGCATGCATGGATTCTTGAGGGATATCGAGCAGCGAAGAGGAGGAGAAGCCTGCTGCTTGCTGCTGAGGTAGCAAGACCTAGTTTTCATTCAGTGGTGAGCTTCCTTGCTATCAATGGTGTCTTCCCTTGAGTATGCCACCACGCTAAGCCTTCCTAGCCTCCACAACAGGTCACCGGTGCAAGATTTGAATGCAAGGAGCAGCTGCAGCCCCGTCTTCCTCCACCCTGGCAACATCAGCCCCTGCTTCCTTTGTGTTCCCCTGTTTTGGTGAGCTCTAGTCCATTCCTTGCACCTGAACAAGCCATTGGTAGTCCGACACCTAATGCATGCCTCGGTTGCGAGCCTTGTTGGCCAGAGCGGGCCGTCCCAAGCGCCGTCGTCGCCATTGCTGTCCCCTGCAGCCACCGGAGCCATCGAGCCTTGTCTACCTCGTCCAGGACCTTGGTGAGCCTCCTGGTAACCCAGTTAAGCCTCTGCATGTGTAGACTCAGCTACATCGCAGCCGCTGTGCCTCCAGAGAACATCCACCGCTCAAGCTCGCTTGTGGCCAGCTACCGTCCACAACTGGCCAGCACACGAGCACAGTAGGGTTCGCCAGGACCTCGGTTTCGTTCTGTATTTTGGCGACTTCCCCAGTCACGCCGCCGTTCGCCGCCGGCGACGGCAAATTGGGCCCGCGGCCATGGCTGCCCGCGCCTCCCCTGCCCTCTGCGGCTTACAGGTGGGCCCGGGCTGTGAAAAATAGAAAACCCTGGGAAGTGATTGTAGGATTTATTTTATAACTGAAAAATAAGCAAACTTCAAAAATTCATAACTATTTCATCTTAAATCCAAAATGGGTGAAGCAAATTTTGTTAGAATCGGTGAATTGTGTTCTTTCATATAAAAATAGTCACACTTGTAAAATTTTGTTCAAAAATACCAGCTACTTTAAATGGCATATATTTAGTCAAAAATAATTTCAGAACTGCCATTTTCAGTGTATATGGTTTGTCATTTTTGTATCTCCTAAACTATAACAGATATTAGGATGTTTCTTTCACATAAAATTGTATTAGAGTATGCTCTAACTACTGCATTTAACCCATAATTTATAGAGCATGTTTGCATCTGCATGTTTATTTGAATCTCATTTGTATATTTGCTTATTATCGATAGATTTGGACAATTCGGAGCACGTGGACCAAAAACCTGAGGTTGAGTGCGATTTCTGCAGCAACAAAGCAAGAGACTATGTATATTGAACCCATGTTTTTATCAAAGTTATTTGATTACAAAACACTATATATATATATATATATATATATATATATATATATATATATATATATATATATATATAAATATATATATATATATATGCATGTGTCGATTAGCTTAAAAATGTCGGTATCGGGTAGAGTTGTTTATATCCTAATTCGTGCATTTACCTCATTGTTATATTGCTGCGCTATATCCTTGTCACCTCTGGTTGGGAATGGTTGGGATGATTTTATATTTAATCGATGCTTAGCCATGCTTAGGTCTACTAGACAAAAATCGATGGATGGAGCTATCGGTTATACTATACTTAGTGAATTCAATGTTTGGGCATAAAATCTGAGAACTTAGACTAAATATTTAAATATAATAATATGCTTTGACTTGGACGGGTGATAGGACGATGACGGGAATGTGGTTTTTCCCGATGCATGTAGCCTCGTTAGACTCACCAAGGACCGAACATGTTGACATCTATTCAAGCATCTTTCGTACTTCCACTCGCGGATATGGGACGGCTGGTCTTAGTACCTTGTGACGCTGTGATCATCTACGCCCATTAGGGTGTTAGATGAGGGTGGTTTTCCCTTTGGAGTGCCCTAGGTGTGCCTAGTTTTGGTAGGGGGTATCTCCCGCGATGGTGATCCTGCCTTACTCACAACACACGCACCTTGTTCTTGTAGTCAGTCCAAGCAGGCAGGCTGTGGGAAGACTTGGCAATACAAACCAACAAGTACTCGGAAATAAATGGCAGCAGACAAATGTCTTACCAGCAAATTCAGTCTCCAGCTTGGCCTTCGCCTTTCCAAGATCATCAAGTTCTTTTTTTAGGAGGTCCAGCTCTAGGTATTGGTTATAGATTGTGGTCTCATGAACTGCAGCCAGCCACATACAAGAGATGAGCAAGGTAGAAAAGTATGACAGGAAGCTACTTGGAAGACAATGAAGCTTACCTTGAATGGTCCCTATTTTCTCGTATTTCTCATCCTAGAGCTCATTCACCGCGGTTCGGAGCCAGTCTTCCCTCTCCTTGCCTTTGCGTTGGATCTCATCTCTCTCCTACTAGAGCCGAGTAACTTCAGTAATTTGAGGCGTGAGCCTAGCAAATGCCCGGCTCAGCTTCTCAGATCTGCTAGTGATTTTTTGCATGGGGGCAAAGAATCATTCATCGTGGCAACATAATCAACAATGGAGTTGTTTCAAGGCGAGTCAGACTATGTCCCTGGGCTAGCTGTGAAGCCTTGATGATGGCCTCATATAGCTCGATTCTCTCCTTATTGGTGGCTTCCTCATCAAGTGTGATTTTGTTCGTGCTCCCATCTAGATTTATCCATGAGAATACCTTGGGTGAGTTACGGGGTGGAGCTCCAACCTAGGAAGACCGCTGTTGGAGTCGTCTCTAGAGGATGGTGATAAAGGTGGTGAGGGAGTTGGAGGCATGGGATCCATGGGGGTGCTAGCTTGACAGATGGTGCTGCGGCCTCCTGGCAGGGTGAGTCAGGTTGTGCAGCCGAGTAGTCTGCTTTGTCCTCGGGGGCTGGGGTAGCACTTGGCTCATGCTGTCAGGCCTCGGCCTCAACCATAGCTTGGGTGGTGTCGGGAGCAGGGGTTGGTGGCATTGGCCCCTTAGGGTCCATGTCACTGGGCTTCCTGCAAGTTTATATCACATTCAAGACATTGCAACTAAGTTCAAGATATCTGAAGACAGAAGACTAAATACCTTTTCGAGGTTTTAAACCTCAACCCGTGTGTGCCACGAGGTGAGGTGGCTGGAGATGAGCCCGAAGGCTTGTTGCTGGACGCCGCATCAGCTGGCATTGGGCTTGTCAGCACAGCGCTGGGTGGTGGGCAGCTTGAGGTTGGCGGTGATAGTTGATGCCCTTGACGGGGCAGCCGGCTAGGTTGTCGGAGCGGCCGGTGCGGTAGTTGACGCGGATGATGCAGCAACGGGCACTGGCGGTTGGGTCGATCTATCGGCGTCCCTTATTTTTGGGCTGTTGGACACCTCAGTCGGCATGTGCTTCTCCTTGGCCTAGTCTTGTACTGGCAGTTTCCTAGCCCTCTTAGAGTTGGGCTGGTCAGCAGAAGGGCTGGCTAGGTGCTTCTTTGACCCCCCTAGTCTGCTAGTTGAGGGGTTAGATTCAAAGTCGGCATTCTCCTGCAAACAACACAAATGGTGGCAAATTCACACTTCATGTTCAATCATCACAGACATTTTATCAACTCAAACAAAGACATCTGATGTTGAGGACTTACCAATGGCTGGGTCTTCCTAAGGAGTAAGGCTTAGGGAACTTGTCGGCGTCTAGGGTATCTGGCACACTACTGCTGAAGTAGCTACACAGATTCTCGGTGACGACGTCCTTATCCACCCACTCAGTGCTCTCCTGAGTGGGGTCGTTCTTCCCCTGGTATTAATACCAAGGGTGAACTCAGGCCTTCAGGGGCTGGGTTTAGCGGTTGAGGAAGAGACATGCCACCCAAGCTCTTGTCAGCCCTTTCTTCCTCAAGGTGGCTAGCTTTTCTAGCAAGACTAGCACTTGAACCATGTCGGTGTCCGAGGGGAGCGCCGACCAGTTGTCGAGCACCCTAGGTGTATTCCCGACGTAGGGCGACAAGGAGGGCTTTTGGTTGGAGAAGTAGAACCACTTCTGGTGCCAGCCCTTGAGAGAGGTTTCTAGGGGGAGATGGAGGTAGATCTTCTTCATCTCGTTCTGGAGCTAAAGCCTGGCTCCCCCTTTAACCTGGAGTTGGGATTTGGACGGTTGGGGTTTGAGGTAGTAAAGGTGACGGAAGAGGTTAAAGTGGGGGTCGATTCCTAGGAAGGCTCCAAGAGGGTTATGAAAATAAAAATCTGGAGGATAGAGCTAGGATTGAGGTGGACCAACTCAATTTGGTAATAATCGAGGAGGCCACAGAAGAAATCACAAGTTGGAAGAGAGAAACCATGGTCAAAAAAAGACTCAAAAATCATGATCTCATGGGAATCGGGGGTGGCAACGGTCTCACCTTTGGCGGGGCACCATTGATGAACTCCTTGGCTTGGAGACACTTCGCTTGTTCCAAATGGGCTAGCCATGAGGAACACGTAAACAAGGTCGGCCAGGTCACCGCTAGCATTGGGGGAAGGTCGGATGGGGATTTTGGCATTGTGGATGTTCGAGAGAAAGGGGAAGCATTTTGGAATGGAGAAATTGGTGTGCAAGCGAAGAACCTTACAGATCTGGGGTGGATTGCTCGAATGGCATGGAAACCCTAGGTTTTGGGAGGTGGAGAGCGCGAAGATTGGGCGTGGATTTGGAAGCCGAAGCAATTTGGTGGATTGGTGAAGAAAGGGGAATCTTTTCTCTCTCCCCGATGCTTAAAGGGCTACGCTGGGTGGTTAGCTTGGGCTGGCATGCTTAGTAGTGGGCCATAAGATATGAGTTCCTAAATAGCATATCCTATTAGGTCATTAGCCAGTTGTGTTAAAATCATGATTTGGGTGCTTTTTACAGGAGCCGATCAAAATAATCAGATATGCTTCATGTTAAGCCTAAAGCTGGACATATGTGTTTAGGTATCTAAATTATTGATAGGTATTGAGGATATATCCTTATAAGGATCAATAGCCGGTCTCTATTAAAATTGGGGATGGAGGTATCACTTAGGTACACCTCATCGCACACTGGATTTACTCATAGTGACAAGCCAAATTGCCATGAGCAAAATTCTAGTCGTTAGTTGGCTGAAGAGTTCAGTTTATGAGAAACATATCACTTAGGAAAGATTTGAAGGTTATAGATATTTGACTTTATGTTTAATTGTTTCCCAATTAAGCACAATTCCAGGGACTACACCTAATAGGTGCGCCTATTCAGTGCACACTATTCAATTATTTCCGTGAAGCTCTTCATAGCCTCGTTGCTAGCTGACATAAAGCTGGATTCGGGAGAAGAGGTACTTGGACAAAGAGTTCTCGGGAGTAATGCACTCGGGATTTCTTCACTGTAGAGGACGAGCACTCGGCTTGATCTGTGACTTAACTATGAAAGTTTCAGGGGCTGCTGTGGAGGCTATGGGCTCCGGGTACCTCAAGGAGGGTGAATATGGTCACTCGGACAGAGGTTGGGCTGGCCCATACAATTAAGGATATAGTAGAACTTGGCTTCATATAACCTTGCACGACAAGGAAAAGGATATAGTCCTAGCCGGTTACTCTCTGTTCTAAGAAGGAAATCCTTTGGTCGAATCTGACTGGGATTCCTGCCTTGTAACCTTACCTATCCGGTATATATGGAAAGGTAGGGAGTTCCCTGAGGCATCGACGTCTAGCATAACCAATCTCACTAGAGAACCTGCGAAAGCAATACACAAATAGTTGGAATTAGGATATTACCTCACATTGAGGGCTTGAACCAGGATAAATCCTTGTGTCCTTTCGAGTCCATCGAGTTTATTTTTGACGAGAAGCCCTATATTCAATATTGCCGATACAAAACATCGACATCACCCAAAGAATTTTAGGCCCCAACAATTTTGGCCGATTAGGGCCTATAGCTGCGCTGGCCCGAGTGCCGCCGCGCCATTACTGAGCTCACCATGGGAAGTCCATCTACGGTGCCTCTCTAAGCCGCCCTAGGTGGATAATCGAGCTCCCTGAAGCCCTAGATCATCTCGCAGTTTGACCCCGAGCTCAAAACACTGCTGCCCTATGCTTTCATTGACCGGCAAGTTCGGGTTGCCGTCGTTCGTGCACGTCACGCTTGCCCGAAGTCCGTGAGGCCTCGCCATAGCCGTTGGCTAGTCTTTGGAGTTCTGCCATGCCTGTTTTTTGCGGCGCCAAGCTGCTTTGGGTTCAGTCGGCCGCCCCAAGCCATGTCGCACTACCTCTTGCGCTAGGGTGCTAGGTAGAAGATGACCCCTTGGCTGTAGACTGACAGCTGGGGCCCACCGTATAATACCGCTTCGTGTAGTATACTATATTATATACCCCTTTAGGTATCTATGACATGTGGGCCACTATAGTTAAAAACTTATTAAAACGATATTCGTTTTATGTGTCGCTAACGGGTGGGTCCCAACAGGGTATATGTGCCCGGTTTAACCTGGGTCAAAAGGGGTGACCCCACCTGTCAGCTGCTTACATTTTAATGTGGGAAAATAATCCATTAACAAAATGATTTTTGGGCCAGCCCCACCTGTCAGTCTCTATTTAACCCAAGCACAGTAACTTTTCACAATTAATTCAAATTTGAATCTTTAGAAGGCTATAACATTTAAACCGTTGCTCCGATTCAAATGAAACTTGAACGTAAATTCATCTAAAATCAAAATCTAACTGTTCATAGTAATTTTGTATTTTATGAATTATTTTGAATTAAAATCGTTGGGACCAGGCTCATTCGTTGGGAAAGTTATAGAGTATGGGTAAATCATACATCCACTGCAGTGTGAATAAACCAAACTATTCGAATAGCCATGCTTGCGGTTAACTGAGCATTGGGACATGTTACACACTTGGCTAGACTCTAATATTTAAATTGATGGTTGGGCTAATGCATGTGGTTTTGGACTGGGAGAACCATTTCCCGAGAGGCGGGAAGGGGTGTATGCCAGAAATTCATGGCGACTCAATGGTGGGAAGCTATTCTGTATAACCCAGATGGTGGACAGAACCTCTGCTTATATTAATACAACTATGGATTAATACTTTCTGAGTCAGAGCTAGGTCCTAGGTTTGTGAAAGTGATTCTAAAACTTGCTTTACGCAACAGAGCCAAGCCACTCCTTGTCTTACTTGTGCAATTGCATATATTGTGTGGTGGCTTGCTGAGTACTCTCGTACTCACTCTTGCTATATGCATCAGTATTTGAGGATGAAGTCGCTGAAGACCCTTATGCTCATAATCTGGAGCCTGCTAAGGATGATGGTGTCCAGTAGGTCTTAGTCCCCAGTCATTGCCTGTGGCAATGGTGTTGCTGCTACCTATGTATCCGTTGCCTTATCTATTTCTACTCTGGTTGTAATCTGGACCTTGGTTCCATAAGATTCTATTATGCCTTCGCGGCACTATGATGTAATAAATTCATGTTTAGGCTTAAGTGTATGTGCCTTGATGCTATCAACATTGTATTCATGTTTACCAAACTACTTGATCCAGGAAAATGGTACAATTATTGCACGAGGGTCTCCTGTTATATAAACGGGAGCCTACAAAGTTGGTATCAGACCCATACAACAGTAGGATAAGACCAATGGTGCCCCACCCCTCTGTAGCATGGTTAAGGAAGGAACTCCCTCATCGAGTATTTCTGGAAAACTCATATTTTATGAACAAAACACATTTTCTTTCATACCTTTCTGTGCACTTTTAAAACTTTTCCGCTGCGCTGACTTTTTCTAAGAACTTTTGTAGATGGCAGGTTTTGGTTAGACCTTAGGCTAGATCGACGTGGCCATGGACACACCAGGAGGCTACGATGGGCATCTGTGCAAGAGGATGCAGTGCCTGCGCTACTCGATTGCACCAGTCTACCATGCTAGGGAGTTTGGGTTCAGCGACCGTGACGAGTGGGAGGCTTCCGTACGAATTTAGCCACGCACTGCCGCTGAGCCAGAGTATCTCTTCTAGTCCCATTACCGCCACACCTCAAGGGAGTCCACAGTCCAGGACATCGCTTATGAGGCGTTTCTTCGCCTACACGCCCAACATAGGGAGTAGTTTGAAGAGGACAGAGTTCACCCACCACGCTTATAGGGGTGAGGATGATACCTTCTGCACTGTCCACGACACCCCGTGCTGCTTTAGCCTGATAGTGTCCCGATTGGCTAGGTGGGCAGAGGCAGCTGACGATTGCCACGAGGAGGTGTTACTCGAGCTATCAGAGCAACAGGGACATCTGGGGGACCAGGTGGTTGACCAGATCAACCTCACTCACACTCACCAGTAGCTTGAGGAAGAGCACTAGTCTTGCAAGGCAGAGATTGCGTCATTGAAGGCACAACTTCAGGTTCACTCCTAGCAGCACGGACAGCTTGCTGAGTAGTACAACACCAGGACCACTGAGTGGAACACACTTAGGACTCAGCTTGAGAGTTGCCAGCAGCAGATCCAGCTGCTTGAGATGTAGGTTCAGACTGCCACCGCCGCCGCTGTTGCCACCACCACAGCCGCCGCCACAACCCCTGCCACTGCCCCTGCTGCTTCCCCAGCTACCGCTTCCACTTCCACCACTGAGCCATCACCCCTAGCCATCTTCGTATATGACCACTTCTTTGACTACTACATCTTCCTCACACCACCCTACTCGACCTCTTTCCGCACCCTACTCAAGGGCATCGACTACCTAGACACTTGCGCTAGATCACCTTTTATCGGGTCTATGGAGAGAAAGGTTACAGATTTGGGAGCTGAGCCGATGCAGATGGATACACCCATTGGGGCTCTCACCCAGACCTAGCTTGGCAGCAGTGAGCTAACTACGATACACATAGATAGTGAGAGCAGCAAGTCTGATCTTGAGCCAGAGACTGATCCTAAGCCAGAGATAGACCCGAAGGAGGAGGAGCCTTTGGTTTCGGAGGACCCTGAGGAGTCAGGACCTTCTTTCCTCATCAACTTTGCTGGAGGCCCTACTATTCATAGGACCACCAAGAACATGTGTTTAATATACAAACAGACCAAGGTGGAGCCTCAGACTGCCCCTATTTCTGCACCACCCCTTAGGTTTGTGTCTACTAGGGTCCACCCTCTGCCTGCACCTAGTACGGGTGGATGGCTGGATGAGTAGACAGAGTGCTCGCTTTGGTTGGCTTTTGGATAGTGAGACACCCCCCTAGTTAATTAGTCATCAGGATAGTTCGATGACTTACTTGTGTGGCACCCTTTGACTACTCTGTAATGCTAGGTTGTGGATCATGTGATTTTCTATCTATTCACACTACTTATGTTCATCTCTATTTTGTGAGTTTCCTTACATGCTGATTTGAATGCAACATGATTATTAGAAGATCAGATAATTACAACATCAACTAAAAACTTTTACAAATCCTACCCAAAGATAGATAGATTCTTACCCCTCATCAACAGATGGTGAATACCTGACGAGGTCAAGGTGTCGGCACCACAGATGAAGTGCCACCACCAGCAAACCTGGCCACCTTGGCCGAAACGATGGCTACCCAGACTTAGTTGCTCCAGGCTATCACCAACAATCAAGGAGGCCGTGGGAACTCAAACTTCAGTGAGTTCATGAGAATTAAGCCCTATCATGCCAGGAATTTCTATCCAAAATTCCAAATGCTTTCATGTGTATTTAAACCTCGTTCAGGAATTAGCTGAGGCACATAATAATAATGTTGATACCAAAGTATAAGTCTTTAACTAATAAAGGAACAAGTGCATAATTATTACAGAGACAGATGGAACCTCTCAAACAATAAAAACTAAGCAACGGAAAGGAAACTAGCGATGGCGACGATTCCAACTCCACAGGCAGCTCTACCTGGACTCAGCCTAATCCTCCAGATCACCTTCATCATTGTAGAACTCCTCCTCTGATGATTGATTATTGCAAGGTGAGTACATGGAATACTCAACAAGCCACACAACAAAATGCAAGTGCACAGGATAAACAAAGGATGGTATAATAGGGTTGAGTTGCATAAACAACATTTAATAACCATTGGAGATTAATAAAATAGTTGAATAATTAGTCAATATTAAATCAACACTGTATAACCTAATCTGGCTGCACAGGCCCAAACCAATCCACACCCGGAGTTACCATATCACTATCAATTACCACATTATTAATTATTAAATGACAAGTGAGACTAATCATGAAAAATATTGTTAGGATTGTCCATAACCGTGGGCAAAGCTATTTGAATAGTTTTACTTTGGCCAGAAGTGTACAAATTTACCCACAAGACACAACTCCACAACATATTGCCATGCGCCTTAATACCACCGTGGTACCTTGGAAAGGAATTGTGACAGGACCCTTCGAACATGCCCAACAGAATGGTCACCAGCTAAGTTCCCAGTAAAGATGGCCCAACCTCTAGGCTAGAGAAACTCTTGGCTCTCAAAATATGGATTTATTGGCGCTGCCACTGTGGATTTATTGACACTACCACCTATAAACTAAACACACCATGGTGCCTCCTACTGGGACATGCTACACTACAAGTCCAGCCATTGCCCATGCTGGCTTGTGGTTAGTACGGTGAATGCTTCACAACAGTAGCTACCAGTCCTTAATTGTCAAGAGCATGACCATCACAACCACGTGCTCCCAACCCACCTTTAGTTAAATTTTAGTTGGACAATTATTGATTATCATTTAGCCCAACATGGCGAACCATCGTGAGCTATCATTAGTTAACCATAAATAAGCATAAGTAAAGCATTAAATATTCCATTAATGATTCTAGAGTTTCTAAGCATGGCTAAGTAGAGCTAATCAATTTAGCTAAAACAATATATAGTTCTAGCTAATCAAGTTATAACCCTAGTTATCAAAGCACAAGTAATCAAGACAAAAGGGCCATAACAAGGTATATAGGTTTATCCCTCCCAATGACATCCGAAAATAAGTGCAACATTTGAATAAAAACAATAGTTTAAATCATTGAATCAACATGCTCAAAGGGTATTGGGTCTGTGTGACTTGCCTTGTAGCTCTGCAAAGTCTTCCGAACCTTCCTCAGTGAAAACAGACTATTCTGAAACGTTGGAAACTAAAGGAAAATAATAAAATCAAGAAAAACAGTAAATAAGAATAGAGAAACAATACATGAGAATATTTTTGTGGACAGATCTTAATTTTTAAAGAATTTTGAGACTTGAATGACCTCATTTTGAGTTCGTATGAATTAGTTATGAATTTTTGAATATTTAATCCATTTAAAGCCTATTTAATGACTCAGCCCGGATTGGAGGGGACGGCTGAGTCACTGGCCGCAGGGGCCCACAAGTCATTGAGAGATGGGGCTCGGTCCACGGTAGACCGAGTCCACCGAGAGAGTTCACAATAGCTCAATGGTCTGGATCAACACAAAAGATATCGGACAACCCAGATCAGATCTAGGGTATGGGATTGGTTTCGATGGCTTAGATCAAATCCAAGAGAATTGCACGGCTAGGATTTAACAACCCTAGATCGAATCGATGAATGGCTGAGATCGATCGAGATTGATTAGACGACCCGGAGTTGATCCGCTAGATCAATTGTGGGTAGACACATGGCAACCATGTGGCGCACACACAAGGGACATGGAGGATGGGTGGCAGAGGTGGTGATGACAAGGCGGCCATGTCGACATGCCTCACCGGCGAGAGATAGTGGCACGGAACCCTACGGTCCCGGTGAACGGCGGCGCAATGGAGGATGGCGACAACACCGAAGGGAAGAGGGCGTTGTGGTGAACCTTACCCACGCTTACATGATGGCAAGTAGCAACGAAAACCACCGATGGCAAGCTTCCAGTGGCGGAGAAGATCGGTGTGGCCACTGGGATAGAGGATGGGCCTAATCCTGTAGTTAGGGATACAATAGGACTCGGTGCATATTACCTTATATGATAAGGAAAGGGATACAATCCTAGTCGGGTATGTTGTATTCTTATAAGGAGATCCCTTGGTCATGCCCGACTGGGATTCCTACCATATAGCCTTGCCTCCTTAGTATATAAGGAGAGGCAAGGAGCCCTCGGGGCAGAACGCTCTCACCAGAGAAACCTTAAAGGCAATACACAACAGCTGGAAGTAGGGTATTACCTCATTTTGAGGGCCTAAACCAGGATAAACTCGTTTCATGTTTCTTTGCAATCCATCAAGTTTAGGTCTTACAAGTAGCCCCATATAATTATTGCCGATACAAAACATCGACAGTTGGCGCGCTAGGTAGGGGATTCGTCGAGATCATCTTCATCAAGCCTGATGGATCCAATCACCGGAGTCGACGGCATCAAGTTCTTCCCTGGATAGACAATCAGCTTCGAGAGCCTTAACTTCGTCACCGACAATTTCGGCGACATCTCTCTAACCAACTCGGATTCAACCCGATCGGCCAGAAACCAAGCTAACTTCGCGCCAGTCAGCCTACTCAACGTTGCGGCTATCTTCAGTGACATGCTGCGGTGATCCCCAAGATCCGCGAGTCCAGGGACAACTCTTTCTTTCTGTGTTCGACTTGGACTCATACTTGAGCCGGCCGAGGTTAGGCTAAGGGAGGAAGAGATTGTCAATCTCCTACTCGGACTCAGCAATGCTACGGACAATTTCATCCTTATTCCGATGTGGTAGATCCAATCCCCTGGAGTTCGACTCGGATACGGCCCAGAGCCGCTCGAGATCGGATCAAGGGAGGTTAGAGTTGTAATCACCCCCCTAAACTACTCTGACTCCCACTCACAGTCGAATAGCAGTTCGGCAAGCTTTTCTCCAGCACAAGAAGTGTTCATGGCATCCATGAGCTCAACTCCCACTCAAGATGCACGCCGACTACACGATTAGCAAGAAGAGAAGGCTCACCGACTGTGCGAGCAACAGGAGGAAGATGCATGACGCATGCAAGCCAAGCGCGATGCTCGCAATGACAATCTACCCAAGGCCGGGCGGACTGCTCAACAAGAGATTCTTCAAACCCAAGTAGGCGACCACGACGTCTTCATTACCCCACTGCAGAACGTCATGGCCGCTACCACTTTGCTAGAAACCTTGTAGTTCGGGCCCGACCACCAGGCCATCCGACTATTGTGAGGATCAAGGCAATGATTACCACTGTAGCATGCCAGTAGCGACAACAATCTGGAGACACCCTTGTACCATCGAACAAGATGGCCTCTGATACGGCAGTTTCATCTGCTTCAGCACGGCACCGTGCAGCTGGCTCTGGTCATCATCACTCAGAGTCACGTCATACGTCACTCGGCAATCTGAGTAATGACTGACGGTGGCATCATGATGACAACCGCCGCAACAACCAGGATGCACGAGGACGACTACGGCGGGATCAGCCATGACATCAACACACGACACCGAGAACATGAGGAGGATGAGCGCTGCCGATTGGAAGATGAGCATGAGTGCTTCGGCCTTCACCACGAGTGATTTCATCACCGTACTTAGAGCAACGCCCTCACCCAGGTGAAGGAGTACCAACGTTCACCCACAAATTACAGCAAGTCAATTGGCCATCTGGCTTCAAGCCAACTAGAATAGGGAAGTACAATGGGAAGACCAACCTGAAGTCCTGGCTAATAGTCTACCCCTTGGCAATCGTACAGCCAGAGGCGATCACAAGGCCATGGCTAACTACCACCTAGTCGCCTTGGCTGACTCGGCGAGGACATGGCTGACAGGGCTTCCTAGGCGGTCAATCGGCTCCAAGGGAGAACTCTGTGAATGTTTCATCGCAAATTTCTGAGGAACCTACAAGAGGCCATCTTCCAAGTACAATTTATATCAGTGCCACTAGAGGAAGAACAAGTCCCTCCGCGACTTCATCAAATGGTTTTCCAAGAAGAGGAATTCAATACCCAAGATCAAGGACAAGATTGTCATCGCCGCCTTCCGCAATTGAGTCAGGGACACCCCGTTCATCGCTAAGTTCACTCGGAAGCCTCCAAGCTCTCTCAAGGCTCTATTCGATATGGCAAACAAATACGTCGACTCGGCTAATGTCGTTGTTGAGGCCTTGGATGACAAGGAGTCCCAATGGAAGGAATGGAAGGACATCGACGAAGCGGCCCCAACTAAGTCTGGCAATCGCAAGCACAAGTTGGACAACGATGTAGCAGCTATTGACCACAGCCGATCGTGACCCCTGAGGAAGGTCATGAACGGGCCATGCCCTTTCCACCCAAAGTGGAAGCACATGGCTAAAAACTGGTTCATGCTTAAGAAGTTTGTGTCTGAGCATACATCAACGTCTGGCGAAAACAAGGACAAGGACAAGCCAGACTTGGGCGCATCCGACGATTATCAAGATCCCCTGGCTGAGCTAAACCACATCTTCGGAGGGCAATCTGCGTATGAGTCCACGCGAAAACAGAAGATAACAGCCCGAGAGGTCAACTCGGTCTCGTAAGACGCCCCTCAATTTCTGCGTTGGTCAGAGACGGCAATCACTTTTGACCGTGCGGATCATCTCGACCGAGTAACCCATCCAGGACGTTATCCACTCGTCTTGGATCCGATCATCAGAAGCGTCAAGTTGAAGAAGGTTCTAATCGATGGAGGAAGCGCTTTCAACATCTTGTTTGCCAAGATGCTTGACGAGATGAACAGCCCTTGATCTGAGCTGTGGCCGAGTTCAGCTCCTTTCCCTGTAGTAATCCCTGGCCCATCTTCTACTCCACTCAGATAGATCACTCTGCCAGTTACTTTTGGCACGTGGGAGAATTTCTACACCGAGATTGCTGACTTCGAGACCGCGTACCATGCCATACTCGGATGGCCTGCACTAGCCAAATTCATGGCAGTGCCTCATTATACATACATGGTGCTCAAGATGCCAGGACCAGCAGGAGTACTTTCCAAGCGCAACGATCTCAAGCAAGCCTTTACCTACGACAAGGAGAGTTGCGAGCTAGCCCAATCTCACGAAGCAGCAATCAGACGAAGTAATATCCAATTGGGCACAACAACTACAAACAAGGACGACCAAGTCCCGGCTAAGAAAGCAGCCAAGTTAGGAATTTCAGCGGACTCAGAAACGAAGAAGATCCCACTGGACCCTTCTGACCCCACCAAGACTGTGCTTGTCGGGACCTGTCGATGTTTTGTGTTGGCAATAAATATATAGGGCTACTCGTCGGACCGAAACTCAATGGATTGCAAAGGAACACAAAAATTTTATACTGGTTTAGGCCCTCGAGATGAGGTAATACCCTATGTCCAGAAGTGGTGTATTTCCTTTGAGGATGTATGATTGTGATCTTGGTGATCTTGTTGATCCTTGCCCTCAGGGGGCCTCATGCCTCCCCTTCTATACTAGGGGACAGGGTTACAAAGTAGGAGTCCCAATCGGACTACGACCAAGGGATCTCCTTCTAGGAGTACAACGTGCCCGACTAGGACTGTATTTTCCCTGTCGTACAAGGTTAAGTTTGCCGAGTTCTATTGTATCCCTAATTACAAGGCTAGGCCCATCCTCTGTCTGAGTGGCCCAATAGTTTCTCATGAGGTACCCTAGGCCCATGGCACCGACAGCAGCCCCTGAGACCTTCATAGTTGAGTCATAGCTGATGCTGAGTGCTCATCCTTCATGGCGAAGAATTCCTGAGTGCATTGCTCCTGTGTACTCTTTGTTCGAGTGCTTCTTCTCCTGAGTCTTGCTTCATGTCAGCTAGCAACGAGGCTATGAAGGGCTTTATGTAGAAATATGAATAGTGTGCGCCGCATAGGCACACCTATTAGGTGTAGCCCCACACTTTGTGCTTAATTGTGAAACAATTAAACATAAAGTCAAAGATCTTTAACCTTATAGTCTTTTCCGAGTAGTGCACTACTGGTATATGAGACTTTTCAGCATCATGTCAGCTGGAATGATTTTTGCTCATGGCAAATAATGGCTAAGCATGTAAGCTGAGTACCACTTTAGGGATTTTAACCCAATACGTGGTCAGGTGTACTTGAGAGATACCTATATCCCCAATTTTAATAGAGACCAGCTGTCGATCCTTATAAGGATATATTCTCAATAGCTGGTAAATAATGTAGATACCCGAATGTATACACCTGGCTGTAGGCTTAGCATAAAACATATCTAATTATTTAATCAGTTTTTATGAATAGCACCTACATTGTAATTTTAACACAGTCAGCGAGCGGCCCAATAGAGCGTGCTATCGAGAAACTCATATCTTTGGCCTACTACCGAATAAGCCAGCCTAAACCGACCTACCCAGCGCAACCCTATAAAATTAGCATCCCTCGCATGTTAGGGTGAGTACTCTAGTGTCGGTAACCACAATCAGCCAGAGAAAACCTTGTCCACAAGCCTTTCTAACTTATGTTCTGGATGCAGCATGATTGCCACAGATGCCCGAGTAGATATATTGCAGGATCTACTTGTCCTCCTCAGGTGTGACGCAGTGCATGAGAATTCCGGATGCGCTTTAACGATATAGGTCTTCTCTGACTTCGGCAAAGCCGAATAAGGTACCCGAACCTCGCATTAGCATAGGATTTAGCTGGCAACCCTCATGGGGCGTACCCTACCCAACAAAATTATAGCCAAATAAGGTACCCGAACCTTGCATTAGCATAGGATTCAGCTAGCAACCCTCATGGGGCATACCCAACTGTGGAGGCCATGGGCCCCGGGTACCTCATGACAAGCATATGGGCCACTCGGACAGATGATGGGCCTAGCCTTATAATTAGGGATATGATGGAACTCGGCAGACTTAACCCTGTACGACAGGGAAAATACAGTCCTAGTCGAGCACGTTATATCTCTAGAAGGAGATCCCTTGGTCGTAGTCTGACTGGGACTCCTACTTTGTAACCCTGTCCCCCAGTATACAAGGGGAGGCAGGGCGCCCCCTGAGGGCAGGTTCATCAGAATCATATATTCTCAAAGGAAATACACCACAACAGAACATAGGGTATTACCTCATCTCGAGAGCCTGAACCAGTATAAACCTTTTGTGTTCCTTTGCAATACATCGAGTTTCGGTCCGACGAGCAGCCCTATATATTTATTGCCGGTGTAAAACATCGACAGTTGGTGTGCTAGGTAGGGGCTTCATCAAGATCATCTTCATCAAGCCTGACGGATCCAATCACTGGAGTCGACGACATCAGCTTCTTCCCTAGGCAAGCAATCAGCTTCGGGAGCCTCGACTTCATCGCCGACAAGTTCGGCAACCTCACCCTGTCTGAACCGGACTCGATCCGATCGGCTAGGAAACAAGCCAATTCTGTGCCGATCGGCCCACGCAACGCTGCGGCAACCCTCGTCGACTCGCTTGTCGATGCTTTGCACCGGCAATAATATTATGGGGCTACTCGGCGACCTAGAATTCGGTGGATTGCAGAGGAACACAGGACAATTATACTGGTTCAGGCCCTCGTTATGAGGTAATACCCTACGTCCAGTTGAGGTGTTATTCCTCTGAGGTGGTTTTGCGATCAATGATCTGGTGTGCCCTCATGGGGCGCCCTGCCTCCCTTTATATACTAGGGGACAGGGGTACACGGTAAGGATCCCAGTCGGATATGACCAAGGGATTTCCTTCTTAGAGATAGAATCCTATCCGACTAAGGCTATGTTTCCTTATTGTACAAGGCACAGCCTGCCGGGTGCTATCTTATCTCTAATTACATGATCTGGCCCATCCTCTATCCGAGTGGCCCATGTGCTGGTAATGAGGTACCCGGGGCCCATGGCTCCCACAGTAGCCCCTGAGACCTTCATAGTTGAGTCACAGCTGATGCCGAGTGCTCATCCTCCACGGTGAAGGTTACCCGAGTGCGATACTCCCGAATACTCTTTGTCCGAGTAAGTCTTCCCGAGTCCTGCTTCATGTCAGCTGGCAGCGAGGCTATGAAGGGCTTCATGCAGATATATGAATAGTGTGCACCGAATAGGCGCACCTATTAGGTGTAGCCCCCGACTTTGTGCTTAATTGTGAAGACAATTAAACATAAAGTCAAAGATCTTTAACCTGGAAGTCTTTCCCGAGTAGATTACTACTGGTATATGAGACTCTTCGGTGTCATGTCAACCGGAACATAATTTATAGTCTTTTCCGAGTGGCGTCCCACTCAAAAGCTAGACTCTTCCGCATCATGTCAGCGGGGAATAAATATTTATAGTCTCTCCCGAGTAGTGCACTACTCGAAAGTTAGACTCTTCAGCGTCATGTTCGGCCGAGAATAATTGTTGCTCATGGCAACTGATGGCCACGCATGTAGGCCGAGTTACCACTTTATGAAAAATAAATCCATTACGTGGTCAGGTGTTCCCGAGAAAGATACCTGCATCCCAATTTTAATGAAACCAGCTTGTGATCCTTGTAAGGATATATCCTCGAGACCTGGTGGATAAAACAGATACCCAAACATAATATGTTTTAGGCAGTAAGGCTTTCATGAAGCATATCTGTTTACCTCATCGGTTTCCTGTGGGTAGCACCAGCACTATAATTTCAACTCAGCCTGCCGGGCGGCCCACTGATGGAGCATGCTACTGTAGGAACTCATATCTTGTCGGCCCCAATACCGACTGTGTAGGCCTGGGCCCATCTAGTCGGTAACAAGCTATAAAAAGATGGGGAGAGAGAAAAGATTCCGTCGTCTTCCCCAAATCAGCCAATCTCTTCGTCTTCCACTTCGCGCCTGCTTTTTTCGCCTCCCACCTGGCTAGGGTTAGCAGCAGCTGTTCCCACCCGGACTCGGGCGATTTCAATCCTCTTCGTTTATTCCAAGCCCCGATTTTGCTTTCCCCCAAATCTCATCACCTCCAGTCATGCCGAAGGCGATGAATCCTGCGGGTGCGCCAGGGAGTTCTTGGCCGATCTCAGATTGTGGCTCGGTGAAGCTGAGACGGCTGGAGAGCGAGCTGAAAGTTGCCCAGCCAGAAGTGATCCGTTGGCGTCGGCGAGGATGAGTCGAGCCCGCAACCCCGGCCTGGTGAAACGGTAGTTTTCACCTCTTTCTTTGATCGGGGCTTGTGTCTTCCGTCGTCTAATTTCTTCCGCCGGCATCCTTGATTTCTACGGGCTGGAGTTGGTGCATTTAAATCCAACTCAATCCTTCAGATCTCCATATTCATGTTACTCTTTGCGAGTGCTTTCTGGGTGTTGAGCCCCATTTCATCCTCTTCCGACACCTGTTCCATGTCAAGCCCCAACCTCCAAGAGTAATATCAGTGTGATGTGGAGGGCTGGTCTTCAACTGAGGAGCGATGGAAGAAAACGTATATCGATTTTTCCTTGAATCTTCTCTGAAGGGCTGGCACAAGGAGTGGTTTTTATTGCGCCGATCTGGCTCCTTCCTTGCGCCCGTTTACTGGTATGCGCGGCGGTGTTGCCAAGCTGGTCCTCGGAGCCAACTTTTGAAAAGAACTGGGCCAGGCACATATATTGCTGACGAAGATAGATACCTCAAGAAGGCCGGCTTGACAGGGCCTTGGTGGCTCGTATTTTCTGACGAGGCGCGTCCAGCCGCTGAAGTTGAGAAGCGCCTTCGGCTGGGCCTTCAAAGGTAACACGATCCCGACCGAGTGAGCAGCGAGACGGCGGACAAGGGGGCAGTGACCGATACCTTGTTTGGGCTACTTCTCCGAAGGGTGGTTGCCACCGAAGATGATAACCGCCGAGTTGCTGCCTATAGCTTCATCCGGGCGCGGACCAAGTAACCTTCTACCTTCTTCTGTGGTGAACGCCTGTGGAACGGTGATTGTTCAACTTGCGTGATGGTATCTTGTCGACTTGCTTGTAGTGGCATGAGGATTTGATGAAGAACTCTCGTCCATTGTCGGCGGTCGCGTCGAAGAAGAGGCCGAGGAGTCCCTCTGCTGCCCAACCGACTCTAAGAGGCGGGAGAAGCCGATTTATATCGGGGCGAGGGGCCATGACAGCGCGCGCCGTGAGCGGCAGCTGAAAATAAAGGACACCGCTGCCACAACGCCCACACGGTCGAGTCCCAGGCTGAGATCAGCAGGTTCGGGCCAACGTTGCCATGCTCGGCACGCAGCGCCACCAAGGGGCCGGCTAGAGCAGAGGCGCTTGGGGCGAAGGAACCTGAGCCAACATACCAGAGTCAGGGCGACTCGGGCTGATACGCCTCTGCATCGATGACGCCGGACCGGGCCGACTGCGACGCAGCGCTTCGCCGGGGCGGGCCGCCCAGCAGGAAGCTGAGGTTCTCAAGAGGTTCGCTACTCCGGGTCTTCTGCAGTCTTGTACGTAGAGTACTGTCCTGATGTCTTGCTTCGTTGTGCAGGAAGCGGGCCGATATCGATCTCAAAGAGATTGACCCGTCTGCTCCACTTTTTGATGAAGCTGCCCCAGCCGAGGCCAGCGGCGGCGAACACACCTTTGAGCCAGCGGCCAGGCCGCGTTGCTGAGACCGAGGTGGCTCCGACTACAGGGCCGCTGCCGCCACCTCGACCGAGAAGTGGCTGTGGAACTGAGGCCCCAGCCGAGGCGCCGTACGTGCGGAAGCGGCGGACGGAGCCCCTAAGCCGGTCCCCGATGTCATGAGGGAAGGCGGTGCCGAGGCCAGGACCCCGTCGCCGTCGTGGTTATCGTCGTCACGCATCGCCGCCGCTGCCGCCACCGCGGAGATCCACATCTGCCTCGGATCGAAGCTCCCCCACGTGTGATGCCTCGGAGCTTTACGTGGACGCACTCGCGACGGCACTATGAAAAGCTCAAGGCTCGATGAAGTCGTTGCAAGGAGAGAGGCGAGAGCCTGCTTCGTGCCGCATCAGCGGGTCCAAGGGGTCGCGTATGATTCTGTAGTAAAGCTCTAGCAATCTCTTGTTTTGATGTTTGACTCTGTCGTCGGTTTGTTCCTTGTCCCGAGCAGAAGCTCATCGACCGCAACGAGGCGATGACGGAGATCCTGGTCGAGATGGCTCCCCACCTCACGAATTGCAACAACTCCGGGCACTGAAGGCCGAATGGAGGGCGCGTCACAACGAGGAGGGAGGCCTGGCTGAAGAGCGGCCCGATCAGCTCAGGCGGAGACATGGGCCTAGCCGAGAAGATCAGAGGTAAAATCCTCGAGTATATCTTCCCGACTGAACCGTTGATGTATTCACCAGCCCCCGCGTCGATCCGACTGCCGCGGTGGTGTCACGACTGCACGGTTGAGCTCTTGGCTAATCTGTGGTGCAACCTCGAAAGCGGAGTTAGACCTCGAGCAGAGAGGGAGTCGCAGCTGAAGGAGGCTGAAGAAGCCAAGGCCGAGCTCGAAAGGGTCAAGGCCGACCTGACAAAGGCCAAACACGAGCTTGACCGGAGAAGTCCGAGTTGGAGAAGGCCGTCGTCAAGCTCGGTAAGGAAGAAGGCCGAACTGGAGAAGACCGTGGCGGGTGGGAGGACCGATTACGAAAGTAAGTCCTCAACCGACTGTGATCTCAGCCAATCCACTAGTTTATCCTGTGTGTAGCCGAATTTTGACAGCTTATGCGGCCGATTTGGGCAGGGCATGAGAGCTAACATCCAGGCCCAGTACCGGTTCTACATGGAGGAGATAAGGTCAATCAGGAGCACAGGAGGCCTCGTCGGGTCCGTGAAAGGGCTCCTTGACCTTGTAGATCCCCGCCCAGTGGGGACCAGCTGTAGCAGAATTCTCAGATAATGGGGCGTCTCGAGGACGCGCGAGTGCCTTGAAAAGGAACTCAGACGAGCGGGTTGCGCCGGCGTGGCCCAGACCTAGCAATGACCAAGTCCATCTACCGAGGGCGGACATTGAGGCCATCGGGGAGGGATTTTCGAGGAGACAGACCGAGGAAGCGCTGGAGCTGATCGCACGATGGGAAAAAGCGATATGCGACTGCTGGAAGTGATTACCCAGACCTGGGTCTATAAGGCAATACATTTGTAGTCGGTATATATATATGCTTCATATACGATCATGTGTAAATCTATGTGTCGTGCCGCCAAGCTTATTATTCGGTTGTCATTAGCTTTAACACCGACCATGTAGCATGGCACCGAGTTAGTCTGGTAGAAATTGATAAAAACGTTCGGAGTAAGATGCTATACTCGGCGAACGCATCAGTCGTGTGGCTTCATAACCGGGGTGAAATAAGTTGTATGTTATTGAACAGAACACATATATACATGCAGCCCCCGACTCACTACTCGGTTGGAATAAGCGGCGTAGTGAGTCAGAAAGACTGTACACATGGGAAATGTAAAACTCAGGTATAGAAACGTAGCTGTTCTATGTTCGCATGAGTTGGTGATGAGGACGCCGTCTTTTGGTCTTCAGTCGGTTAGGCGCCTGGCCGAGTGACCTCGGCTACAATGAACGGCCCTTCCAGATGGGGGATAATTTGTGCCTGTCCTTGGTGGTTTGTATCTTTCCTTAGAACGAGATCCCCAACCAAAAAGGCGCGGCCACGGACATTGCGATTTGGTAGCAACGCAGGCCTTGAAATACCTTTGCGACTGAATTGTTGCGGCGTCTCTTGCTTCTTCCAGCTGATCTAATTCGATCAGTCGGGTGTTGTTGGAGTCGTCTTCGGGTTAAGCCCGGACTCGCGGAGAGCCGAACTGTATCTCTATCGGTAGCATGGCTCGTACCGTTAAGACCAGGAAGAAAGGGGTTGTTCCCTGCTTGATCGACTAACTGTGGTTCTGAGAGACCAGAGAACGGATGGGAAGTCTTTTGTACCCACCGACCCGCATATGGTTGTAGTCAGGTCGAATATCCTGGCCTTGATGCCTTGTAAGACCATGCCGTTGGCTCGCTCAAGCATGCCCGTTGCTCCGCGGTGTGGTGCCACAGATGCATAGCAGATCTTGATGCCGAAGTCGTCGCAGAATCTTGGAATAGGCCCGGCGAACTGAGTGCATTGTCGGTGATGATGAGCGGTTTAGGGATACCGAACCGGTATAATATACTCATGATGAGTCTTTGCTCGTGCCGCTGTAATTGTGTAGGAGTACGCGTAGGCTACGATAGCAAAAAATAAAAATTTCACTACCGCGCACACCAGGCTCATGCGAAAGAAGGGATCATCATCTCTATCAA